>JABVZY010000307.1:6898891-6909510 GCA_020883555.1 Drosophila nannoptera
GAAAAAGCTAGTGAGGATCAACTGAAGGAAGCCGCACTGTCGGAGCCTGCGGCGGAGAATGTAGCACATGAACCCATACCCATTTTGGATACAAATCCCAACCAGCTGCTCGATGAACCTGACACAGCAGCAGCCGAGACAACAACAGTCACAGCAACGGCTGATGAAGCACCAGCAAGAGATGTTGTTGTTGTTGTTGTCGAGCCCACAACAACAATCGGTAGCGAAGATTCGGACGAGTATCGATCGCTGGAGGGCAAGGATGAGTCCGATTTCCCAATCTCCGAATAGTCTACGAGGAAAAGAGACGTTTTTATATGCATATATATGAGGAACTATATAGAATGTGCGAATGTGTTTAACTAGGCTAAAACTCTTACTATTCAAATAGGCAACAAAGAAGATACCCAACACAAACTAAGCCGCAGCATAGCCGACAGCAAGCACACACACACACACACACTGACATGCAGACATACAGTTATATACTTAAATAATTTAACCTTTACAAATTCTGCAATTGAAGCAAAAGATAAAACAAGAAAACATAAGCTAAATGATCGAGGAGGAAGAAGCTAATGACGAAGAAGAATAAGGAGAAGAAGAAGAGATGCGACTAACGGCTAAAGTTCTATTTGTAGTTGTCTAAAAATAGTCTCTACATCTATAAAGTTTAAACTTATATTAAAGCTGTAAATGAGTTCGATAAAAGCCCCACACTCTCACAGACACACACACACATGCGCATAAAGTTTTTATTTAAAATAAAAATGAACACAAAAGATAATAACAGTTAATAAACAAATTAATTAAATTCGTTGTTTATTACGAAATTTCACATTTTCAAGTTAATTTTAGTGCCAAGAAATTGTTTGCAATTCCCTTTCGATTTTCGTTAGTAATTAAAAAAGAGAGAGCGACAGAAGGAGAGGTAGAGAAAGAGCCAGAGAAATATATATAATATATATATATATAATTAAATTATATTTTTTATAGGAATTTCCCTTATCTATCACACAAACAAACACACACACACAGCCCACCACACTGACCCACGCACACACTCACAAAAGAACGCTGAGAAGGATTTTGGTTTGGATTGCGGTGGCATAGCCCCGCCCATCTGATACAATTATGCTCAGCTCAGTTTTTACTTCTCTATGTAAATAGTAACAATTAAACATATTATTGCCTTTTCTTATATAACTAAAAAGAAACAAGCAAACACAACAACCACAAAACAAAACAAATACAAAGCAAAAACATAAGCAAAACAAAAAAATGTAAACTGCTTAACTTGGAGAAAGCGCAACTGTATATAGAAGAAACAGCAACTAAATTTTACTTTAAACAATTTAAAATTTAAAGAAAAAAAGAGAGCCTAAGTAAACGAAGGTGTAACAGCAGCAGAAACAACAAGAACAACAACAAATTGTCAACAAGAAAGAAGTGTAAAAGCGAAAATCAAATAAAAGAACAAAAAAATTGTAAACAAACTGCCAGAACAACTACTTTCCGACGCCTGTGGGCGCTGGTGGGCGTGGCAAATGGAAATTTCTCATTTCTCCTCGAAATATAAATTGATTTATGTTGATTATTTTCTGTTTTATTTATTTCATTTCAGTGAGAGAATAATGAACATTTATTTAAACATTTACACAATAATTTATTAGTTTACTTAGGGATTAATATATATATAAGCTGTTACAATAATATATAGTTAATATTGCATGTGCTTGAGACTATCTGGATCCATTCTCATGCAAAGCGCTGTGACAAAACGTGACATGGACACACACACACACACAAAGACACTGGGTACACTTGCCAACATGATTGCGCTGCAACATGCGCGGATCGGCTAATTAAACGAAGGCGAACAGTTAATTGCACGTTTTGCCAGAGCTAATTGACGAAGGATTCACACGAAGCCCGTTCCCTTCCACAGGCTATACAACAGATACATATAACTCACACACACACACAGATTAATAGTTATGCTACATCAGTCTCCGTTATAGCAATACAGGGAAAAGTCGGTTATATATATATAGTTACGGTTATCTATAGCTAATTAGACTAAAAATTTGAGCAGCTGCATAAATTATTGCACATGCATTTCGAGCTTGTGGAACGTGAAAATACTCTGGCAGACGGGGCATATGCGCAACGTGAAGCAGTTAGTTACAGATGTAGGAGAGTTAGATGAATGGATAGGTAATGTCTCCATGGAAAATAGTTCTAGAGATTCAGCAGTAAGCAATAGCTAAGGGTATCCAGATTTCGTTGGAGCTCTGCAACGCTGTTCAGAAGCCTCCACTCCCCCTCCCCCTGGCTGATCCCGCTCCACTGCACACATCATGCAATAGCTGTGAACATTGGCGGAGTCTGTGCGCGACTAGCGAGTGGCTCTGCATCCAACGCTTGGCTGGCCACATGGCAACAGCTTGATTTCGGGGAGCTCTAAAATAATTAAGCGTTAAATATGCTCCAGTTATTAATTGCCAACAGCGGTACGTACAGTAAGCTCCCCCTTCGCCCTCTGTGGTTTCGCCTCGCCCTCCCTCACAATATGCCGCACTTCTTGAGCACGATTTTGCGCTTCCGCGCTGCACTGGAGCCGCTGCCCTTCTTGGCCGGACGCAGGACAATGGTGCCGCTGCTGGACTTTGTGAAGGTCGGACTGAATGCGCTGATTGTGGGCATGCTGCTGTAGGGCGGATGCGTAGACGATTGCTGCTGGCCGTTGCCGTTGCCATCGGCGCCTGGGTCGTAGCTCTGCGTCATCAGTTGGTGGCATTTGGTGGCCAGATAACGGAATACAGAAGCCACGTTGATGTCCTCCTTGACGGAGGTACGTATGAGCCGGCAGTTGAGCATCTTGGCTAGCGTTTCCACTTCGTCAGCACTAACCACCGCCTGCTCGATCAGATCGATCTTGTTCTGGACTATGACTGTGGGTATTTCATTGCATTCGTTCTCGACTTTGCGTTTCCACTCCTTGATCGCATCGAAGGAGGCGCGATCTGTCGTCGAGAAGACCAGCACCGAGGCCTGGGCGCCGCGATAATACGCCTTGGTTATGCAATCGAATTCCTCCTGCCCGGCCGTGTCCCACAGCATAATACGCACATCCTCGCCGTCGATCTCGATCTGACGCTCCAGGAAGTCCACGCCAATCGTTTTCTTGTAGTCCTTGGTGAAGATGCCCTTGCAATAGCGCTGGATCATGGAGGATTTGCCCACGCCGCCATTGCCGACGATCACCTGCAAGGGAAACGAGTCAATGAGAATGGCCCAAAGATCAGCTGAATGGGTATATAGTATATATATAGTGTAACTAGATCCAAGTATATGGCTCTGAGTGCTTTTCGTACGTCAAATCCTCAGCTGAAAACTTGAATGCAGCTTCGCTTTGGATTCACACATTCTTCAGACATTTCCTCAGAATTTCTCATTCACCGGCGAAAAGAACCGTTACTAATGATCAGCGATTGTTCTGGACTGTGTGCTGGCTCACCACATATACATGTGTGTAACTATTGTCGAGTGTGTGCTAGAAGGGGGTTATTATTTAACGCTTATTCAGCAGCGCCAGCCGCAACTACACTCAGCGAAATTCGGAGGCACAAAACAGTCTTCCGTCTGACTAATTCTTTTCGCTTGCAGGTTCTTTCAACGTCTTGCATTGAGCTGTATGGAAATACTGTAATTTGCGGCGGCATTATCGCTCAAGCAATTCATTGAGATGAATCATAGGTTCCCTTTTTCTTCCAGTGTCGGATACTATTATCTATCTGGCAAGCAGCTGATTGGACACGGACTCATTCATCATCTGTTGCTGTTAGCTGGCAGGTGATCTCCCCGTCCAACCGGGTGTGCTGTGTCTGTGTGTGTGTGTTAGTGTTGGTCAACTTACCACCTTGATGGCCAGCTCGATATCGTCCTCACGCATGCTACTGTAATTGTACTGGGACTGCGAATGGGAGTGCAGAGCAGCTGCAGCAGCGCCGCCCGTAGCCGTTGCCGTTTGGATTAACAGACGCATCGGCGGCCACACGAAGCGCTTCGTGTGCAGCAGCCGAACGAACCGAACGAGACGAACGAACGCTTGCAGCTGAACCCGAACGGTACTTTTTAATTTGCCTTATTTTGTTTTATTATATTATTCGGTTTTCTTGGCGACTCGGACAATTTTCACTTTTTCGCTTGGATTTTTTTTTGCGTAATGTCAAAGCGGCTGCAATTCACTTTCTACGCATTGATTTCACCAAAAATCGACGGCTCACGGGAAACTGGAACTGTGGAAAAGAAAAATTCAACGTCACGAATGCAGCAACGGCAACAATAACAACAACAACTGCAGCACAAATATCAAAGGCGTGCGAGCCTCAGCCAAAGTTTTCTTTCGTTTTCACAGCAACCGGTTTGTCAGTCCGCTCTTTATATTTTTATAAATGTTTTTTCTATCTCTATATAGTATTCTTTTTTTTTGGTCTTTTTCATGCCTTCCTGTTTGGGTGCCCCGGCTTCTAATAAGACGCAACGTGAGCCGGTTACATTTACGGCAGGTGCTATCGAGGCACCCCACGACTCATGGCTCTCCGCTCGCAGTTTTCAGTTAGCGGCTCACGCATCGTGTTAGACAAGTCGCAGCACACCTTGTCGCACAGTGGTCGCTGTCATTGGGAATGTGGCAAGATCAGAGGTGAGGCAATGCGCGCGCGCATGTGAGTGTGTTTGTGAGTGTGTGCGTAAATGGCATTAACGCGTGCTTATGAATTCTTTTGAAATGCTCAAGATTAACAGTGGAGCTCGAATGGTTGAGAGGATTAGCATACGCCATATCCTACAACAATAGTTGCCAGCTTAATAAATGTCGACGTTTGCAAAAACACTAATTTAAATAATAGGCTCTTTTTAATTTAACTAGTCTGCTTCACACCATTCAACGGAAACGATAGAATCCCAAATTTCTATTTGTCCATTAATATTTATAAAGATATTTTTAGTAATTTCTGTTGACCTGTATAATTCTTCCCGAACCATTTAATAATATATGCGTGGCTATTCCAATTTTTCCATTCTCCTCCATTTCACTGATTCAACCAATCGTAAGCATTCACTCTAATCAATTCGGTCGCTCCATTGTGACCTGTCTCTGCGCCCACATTCACTTTAATCGGCTGCTCGCCCCATCCCTAACTGTCCTAGAATTAATCTCCATTTTTAAATGCATTTCCATGAGAAGCATCAATATTTTTGGTACCTGTGCTTCATGGCCCACTGTGCAACATTTGACCGCGCGCGTTGTTCTGTTGCCTTTCGCTCGTTCTAATTATGTTGTAACCATTTCGCTTTTGGGTTACACTCATTCTCCTCTTCTTCTTGCGAATCTTCGTGCTTAGTGCTGCGGGTTATCTATGCTTGTGTGAGTTTTTTGTCTATTGTTATGATAATTAAGGTCAGAGAGGTTATAGATTTAACTAGTTCAATAATAAAACAAACACACATCCCCACAAATGTGTGGGCCAACAATAAATGCAGCGGCAGCATCAGAGTCGTGTCAACAAAAGCCTGACATAAAATCCAAATGGATTGTGTGTGTGATCGTGTGGGACGCGAAGCAAGAAAAACTGCACGCAGTCGCCGTCGACACTGACAGCGTGGTTATCTACGTGTTCCCCACCCCTGCCGCTCCCCTTCAGATTCTCTTACTCTCGCTCTTCCTCTCTTGCTCTCTTTCCACGTGTGTGTGTGAGAGAGTTTGTACAAATTACAAATAATGCACATCGGTGCTGTTTTCCACTGGCGATCAACTCTTCGTGTCTGCGCTAAATTGTCTAGAATGTGCAATTATTTTGAAATTTGCTCACAAACTAATAGAATATGTTGTTGTTTCTGTTGGTGTTGCTGTTGATGCCGAGCTCGATTGCCGTTGCTTGTCCACTTCCTACTGGATGCATTGTGTTGTGGTCGTTCTCTTTGTGGAATGTGGATTCTAACTTGGCCATTTAAGTACACAACGAGCCGTGCAACAGTATGAGTGCGACAACAACAAAACAGGAGCTTATAGCAACAACAAATGCCACTTGTTGCAACTGCTGCAAATGGCAACTAAAGCGCAGCGAACTTTTATGTGTGTGTGTGTGGAAAATTATGTAAATGATACTACTGCTGTGTTTGATGTTGCTACTGCGATACTTAAATCAATTATAAGCGCAAATTCCTCATTATTTAAATTCACTTTAAATACACCATTCGCGCCTTAACGGTAGTTTTAAAAACACAACGAGACGCTTACAAAAGTCCCCATTCTTCATTATTATTGTTGCCATTTCTGTTGCTGTTCCATATTTTTTATAGCCCTTTTTCACACACACAAAAAGCGGCTTATTGTGTTTGTTGGTGAGAAATTAACAAAATTTAAGTCGAAATATTAAACAACATATGCGAATGCGAAAAAACGCGAAGCACAAGGTGAAGAACCAGCGAAGTGGCTGTAAAAAGCTGGCATTAGCTTTGAACTCCTCTTTGAAATAACAACAACGCGTGCGAAGCGCATTAATTAATGTTGGTGTTCGGCGCAGCTGTCGAGTCTTCTGTTGCCTTTGGGCTTTGAACCGTAGTGAAAGTCTCTTCTTCTACACGCACACCCAAGATAATAACACCGAAAACGTACTCACGAATCACGCTGATTTAGTGCAACAGAATTAGCCGACGCACACCTGTTGCCCAGCGCGCTTTAGCACAAACTAACTCGAAAACTTGGCTTACAACAAGTCAAAGCTGGCCAAGCATAAATAGAAGAAGAAGCAGAAGTCATGGCGGCAGTATTAATAGGGGCTCTAATTGCAGCATGCGTTTACCATATTTTTGGAAACATATATAGCCACAAAAAAGAATTATTATGAGAATTCAATGCCTTCATGTATATATTTAAATAATTGTAATAATAATTTAATTTAAAATAATAACGCTACCAATTATCGATAAGTATATCTGTTTAGCACTTTCCATCACTGTTTCTGCGATCGAATGGTACTGTCTACAAAACAGCTGTTTCGACGATAGATTGTGGCGGTGGGCCAATAGACTGGTACTGCTGTATGCAGAATGGTATATTTTGTTTATTTGTTTTTTTGTGACGCGTTTGGCGGGCTAATAGTATAGTACGCTTTTGAAAAAATCTGATAAATTTTTTTCTGATTAATATGAGCTAGTATTGAAAAAAACGTCTAATCAAGTGTCAACCCGTTTCAATTAGTTCTACCCGCGTTTTGCCTATTGTCAACAGCGCTGCTGTACGCGAATCTTGACGCATGCGTCCAATACGCAGGACGAAGGACGTTTCTCGTTGGCGCTGCATCGGCATCGAAATATGTCTCGTTCACCGACAGTCAGGAGCATTGGAGGCAGAAGTCGTGACAATACCAATTCAGTGCTTTGCGTTATTTCACAGCGCTTTGTCGTATTCGTCTCGAATCGGTTAGTTTGACTTATTATTTAGTTGCAAATCCCACGCATACCAACAAACGTGTCGTGTACCTGTGCATGCGAGTGTGTGTGAGCGTGAGTGTGAACTGCATGTGTGTGTATGTCGGGTGGAAACGATAGAAGTAAACTTAAAACAAAAAATACACTGCGAAACCATAGGAAAGTAAAATCTAATGTTTATGCAAAAGTAAATTCCAACATTGCCAGCGAACGTCTTTTAGGGGTGACTCGTTTCGTTTTGCCTCTCCTCTGTCTTTGCCATTCACCCTGTCCCCTCCTACTACCCCGTCGCTTCTACAGTCCTCTGCCACTTGTGGTGGTGGCTCTCGTCCTCCTGTTCACATATTCCTATTTCTGGCAGTCGCGTGCAAAAAAAAAAGAAACCAAGAAGAAGCAGCCGCATGCTCCGCTTTCGGCTTGCCTTTGCGAAGCGAAGCGCCAATAAAGTAAAACAAGAAAGAGCAGTTCTTTATGAAGTGCGTCAGTCTAAATACCCTTTTATAAATAATCAGTTATTTTTATTCGTTATACATTTACCATTATTTTTAATTAACTTAAAGAATACTTAGCAGCCGGTAAAATTGTTTTATTGTTCCATTTAACCACTTTTTGGAGTGAAGTAATGAATGAAATCACTGATCGGTGAGTCGATCAGTTAAGTTGATCTCGAACAAAGTGCCTTCCTTTCAATTCTTTAGATCTTAATGGCCGATAATTGGGTATTTAGAAAAATGACTAGTACTATACCCGATGTAAAGATTGTGGTCCAGGGTAGCGCCGAAAAATCAATATGGATAGCCAACTTCTCTGATGAAGAGCCGCACTAATGCTCTATCAATAAAAGCGTATATTTGTATTTACGTGTATCCATATCCAACGTTAAGTTGTGCCGTCAGGTGGTCAATGTCCTCTCGACCGAATGCCGTTAGTGGCAGCCCCACCTGTGCGCCCGGCATGACTCATACAGGACTCTCTAAAGTGGAGCACGCTGTTTCGCATGTTCATTTTATATTGATTTCAGTTAAATGTTTATTTATTTATTTCTCTCATGCAGAAACTCAAAACAATTAAAAGGCCATTAAAACCTGAAAATCAAACAGAAGGCGAGTCGAACACAATCGGAAGTACGTCAAGTGAATTGAACAAGAAGAAGAAAACTGGAAAATATGTGGAAATGTAATTTGCATTTCAAATTGAACTTGCTCTGCATATAATTGTCAAATCGAACTTGAAAACCCTAACAGCACGTCGCGCAATATTCGCACCGACATAATCAATCCCGACAAGATGAAAACTCGACTCGTTTCGCTCACATATCGCGGCAGCGCGTCCGTCGATCCGCGCTACTCCGCCTCCATGCTGCCGTGGACCATCAACGATATAAGATCCACGGAGAGCTACACAAAGGTAAGTTCAACTTACAGGGTATCTTTGTGCAAAGGAATCCTCGACCTATGGTTATTCTATGGAATAGTATTAATTCTCCCTTAAGTCCTGCCTTCGCTTGGCCCATCTCCTCCTGCTTGACAGCCCTCAATTGGGGGTATTCCATAATTTGCGGCTGATTAAATCATCAGCGATAGCTTGTGCCATGCCCCCACACACAGTTAGCCTTGTCTTGGTTCGTTTTTAGTGAATTATGTTGTCATGCCGTCTGTCTGTCTGTCAGCCCGTCAACGCTTCAAGCTCTGCCGTGTTAATCCAATTGCAGTTGGCGAAATATCCATAACACGCTTTTATCTTTGCCCAAAACAATTAAAAGCAATTTGCAATTATTACGGCTCAATAAATCAATTAAAGCTCGACAGAGCTCAAAGCGAGCGTATGAAATTTTATTAATAATTTTGCGCTCCATAAACGATAATTACACTGATTAGCAACTGCTGGCAACCGTTTGGACTGCTGCCTAAAATTAGATTCACAATCCGGTAAGGTGAGACTCTTCTTCCCCCTCCCCCGCTCAAATAGAAATCACAGTCACAGCGACAGACTCCTGGCTAATTAGAGGGACAACAACTACGTCATTACGAAATAAACGAATAGAACTGCTGAACTAAGCATATATGCGAGGGCGGATCGATGAGTAGTCGACACACTCAGCTAAGGCAAAGGGGGAGAGCAACAAAGGAAGGCAGAGCGCAACAAGGAGGCCTATATATTTTAGATCTTCCATTGGCCTTGCGCTCTCACAACTTCTCAGACGCACCTCGCTTACGTGTTCCTGACCGTGCCCTATATATGTGTGTGTCTGCATGCTCACCCAGGTATCATCTGGGCGGCGCGTTACGCATACGCCGCGTTGAGCACGTGCGGCGACAAGTTGTCCATTGTCCCGCCCAATTCGGGCGTCCCGCTTGCACTCCTTGGCATTATACGCTCATGCGGCCATCCCTCTTCCACTCAGGCCAATTAAAAGCGCGCTATTTCGGTCGCTCTCTGGTGTCCCATGGCTAATATTATTTGAAGCTTGAAATTAATTTTAGCAAAGCTTGCAATTAGTCGCCCATCAGTTGCATGTGTGCGAGTGTGTGTGTATGTGGGATCATGTGTGTGTGTGTGTGTTAGCTAACGATGCTCCTGGGTCTTTTGTAGGGTCTGGCCAAGGAAAGCCAGCGCATAATTAAATTCCCTTCAGCTGCCAACAAGTTGCGGGCGGCACGTGGAACGAAAGACCTGGAGCGAAAGTTATGTAAAAGTCTTGGCCTGGTAAGCTAAAGCCCCGAAGCTCCGCTCTGGGGCTTGCCCCAATGCTCGCCCGCTCTATTTACCTGCCTGTGTCCATTTCGGTTTCATGTTCACCGGCTCAGCTGCGCATCTCGAGGCATTAAAACGAATCCTTTCTACGTGCTTGCGCCGCACTCTGCTCTATGGTCATCGACGGTTGTGGTTGGCACTCATCGGGTGGAGGGGGAGCTGAGACGAGACGGGAAGTGCTCGAAATTATTTCTCTATCAATGGCAACTGCCCCCACACAGAGCTGCCAACTGCAGTCTGATCTGAGGATGGCTTGCGGTTTCTCTTAAATGGAAATTATGGCAGCTTATTCTGGCTGGACCTGGCTTAGCCAAACGGACCACATATGAAGTGCTTATATGGGAGGGGGACTTGAGGGGATTATCAGT
>JABVZY010000307.1:6935660-6947879 GCA_020883555.1 Drosophila nannoptera
AGGTTCATCATGTAAAGCTGCATCATAAGTTCCATTTGATTGGACATTTTGTGATCACTTTTCCACGCACAGCACAAAAATTTGATTCGATCGAATGAATAGCTCTTTCTTTGCTCTCAAAATTCTTGGTTCAGCAAGATTTTCACCGATTTTTCACCGCACTCCACATTCACGATCTCAGGCTCTTGTGGCGCGTCTCTGGCGATCCTCGAAGTTCAGCTGCGCAGCTCAAACTGTCTCAACTCTTCCGCGGCGGCCAGCTAATATAGCAGAAATTGCGCAAACGTCCCGCCAGCAACCCTCTCGCTCTCTTTCTCTCTCACTCTAAAAAACCTCGCAGAGCTGCTCTTAAAAAACTGATCTGCCCGCTCTCGCTCTCGCTCTCGCTCTCGCTATCTCTCGCTCTCGATGCGCTCTCTTAAAAAACGGGAAACCTTCAAGCGCTGCCCGCCTCTTGGTGGTGGCTGCTGCCGCACAACCCTTAGCTCGGCCAGGGCTCGGCGTTTTCCTGAAAACTGTGCGTGGAAAACCAAGCGCGCCCTTCGCCCAACTCTGCTCCGAGTTTGTCGCCGTTTTTTGCCAGATTTCCGGCGTCGACCAATAAAATGCCAGCATTCATGTAAATTTCTGCAGAAAAGCGAGTTTTTTAGGTAAAAAATGTCATTGGCAGCAGCAGCGGACGTTCAGGAATTTCCCCTCCGCGGATGTGCAAAGGAATGCAATGGGAGAAATTTCCGATTGGAATTGAATTTGACGAATCTCGGGAGGGGAAGGGAAATGAATTTACGGACCGGGGTCCTTAAAGGCCGTTTTTTAAATATTTTTCAAATTATAGAATGAAAACAGAATTTTACTTAAATGCATAAATATAAAAGGAAAGTAGGGAAGGGGAAGGGAATAAAGTCAGGCAAAAAAATGAAAATTTACTTAAAGAAATATAAAAAAAAAATAGATATAATATATATATAGAAATAATTCACACAATCGATAGAGAAATGTCATATATTTATTTTATTGCCGTCATGGAACAGTCTAGGCGATAAGTAAACGACCGCACCCATCTGCCAGCTGGCATTTGGCTAGGTTTTTCTCACAGCTCGTGGTAGAGATTCAAATAGCGAGCCGAATTTCCATAGGCACAATCAAATTAGAGCCCGCATTTGGCAGGATTCGCCAATCGCTCGAAGGAGCTGAGAAAGCGCGCGATGTGCTTCGCACAGCTGCGGTTCGGCCGGAAATCGAATGGCGTCCATTCAGATGCGAAAAATTAATTTCGTTTTGGCGCACAAAATTAAAATTACAATCGAACAAAAAAAATCTGCATTACAATCGGCCGAAAAAAACACAATTAAAAATGCCAAAATTTTGATAGGCAACGGCAAAAAAAATTTGCATATAAAAAAAAACGTTGCGAAAATGCGAAACAAGAGCAAACCCTTAACGGAAAGGCGGCCAGGGAGCGCGACATGTAACATCCGCTGCGCAGGCGCCGACGCAGGCGCAGCAGAGGACGCAGGCGCAACGCGAATCCTTTGCAGCGTAATTTGCATACATTATTGCTGTAAAATATTGACACGCAGAAGGATTTGCATAATTTTGGCACAAGCACCACGACCCAGCCCCGGCCCGGAGCGGGTGAGCGGGTGAGCAGGCTGCAGGCATGAGCCGGCAGGAAACAGCAGCAGAAGCAAAGCCAGCCAGCAGCCAGTGTTATGCTAATCGACCTGTGACGCAGGAGGAGGAGGAACCCAGACCGAAATACGCACGCGCGCAATGTGGAAATATATGCAAATGAGGCGAGGAAATCCCTTCCCGAGCAAATCGATTGGCGAGGGGCGGATGTCGAACTGTATCGACGAACCATCGATTGATTTCGAATACAGCCGGATCGCGAGAGGGAGACGCATGTAGGGCGGGAGCGGGAGAGGACTCTTGGCTGGTTTGTCACTTGGTTGGCGAATCGAGATTGAAGTGGATTTACCAATTGTTGCCATAATTGAGTGACATGGATAAGAGAAAGGCCAAGCGGACGGACAGAGCACCAGCCCAGGCCAGGCCAGGCCAGGCTATTGATTTCAAAAAAGGTTCCTCGGAAAATGGCAACTGAGCAACCGAGCAGCTCGAGGAAATCTGCATGAAAATGCGCACAAAAGCCCAAGCATGGAATAGAAGCGATCCGATCCGAGCAGAGCCCAGGCATGGTTTAATTTCTATTTCTGTTCGGCATGGAGTTGGGCTTCCATTTGTGACTAGGTCGTAGTTCGATGCAGATTTGCATATGAGAGAGAGAGTCCACATTCAGTTGCCAGTTACAAATGTTTGGCTTTTGTCTGGCAGTGCGAGCATTGATTGCCTCTCCCCCCACTCCCCTCTCCAATCCATTTCGCAGGATAACAATCGCTTTGCTCACGAAGCGACAATTATTATTTCAGGATCCTGCTGCAAATGCAGCATTAGCATTACATTGGGGAATCTCTGACAGCGAAATTGGATGACAAGTTTTAATTGGCCAACAGAGAGCGGAGAGGCGAGAGACGAGAGACGAGAGGCGAGAGGCGAGGGAAGGCCCTGTCACAGAGACAAAGCCCACACAAAGCGCTCCGAGTGAAGGCTTTATTCGAATTTAATTGGCATTAGGGTCTACTATATTAATTGTGGAATAGTGCAAGATAGTATACAGGAGAGAGAGACTCTGTGGAGAGACTGTCTGTGTCTCTGTCTCTCTCCTTCTCTCTGCATGTCTCTATCAACGTGAGAAAATCTGTGGGAACGCATCTTCCTAATTACGACAATTGCCTGTGGCGTCCTTTGTCCGTCGTCCTCACTCACTATTTATGCTAAAAAGTAAACAGAAACGTTTGAATATTCAAGGAGGAGGGTGCAGGACACCCTTGGCAAGGCGCCGAGAGGTTGTCCTTAATGCATCGATATTTTGCCTATTTTCTTCCTTTTTGTGGGCCTTTGTTTTGGGATGCGTTCAGCCGCAGATTTATTGCCTCGACTAAGTCTTTCAACTTTTACCCCCGAGCACAAAGGAGAGGATCCTGCGTCGAGCCCTGGCTGAGGACATTTCAATAATATCCTGGCATTTATGTCCAATTTTGCATGAAGATACTTTGCACATTTCGGGTGCTCAATTTCGATTGACCCTCGAGTTGACCTCGCCCATGAATGCCAGCTCGAGCTGTGAATGCTAATAAGATCTTAATTTGGTAAAAGGACACGCGAGCGAGCGCCTCAGCGAAGTCAGAGATTATCTTCAAGGCGTGGAGTGGAGGGATGAGTCAGGTAGCTGCTGCTTGACCAATGGTCAGCGCGTGCTTGTCCTTAAAGGATGTGGGGCGCACGCGTCGCTCATCCCGGCTGGTCAACTCGTCAGACAGGTTTGGCCGAAGGTGTTGAGCGGTCATTTGTTGTGGTCATCCTTCGGGCGCGTGGCAGCAGGACATTGCGGACAAATTGAGCTGGTCAATTGGTCGGGCTAATGCCACCGTTTTGGCGCCATCCAGATGCGACTGCTCGACCGTAATTTATAACGGTTGCCTGGAAGTTATCCTTTGAAGAAGCGGCAAGATGCGAGGTCCGAGGAGAAAAAAGCAAGGTGAGGAAAAGATTTCCCATCTAATCCCTGGCCTTCTGGGCAGAGCACAATGAGGCGAAAGCTGCGATTTTATTCGCTTTTGCGCATCCTCACAACAAAGGGGTTGAAGGGTCGCGCGAGAGGAGGACTTCCTTGCCTGGAAACCGGACCGGACGCACGGCCGCGAAGCCAAATGAAAGTAATCACACACCGGGAAACCGGTTCGGACACTCGCATTAATTTTTCGATAAGGCCGCGAAGAAAATTTCAGCCTGGCGAAAAAAAGGACGAACCCCTTTGAGGAATGAGTCGGGCATATGGCCGGGGTCCATGGCCGGATCTGGTCAATATGAAATATACACAAGCGGCTGCAGCATCGCGGGCACTCAGCGGATGTGTCCCGACTGACACCCAGTCCCGGGGTGGCAGTCGAGCATGAGTTGTAGGATTTGCCGGGCTTGTTGGCCTCGCGGACAGCGGGACAGCGGGACAGCCGTGCGCAGGACAATGGCGGCCCAAAGGGTTCGCCTGCGGTCATGCATTCAAATTATCTTCCCATTCTGTCCGCGATTGGATATCTTGCTTCCCATAACTATGACAACATGTTCCTGCCAGGCCAGAGGTCAGCCATTTTGTTGAACCCGAGCGTGTTCTCGAGTTAACGGACATTTCTCAAGGAACTCGCAGCCCAGCGATCTAAAAGTAAGGAGGCAGATGGCAGATAGGATCTGGTTGGATCCAGATGGGAATCTGGCCTGGCCTGGTCTAGCAAATGGCGCCCGCTTATCAGATCGCGCAGCCTCCAGGAAGTCGCGTGCTGCGCCTCGGACTGGCCAACCCTTCACGCCCCCCATCAACCCTTGCTCCTTGACCCTTGGTCAGTAACTGGCTCATCTGCTAACTCGTTTCTGCGCCTTGACCAGCACAGATTAATTTAATGACTCGGGCACGTGTCCACTGGTCACTCCGATGGTCATCGCAGGCCCGAGCCTCCCCTAAGACCCTCCTCGCACATTTGCATTGTCATCCGCGTTGCATTCTTCTCACTTAAGTGCCCCGTCTCGCACGTCGAGAGCATCCCTAGGGATCACAATTGCGTTGACAAACTATCCCATTAGCGATGCCCGTGGCCATTGATTGCCTCAAAGATTTATGCAAAGCGAGACCCACTCCACCCGTCAGAGGTCAGCCGAGATGACCCTGCCAACTGCCAAGCCAATACATAAATGCCAACGAATATATTGAAATATCATCCAATCCCAGAGCCCAAGCCGAGGATCCCATCTCTCATTGTCGGGGGTAAAAGTTGAAAGACTTAGTCGAGGCAATAAATCTGCGGCTGAACGCATCCCAAAACAAAGGCCCACAAAAAGGAAGAAAATAGGCAAAATATCGATGCATTAAGGACAACCTCTCGGCGCCTTGCCAAGGGTGTCCTGCACCCTCCTCCTTGAATATTCAAACGTTTCTGTTTACTTTTTAGCATAAATAGTGAGTGAGGACGACGGACAAAGGACGCCACAGGCAATTGTCAGTAATTAGGAAGATGCGTTCCCACAGATTTTCTCACGTTGATAGAGACATTGCAGAGAGAAGGAGAGAGAGACAGAGACAGTCTCTCCACAGAGTCTCTCTCTCCTGTATACTATCTTGCACTATTCCACAATTAATATAGTAGACCCTAATGCCAATTAAATTCGAATAAAGCCTTCACTCGGAGCGCTTTGTGTGGGCTTTGTCTCTGTGACAGGGCCTTCCCTCGCCTCTCGCCTCTCGTCTCTCGTCTCTCGCCTCTCCGCTCTCTGTTGGCCAATTAAAACTTGTCATCCAATTTCGCTGTCAGAGATTCCCCAATGTAATGCTAATGCTGCATTTGCAGCAGGAGATCCTGAAATAATAATTGTCGCTTCGTGAGCAAAGCGATTGTTATCCTGCGAAATGGATTGGAGAGGGGAGTGGGGGGAGAGGCAATCAATGCTCGCACTGCCAGACAAAAGCCAAACATTTGTAACTGGCAACTGAATGTGGACTCTCTCTCTCATATGCAAATCTGCATCGAACTACGACCTAGTCACAAATGGAAGCCCACTCCAGCCGAACAGAAATAGAAATTAAACCATGCCTGGGCTCTGCTCGGATCGGATCGCTTCTATGCCATGCTTGGGCTTTTGTGCGCATTTTCATGCAGATTTCCTCGAGCTGCTCGGTTGCTCAGTTGCCATTTTCCGAGGAACCTTTTTTGAAATCAATAGCTGGCCTGGCCTGGCCTGGCCTGGCTGGGCTGGTGCTCTGCCCGTCCGCTTGGCCTTTCTCTTATCCATGTCACTCAATTATGGCAACAATTGGTAAATCCACTTCAATCTCGATTCGCCAACCAAGTGACAAACCAGCCAAGAGTCCTCTCCCTCTTCCCGCTCCCGCCCTACATGCGTCTCCCTCTCGCGATCCGGCTGTATTCGAAATCAATCGATGGTCGATACAGTTCGACATCCGCCCCTCGCCAATCGATTTGCTCGGCAAGGGATTTCCTCGGCTCATTTGCATATAGTTTTCCACATTGCGCGCGTGCGCAGGCTGGCGAGGTGAGCTAGGTAAGCCTCCTCCTCCTGCGTCACAGGTCGATTAGCATAACACTGGCTGCGGCAGGATATGCTGGCTGCCTGCAGGCTGCTGGCTGCTGGCACCTCCCCTGGAAGTCGCCTGTGCCAAAATTATGCAAATATTTGTTAAATGCGTTTTGGGCATCAGGTCCTGCTGGCGAAAATTTACATAATTTATTGATGGCATGGAGTCGATCAGGAGCCGGGGGTTGTAAAAAAGGAGACGTTATTTTTTAAGGAATATCGGCAGCTGATTTTCCGTTGGTCTTAATGAACTTTTTTGCGCGCGTTGGAAAATTCATTAAGGAATCAATTGTTGAAATTTCCTTGACAATTTTCACGCTTTTCGGCGCAAACAAATGGAAAACTTCGCAAGAAAATGGAGAGAAAGTTGGCCAAATAATTTATCATAAATATTGGCCTTTTCAGCGAGTGTCCAATTTGATTGATGATCCTCCCGAGGTCCTCCAACTTGGCCAGGATAATCATTAGCGAGGACTCAAGTTACGATCGCGGCGATTTTCTCACGAGTTTCTCGCACAATTTCCAGGACAAATCTGAACTTATTTTCCGCAGGGTTGTTAAGCGCCGAAGAAGAAGAACTAATGACAATATTAAAATAAATGATGTCGCTCGCTGTTACCGGATACATTCTGCCTGGGCATCCTGCAAATATTTATCCTTTCCTTTTTTGGCGAAATGTAGCTAAATTCGAGATCGAGATGGAAGAAGGAAGCTGATTGAAAAGTGGAAAGGGTTGCAATCGGAGAGACTTTTTATTTCATTTATCAGTTTTCAGTTTTCGATTTTTTTTTGCAACCCCCGGCGAATGTCCTTGCGCTGCATGAGGTCAGCTGGCGAAGTTCTCTGAACTCTCTGGAGCCGCAATGAGGCTAGAGAAATGTGAAGGGAAAATATGGAATTATAATCTTATTACATCGTCACAACAAACAGCACAAGGGCACACGGCGCCCCAGCCAGGCTCCTTGGCATCCTTTCTACTTCTTATATGTGTGTGTGCGTGCTGCCCCTCTCTGGCTGATCGTACTTCAGCTGCCATTTGGCAGATCCTTTGCCAGCAAATTGCGTGCCAGCCGGAGATACGCGTATCTCTCTCTCGCAATCCTTTCAGCTACGCGCACAGCCTCTCTCTTCTCTCTCTCTCTCTCTCGCACACACACACAGACGTGGCCTTACAAAAAGGATTACGCCGCATGCTTAGATAAATAGACCTTTGGGAAACATCTTGTTAGGACTTTGGCTTCCAGTTGAGGGAGGATTGGTTTCCTCTTTTCTCATTCACCTTTTTCTACTCTTTTTTTTTGGCATTTTCTGTGGAAAAATTCTCGACGCAGTTTTGGCAGTTGCGCAATGAGGCGCTCAACGCCAACACAAACGATCCTGCACAACACAGGATATCATGATCGAGGCACGTTTTACCTTCCACTTCCAACTCTTTTCTGTTTCTGTACAATTCGCCTTTCAGCTTGCGGAGATGCGAGGCGGAGATAAACAGCTGAAATGAGGCATTGAATGAAAACTGTTTAACGAAAATGAAAATCGTCGCTCCATTGATAGTCCAAGCTGATGGGCGACCTAGATTGCTGGCAATAGATCGTCCTTCTAGTCTAAACTCCATACGCTTCAGCTCGATGGGGCTCATCCGTAAGCTATCTCCTTTTCCATACTCCTCTATCAATATCCCTCGGCAGGATTCATAAAAGCAATTAAGCTGTTCCCCTTCTAATAAACATATATCCTTATACTGATATATACTTAATTTATATCTTTCCTCACTTCTTCTTCATATATATATCATTTCTATATAATGAAGTCTATACATTAGACCATTCCAGCATTATCATTTCCTTCCTCTCATTTCTCGATGATTTTCCAATTATATTCTTCCTCCTACTACCTCAATAAATTTAGAATTTTTTTCAATCAATCTCCCTTCTCGTCTATGTATCCTTTCCTGAATGTCATTCCGTCTGTCACGCCTTCCGTCTGCCGCTTTCTTAATCGATTTTTCATATTCCTCTTTGAATATCCACTTTTGCATATCCTTCCGGAAAGTTGACCCGCAGCCTGTCAACACAGCTCGTTAAGGCGCAATCAATGCATGTCCTTCGCCCGACGCTCCGCCTGTGCTCCTGGCCACCAGCTGTTCGCTAATGACTTGCACAAATTATGCAAATTGAGTGTCAAAATGGGGCGTGAAGTCGCGTCAAGCGGCCGTCACGTTATATGGCAATTAAATGTTGGCCAAAACTGATGGCCCGAGGCCTTAGCCAGAATCGGCTCGTTTGAGCTGAACATAGTTTAGTTTAGTTTAAAAGTTATGATTGTGAGGTGATTGAGTGACAGCCGGAGGAGAACTCTGAAGGCTGAGCAAACATTTGAGCATTTGAGCGACGCGCATTCCCAGGACATTGTCGCTGGCAAGTTTGATTTATATTTGTTTGGACACTCGAGCAGAAGAAAATTGCACAAGGAGCAGCAGCAGCGGGCAAGGATCTGCCGTAGGTAGCCAACCCCTCAGACAGGAGCGGCAATTTCGCGACGAAGCGAATGAAAAAGAAAAATTGCCAGCGCAGTCGAGCGCAAGGACACTTTTGCCACAGCTTAGTGCAGCCGGCCAAGGTCAGGGTCCATTAGGTTAAATGATATTGATGATGATGATGTGAGCTGATGATATGGCTGAGGATGCGGATGAGGTCTGCGATCAGCTGGCCCTTGTGTTGGGCGGGGGGTTTTTGGGGTTGGAAAATCCTCCGTTCGAAGTTGGAAATTTTCTCACATTTTCACACAAATTTATTGAGCTGTTTTCGCATTCGGTTTTCCCCTGCGTCTTAATAAGGCAATTAATAGGATTATATATGCAAGGACTCGCCGAGAGCTCGGCCAGAGGTCAAGTTACGTTGGCCACTTGGCTGGCGCAGTTGAGAGTTTTCCTGCGTTGGAAGCTGCAGCTTGTAATGCGAACCCGCTGCGAGTCCTGGCCTGATTGATGATCCTGCGAACAAGGTGCGGCACTTTCTTGGCCCGAACTATCGATCATCTGGGCAAAGGGTTCCCGCGACGTTCGCTGTAAAAATTGCATCAAAAAGTTTCAGATTTCCGCCGAGCAGGCCGAATCGCACCAAAAAAAGGATACAATTTTACTGCAAATCCTTTAACGGAACTCTCAATGACAAATGCCGCCTTAATGACGTCAGCTGCTGCAGAAATTTGGCAGCGCGAGATTTATGTGAAAGTCGCCGCGCCCAGCCTCGCGTCGCCTTGGCGTATCCTTTTGCTGCTCCTGCAGGAGCAAAGGGTTGCACGTATGCAATTTTCCTGTTGCAGGGTATGCAAAAAGTCTTTTACGGTTTTCTGCCTGTCTGAGCAAAAGGGTTCAGCGTTCGCTTTTGCAATTTCCGCTCGAGAGCCAACTGCATCAAAATTCATTGGCAATCCTTTTTTTTTTTCATCTTCTTCTTCCGCTCTCACTGTTGCTATTTTCTGTGATATTCGATATTGCAAATTGCATAAACAAGACGCTTGGGAAATTAATAAATTGGCGATTTGCCTGTGCGGCTCTTTGCGAAGGGAAAGGGTTGCGGATTTTCCTTTCGTAGAAGGAGATCCTGGATACAGGAATCCGCTTGAGAAAATCGAAATTGCGGAAGGTTGAAATTTCAGTTTTACATTTTGAGCAGATGAAGGAGTAGTTGAAATGGGAGCAGATGAAAGGGCAGTAGAATTAGTAGTAATAGATGGGAGTAAATGAAGGAATGGAAAGTAGTAGCAGGAAAGTAGTAGGGACAATAGTAGTAGATCGATGTAGCAGATGGGATTAGAATAGCATAAGTTGGGGAATAGTAGCATTGAAATAGAAATAGTAGTAGTTGATAAGATTAGGAGGTAGGAATAGTAGTAGATAAGAAAAATCAATTATAATTAGTTCGAAGAAGAAAGCTAATGAAGACGTAGGAGTAACTATAGTGGTAAATGGAGGAATCCTTCTCGTACTACTAAATTTAGATTCGAATTAACTCGAATATTGAAGTGAAGTAATAATTTCAATTTGCTTTTCCTTCGTATGCAAATTTCTCTCGATGAAAGGTCTTAATCAAAATCTTCAGGCCGTCGAGCAATATTTGCGCACATTTCCAATCAACTTCATGCAAACATCGATGCAAATGGAAATGGGAAGCATGAATATTTAATGAGAATCAATTAAGTAAACCGAAAACACACAAATGCCCCGACGTCTTTGCTCTTCACTCCGCCGCCGATTGGCACTTGAGGAGAATTAACATTTAACACGGTTAATGCCAAACAACAAAACATCAAAATCGAGTCAAGGCGCCGGCCTGGGTGTGGTCCTGCGAAGTGGAAATCGGATCGGAGCGGCGATGAAATTTGCATAACATTGGCACAAGTCACATTTGCTGCGGCCCGATAGCAGCGGCAGAGGGAAGGAGAGGGCGAGATAGTGTGTTGCACATCCCGGCAGGACCTCGGCGAGCACTTCCTGCCAGCCAAGAATCGGGCCAGCCGCTCTTAATTGAAATTCTGCCAAAATTATGCAAATCAAGCCAAAGACTGCGCACGGCTGTTACATTTCGCAAGCCAGCGGAAAACTCAAATCGGAAAATTTATGCATTTCCATATACTATTTCTGCAATGCAGAAAACTTGATTAGAATCAGTGTGAGAAGCAGGACCTTTGCAGTTGTGGGAAAGTGAATCTCACAGCCCAGAGAGAGAGGGAGGGAGAGAAGGATGATCTATTATTAAAAAATTTACAAGAATTACTTAATTAAACTGAAATACTTTTCCAGCATTCGCAATAGTTTTTCCCGCTGCAGAAGAAGCATTGGCAAACGGATTGATTGATGGTAGTAGATACTGATGATGGCTCTGCCAAGACGAGGCCTTTTTAAGAGCGCGCAGCTCTCTCTTCGCTGCCCGCCAAGACCGCTCTCTCTCTCTCTCACTCTCGTCCTCTCCCTCGCCCTCTCAGGCACGAAGGTCAGCATTGGGCTGTTACGGCTTGCTTTTTTTGTGTGTCCTAAACAATCGAACGCGCTGTCAAGCCACGCAACAGCAGCAGGATCCTTTGTCCTTTGTCGAACACGCAGCTACCCCTTTCCAGCGATGGCCGCGGCTGACGGGCGAAAACCTTTGCCAAAATGTAGCATTTACGAAAAATTTCAAATCACAATTTTCGAAATGAAAATAAAAAGCTGACAACAAAGCGGCAACAAAAAAAAAAGGGTTGTTAAAGGATACTCGACGGAGCGGCGAGCTAGCGAGGATGCGACTGATACCTGAACTGTGCTCTATCCCGCTCGCTCTCGCTCTCTGCTCGCCCTCTCCTCGATCTCGCTGCGGCCAACTAACCAACTGACCACTGACAACTCCTTAAACAGCCGCACGTGCCGCAGCTGAAGGACTCTGCTGACAGCAGCGCACAAACAAAAACAATGCAGGATAACACATCGGGCTGGTCAACAGCCCGAGGTCAGTCGGAAGGGGTTAACCGGAGTGGACACGCGTCACATTTGCATAAAGCGCCGAAAATTAAAATGATTTTCCACTTTTCCGGCAATCTGAAATTGTGTAAAATGTGTGTTTGTGGTCAAAGGAAAATCCGTAAGCGATTTGGGGCGAACGAGTTTTCACGGCGCGCTGGACGCGAGCAACAGTTGGCAGGATAATTAAGCGATTGAGCTTTGGCCGACCTGGAATTTCCACTTGCAAAGGAAAAGCTGCATCGCAATTCATTCGACACTTTTCTCGCTTAATCCGTTTCTTTTATTGGAAACTCTATACAGCCATCGATCAAGATCGGGCGCGTGAGTTTCCGCAAATATTGCGAGGAAATGGAAAAGTTCCCACAGTGCGAAAATCGCAGGCAAGGCTGAAATTTACGAGCGATCAAATAACGCCAAGGATACATGTGCTGCCAGGTATCAAAGGGTGCAAAAATAGAAATTGCAAGAGCCAAAAGGTATTTGGGCTCGGGTCGCGTCTTATGATGTCACTTTTG
>JABVZY010000307.1:6970397-6981269 GCA_020883555.1 Drosophila nannoptera
GATGATGATGAAGATGAAGTAGAATACACAGATTGTCTGGGAAGGACTCGCAAATGCTTACGCAAGGATCTTAGTAAGGCATTAAGACTGGATAAGCAACTGGCAGACAGCATGCCAGAGCGATTAGATCAAAGTAAAGCAAATTGGCTCATAGATACCAAGGGCGCGAAAAACACCAGCATGCGACACAGCGACAGTGAGGATGATGAACCCAGTTATGGCCCAAGGCCGACGGAGAGTGTTTACAGCGAGGCACTGTCTACGATGACCAAACATGACGAGCAGCGCTCGAACTGGGAGCGCAAAGAGCAGGAAAATGTCGAAAAGCCAGATGTGCATTATCAGGATGTTTTTTTTGACGAAGCGCGAACCCACGGTGTCGGTTATTATGCCTTCTCCACAGATGAGGCCGCGCGTAAGCAACAACAGCGAGAACTAGAGCAAGCACGTAAGGCTACACAGTCGGAGCAGAAACGGCGCGATGACCTGCGTGCTGAGCGTGATAGAATTGTTGCGGCTCGAGTGCTGGCGGCTAAAAATCGCATACGAGCCCGCAACGGCTTACCGCCCATTAGCAAGGAGGAGTACGAGCAGGAACAGCGTCAGAAGTTGGAAGAAGCTGACGCCGAGGCGCGAGAGCTTGAACGAGCAAAGACTGAAAAGGCAGAAAAGCGGGCGGCAGAAGAAGCGGAGCGAGAGAAGTTGCGCAAAAGTCATGTTCGCGAGTGGGACGCAGATAAGAGCGACGTGGTCAAGAAACGTCATGAGGATGACGATGAACAGATACCTTCAGAGGAATGGAAGTACAAGCCCGAACGGCTGCCCATGTCCCAGGAGCAGTGGAACGAGCAGCAGCGCGCTGTGCGAGCACCAGAGTTTGCGCCCATGCCAGAGATGATGGAAACTATGCCAAAACGCGTTAATTTCAACAGTATGCCACCACCAATGCACTTGTGGCCGAGTGGCGAACAGGAGTTCAGCAGTTACCATTCCACGAAACGCGAAAAACAATTCCAACGCCGCAACTACAAAAACACCAGCGACGACGTCGATGATAGTGAGGAGACAACCAGCAACACTTCGCAGCGGCAGAACCAAGGCGCAGCCATACCGCCACCTGACAGTTTGATCGAAGGCTTTAGCGGGCCATCAGACGCTAAGCGGGCGAAGTCACAGGCCGAACTGGAACGTTCCATTGAGGCTGGCCTTAGATTCCTGCGGGAGAGCTGCGACAAAGGCGTGCTAGGCAACAAGGCTACCTGGACTGCTAAGGCGGACTACTGAATAAGCTTATATTTGTTAATCATTTATGTCTTTGTGTAAACACAATATTATAGAAAAACATGTGTTTACCTTTACATGTGTAAACCTACTGTCTGGCTTGAAATATATCTAGATTATTTTCTCATGCAGCTCTTATTTTCATGTTTGCAGTTCGAGCTGAATTAGCCGCAAACTGAAATGTTCGACGCCCAACGGCAAATACACAATATATAGGGCTAAGAGGTATATTACGACTAAGCTAACCTAAAACTTGGCATAACTGTTGCTCGTAAACGTAAATTACATGTTGTATAATGGGCTAAAGTTTCAAAAATATTTCCTATTAGTTGAGCTTACGTCAAAACCAAATTAATCGGACTAGGTTATAATTTGATCTAATTTGACCATTAATTATAGCATGTCGTTGTCGACCATGTCAACAACTATTTCGGCCATTTTTTGTCGGCACAAATCGTTGGGGGGAAAATTTAATGCGGGCGCGCCTACATCTTCATCGAGGTCATCATTTCGATTCAAGTACATGTCAGGTGCATCCTCCGAAGAACACGTGCTGATGGGAATTATGTCCATAGCCAGTCCAAGAGCAAATCTTCCATAAGTTTTTAGTTCCTGAGCAAAACTGTGATAGGGAAATTCGTTTAATGCCGGCGCTTAGTAGTTTATAAAATTGTTCTTACAGGCGTTGGAGCTTTTCCAACGTATTGCAATGCTCCGGCAAAACGGTGCAGAGTATCTCTAGCCATCTGTACAACTCCTCCGTGTAACCAATGAGCAATGTCTTCTGTTCAGCGTCTCTCATTTCTTTAGTAGTACAGCAATATAAGAGATTGGCAATATCCAACGCGATGGAACTGTATCGAACTAACTGAAAGTCAATTAAAGCCACCTCGAGGACATGTCGATCCTTCGGATCATAGCGATAAAGAAAATTATTGACCCAACAGTCGCCATGACATATGGACGACAATGTTGACTCAGCGCTGGCCAGCTCCACCATCTGACCAAAGAATGAAGAGCTCTGCGCGAAGCTGCGCATCGCCTGCATGTACTTTGAGTCCGCGGGTAGCACATCGGATACCATCTTGATGGCATTCTTCGTTAAGCGTTCGTAGTAGTTTTTGTACCAGCTTGTGTTGGCTGTGCAAAAGATGCCTTCGCTGATCAGACTACACATTTTTGTAAACTCCAGCGGGTGTTCGAACTTGTAAGCCAAGCTGAGTGCATGGAACTGCGCTACTTGTAAAAGTACACACTGCGTTTCTTCCATACTGAGACCCTTGTGCCGATCTGACATCTCAAAGCCACGAACGCGCAAATCCTCTGAAAAAAATACAAATATTTATAGTCTGCTCATCCATAATCGTAAGAACTAGGGTACCCATTATGAGCAGATCATCTCTCGCCGTATAGCACTTGGGTATCGAATTAAAAAGTTTTGCATCGGAGCCTATTTTGCTGGCTTGAAACTTCAGAAGTTCCGGCATTATTGCAGTATAAAACTCGACTTCATTGCTATAAAGCAGTTATATAAGAAATATAGCATAAGACAAACACTTTCAATTATTTCGAACTCACCGAAAAAGCCTATCGCTCTTATAGGCTTCCCGTTGGACGACGCTCTCTGGCAACACCTTGCATATAACGCTCTGTTCCCATTTTTGTGTGCTACCATCTAAATTGTGGCGTTGCCCACTCAGACAGATGCGATACAGAGCTGCCGTATAATTATCCCCGCGGTCCGAGCCCAGCGCTAGCTAATAAGAAAAAACATACCAACAAGTTTTGGTACTTATCCATGTAAACACACACATGCGAACTCACTTCGAATGCTTCGATTTGTACTTCTGGTTCAACACGCTTAAAAATCTCTCGAAACGTATCTAAAGTTAAGATTTTTTTACTTTCATTAATCGCCGATGTTCCTGTCGTTGCTGTTGTTGCTGCTGTTGTTGTTTTCGGCGTTTCTGTAATGCCCATTTTAAGTCTGAAACGTTTCTTATATAAATATATATGCAGTTTAACAGCCCGGAAAAATGGTAAAATACGGAATATCTTTTGTTTATTTAACAAGTCTCGAATCAATAAATGTTAACTTTAGTTAGACCACGCGTCAATATCGTATATAAAAAGACTGTTCACATTTGCTTTTGAGCGTTTATTCATCGATTTTGCGCGAACACATGTTTTTCGCCATTGCTATTCCTCGTCCTTTTTGTTAAAAAAAATCCACCACAAAAATACCAAAAAAGTCCTTAGTGCCACGACAGATGGCAACATTGGCTCATAAGCTTTGAGCCGGTTATAGTTATAAATAAAGCGCACAAATTTAAATATGAAAAACCGGGAAATTTCTAAAATTCAATTTCAAGCGTATATGAAAATTTTTATTCAAGGTATACAATAAGGAGCACGATTAATTGAGCTTATACAGTAGTATCTAGACAGAATGAAGTTTTTATGTTAACTACGAATTGCAATAGAGAAATGCCGCAGTGCTGTTAACATTTGAATTAACCGTTATTATCAATTGGCTTAGGGCGTTTCGAACGCCTTGTCTACAAAATATGTATGTGTGTATGTATGTGCATGTCTATGTGTCCTTACACATGTTAACAATCCGTACAAAAGCCTTCGCTGCGCTGCTTAATGTTCGTGCTGCTCCGGATGATCCAACGCAGTCACCAGTCCCATATCTCGTTGCAGTTCCAAGGGAAGCGGAAACGGCCGCTGCGGCCATGTTCGCCTCTGCATAAGCATTTGTCCATAGGCCAGCTGCTGATGCAGTGCATTTATACTGGGATATATGTGCTGCTCCGCAAACTCCACTACCGTATGCTCGTCATACACCTCCCACAGTAGCTGCTGAGACTCGCGCGCCATCACACGCAACTCCTCCACTAGCTTTGGAGTGCGTACCGTCAGCTCATGGACTCGCAGGGGCGAACTGAAGTTGTGCCTGACATTGTAGTCAGACAGCCAAGCGCTATGCTCACGGGTCTGCTGCAAATAGTTGCGTACCTCGGCCAGTTTATCGTAACAGGCGCAACGCAAACTTGAAGACCAGATGACCTGGATAGCTACACACGGCGAAGAGCTGGCTGTAATGAGCGTTTGGGTGCAGTTCAAGCCAGGGATGGCCCGAGCGACGGCTATCCGGCTGGAAGACGCAGCGCAGCACACGCAACAGTTCATTGTCCCGCGGATTAGTGCTGAAGTATCCCTTGGATACGGTGGACAGGGATGTCATCAGGCTGGGCATTCCCACAGGCAGCAGTTCACAGAGCACTGCAAAGTGATCGTAGCGCTGCCAGCCGGTTAGCGCCAATCCCCTCAAGCCCTTGGCAAAGCGCCCTCCCTCTTTCGCAATGACCGCTAGCCAGCGAATATTGTTCTCCAGATGCTGTTGCAAGGGGGGCACCAGCAGACTTTCTCCAAACGCGCCCTTATATGCTGATGCGGTCCAGGCACTCGCGAAAACCTTGGAATATGTATTCCACAGCTGAGGCTGTATAAAGTGATATATATCGCTGGCATACACCCATATCATGGGCTCCACATAGCTGCCGATCTGGGAGTTCTGTAGCTCGCTCAGCGTCATCTCCCGCAGTTGATCGTCCCATATAACCACGCTCAGTTGCGGCCAACGACGACGCACAAAATGCGCCAAACTAATCACATGCGAGAGGAACAATTCACTGCGTAGCCTCTGGCGACACAGATTACATTCCCCCATGCGCTGCACCTCATCGCAGCCGATGTGCAAATGGGTGAACTTTATGGGCAACTCCGGTGTCGCGGGCGTGGCATTGCTGGAGGGGCGCATATGCAATTCAATCACCTGGGTAAGCATCTGCTCCAACAAGGCCATACTCTGAGGTTGACTGGGGCAAATCGACTGTGGGCTTTCGGGCAGCTCTCGCAGCTGCTCGAAACCGGAGAGCTTCAGTGCATACTCCAAGTGCCCGAAGGTCTGCACCAATGGCATTACGCTCAGTCCATGCTCCACCCATGCCGATTCCAAAAAGTCCTATACAATTGGTAAAGAACAAGTTTCAGGTGTTGAGTACATACAACAAATTATCTCATTACCTTCAACTCAGCTTCCTTGTATGCGTTGTGGGCGGCAAGCGGCTGTAAGTCGCCACTGTAAGGGAACATATCCTCGTATTCAATGAGCAACCCGGTGGCGCCCAAGGCGCGCAACACTGGCAACAGCTGCTTGAGGAAGCTCAGTTTGGGCGGAGCACCCTTTAGATCCAGATGCACCAGTCGCTCTGCTGGTGCACGGGGTCCATCCGGTCCAATGCCCGCCACGACAGGCACACCCATGCGCTGCAGCTCATGCTCGTACTGTGACTGCCGTTCTGCAGAGCTGAGCATTCGATCGTCATCCGCATTGGCATTGAGCTCCTCCATGCCTGCGTTGCGTTGTCGCTGCTGCTGCTCCAAAATCTTCAGACGCTCTTGCTCGAATAGAAAACTTTCGGCCAGGGGAAGTGGCGCCTTTTTCGCTTGTGTGGGACGCACGAAGCGCACGTTGCCCAATAAACGCTGCACCGGCGATGGCCGTTCCGCGTTATCCTTTTCTCGCTCCGCGCGCAAAACTCGATTCGCCTGGGCTATCAACTTCTGGATGATGTGAACGTGTTGATAATTGGCCTCACCGGACTGTGAAGACTGAGATGTCTGTTGTGTTAGTGCTGGCAGCGTTTTCGTTGTATCGTCGAGAATGGCCCATGTCCAGAGTCCCAGCAAAACTAGACCAGACGCCAGCAGCAGAACTGAAAGTTTGCGGCGCCAAATAAATATCAGAAAATTTGAGTGCATCTGTAGGAGGGAGAGACAGAGAATTGAGAGGCATATGTTAGAGTGGGCAAGAGTTAGTAAAGAAACTGCAGTGCCCGAACAAAGGGCAGTCGCTGTTTGTTTTATAAATATTTCAACCGCCAACAAGTAGCCCCCGAAGTTATGCTATAAAAATTTTCGCTTGCCACAACAGCTGCGTTACTCATACGCCACGTCGCGGAGGCTCATTGAGGTTAAGAGTTGTTGATGCTGGTTGGTTTTGTGTGCACGCTGAGTGTGCACACACACATAGGAGGCACACACGTACGCAAGTGTGCACATATATATGTACGAGGAAGTACACACATTTATGAGGTGTTTGCGATAGCTGCTGCCCGCCTGCCGGCCGTCCAATGGCTACAGAAAACTGGCAGCTCATTTAAATGAAATGTTACGCTGAACGTAGATAAACTTTTCCCATATACACGTCCCATTATGCAGCTGCTAAAGAGAGAAGGATGCCATGACCCGGCACTCAATAGACGCGACTTTGACAGCCAACGAATGTAAGTGTTCAACTACCAGCATGCAGCTGTCTACCGGAAATTGAATTGAGTTCGCTTCTTTTCTTTTGGCTTAACTCAAGCCTTGAGCCAAGGAAACCATCTCGCAATAGCTGGCGCAATTGCATTCCTAAGTTTCACTGTGCGACATTCTAAAATAATACTCGCGCTCAGCTCTCGCATGCTGTTTGCTATTCATTGTCGGTTGCTTCGAGAGCCTAGTTGGCTTTTACCTTAACTAACTTAAGCAAGTTTAATATGTTTGAGTAATTACATATATGAGTTTTGCGATATTGACGAACTATGATCTTTAGCTACTAGCTGGAATGTTAATGCAATATACATTTTACTGCTTTTTAATATTTATTTAGTAAGGTAACACTGGCCATAAGCAGCCATAATTATGTAGCGTTCATTATTTACATTGCCTTGCCCAATTTTCCTGTTCATTGATCACGATATTGTAAACGAAACAATAAAACAGACCTATTTTATTACATATTATTAAAATACTTCGAACTTTCATCTGGTTATTTTAAAAATTGGCTGTTAAATTTTGCTTGCTTGTAATAATTACATATAACATCGATCAAATAGAGAAATCCTGAATGCTTAAGCCCGTTTTCATAGCAGTCAGCTTTTAAGAAGAGCTTCATTCACATATTCATCCCAGCCAGCATTTGCGAATTGTCGTTCACATGCCACTTGTTGATTTAACAACTTTTGGACACTCATATTATGTAAATTACAAGACAATCAAGATGCATTATCATGTGCTAAACAAGCATTACTATCTTTGCCAAGCCCTTAACAACACAAATTTTATTTTGTAAATAACAACCAAATTCTCATTTGCTGACCCAGTTGGCTGGCGCTTCAATGCCATATGCTGCCCGTCTCCGACCACCATCTGCACGTAAGTCCAAATTGAACTGTGTGCCAAATAATTTGGGGTCTGGTAAAAGCCAGATACTAATTTTCACTGTGGGTTTTTGGCTCGGCCAGAGCTGCATCATGCAACTACATTCAGCTCATCGTACAAAGCCAAATTTCGAACTCCAAACGTATGGAATGTCTAGCCTAATGTGTCCCCCGGCGACGACCCTTTCAGCTTGGACGTCACACAGTCGGCTGCGCCAACGCCTCTTTGCTGTCAATGCTGGGACATTTGATGCTTTTGTGTCTCCTGTTGGGTTTGTGTGCTAATTGCACACGCAGCATGCAGTTTCAACGATTGGTGGACCAGTTTATAAAATGAAATTTAATTGCTCTGGCAGCCGCAGGGCCAATTTGCAGTTGTGGTCCAATAGGGTTGCCCAGGACCGAGGGAATGCTGCTGTTGCAATTTATGCAGCGCATTTCCTACATTCGAAATTCGAAAGCAATGAAGACCCTCTGCATTTTAGCTATGTGCAGCGAGCTGTCCCGCGATACCCCCCTGCACCCACGCCCCTCGACTGACGACCGCCCACGTCAAACAGCAAAATTTGGCTGCTTGCCAGAGGCAGACGAAAAAAACGGAGCGAAATGTGGGGGCTGGTCGGGAAGCCTAGCCAATGGAGCTGAACGAATGCAAAATACCCCAGCCATAAAACATTAATCGATTGCTGAGCTATTTTAATTATTCAATTGAGCATGGATTGTGGCGCAGAGCAAAGTTTATCCTGGCGGAGCAAGATTTAGGCGGCTCGCCAATTATTTATAGAGTTGAGGAGTAGGAGAGAACGAAAGCTGTTTAAAGCTGGCTGACTTGTTGTAAGCTCAGGCCAAGTCAATATAGCCTGAGCAGACCATAGCTACCCTGTAAGCTAAACAACCTGCAACATTCTCAAAACCCCTTTAAGCCGCTTTGCTTGTAACTGTCGATTCTAAATGCACTCAAGCGCACTATTTATGAATTTTGTTGCCATATTTGGTACAGTTGTTGCTGCTGCAGCTGTTCGGTTATTGCATTGCCTGCATAAGAGCTTAAAGTACGGCAATTCATTACGGGGTTCATGCAGGCCTTTACCCATCTGAGCCTGGCTTAAAGCTAATGGGTTTAGCCGTGCTACAACTGGTAAAGTATAGCACTGAGAGTTCTTCGTTCCGCGCTTCCGCTCTCCCACCCTCTACCTCTCTGTCTGTGGATATAATGTGGTCCTATCGCTTGTGTGGGAATCATAATCGGCAATTAGGCAATTTAATGGCTTATTAACGTACTGGAAGGTCCCTCCGTGAGCGCTCTCCACTGCTGGCATTCAAATATGCTTAAACTCTTGAGAGAAAATTGAAAAGCCAACCGGGACCGACCAAGAGAACTCGACCAGGCACTCGTCTCCTTGTTCGCATCTCAACTGGAGAGTTGAAAATGGATTTTATGCTTGAACTAAATCAACAAGAAAGCTTCTGCTCGATGGCTAATAAATTCTGTATAAGCTGTACAAGTGTGGGTGGGTGGCGGGATATGTGTGCCATAAGTTGCTTTCTGTAATGCAATATGCAATCTGCTGTAAGCCACCTGCAACAAGAGCTTAAACGATGCAATTTTTTCCAGTGCACTATTCAGATGAGAGCTTTAAAAGCAAATGGCCTTTGTTCAACACAATAAACGTTTAACTGATGGTAGATTTACATACCTGAATTGTTTATATTGCACTGCTATAATGTAAATGAACCGACATTCCATTCAAAATGCCCGGCTAATGCCTTACATTATGCCAAACGTCCAATTACAGTTGTCCATTGTTAACGATTATTGATTGGTGTTCATAATTTACATTTAACAATGGCTCCATTAATGTAAATTGGATTTATTCTATTTGCAAATTCGACAAATGTCCGTACAACAATCGGCAACAAAATGTTTGCAAACACAGCAATTTATTTGCAATCGAAAAGTTTACGCATAAAATCGCAAATGCTGCGACAAAAATGGAAATATATGAATAGGTCCTGTGTGTGCGCGAATGCCCAATGGCTCCGAACAGATCAACTAAGTGTGATTTTTTCACCCCAAACTTTTTGCCAGCTGCCTTTTTGCGAGCCCCCACCGACACGCATAATAACAACGCACTTAGTTCCCTACTTCATAACTGCATTAAAACTGACCAAACTTTCGCAGAATGGTGCGAGCGTAAGTGGAAGAGAGATAGAGCGAGGGCATAAATTGCAGTGTTGCACAAATCTCGGTCCCACTAACTATGCAACACTTACTTTGCCGGAACGCGAGCGCAAAAAAAGGCAAAATGGTAACATCCATAATGCGCACACATTGATACCCTGGATTTAACAACGAGGAGTGTGCAGACACTGCTCTGGCAGCAGAGCAAGCTCGAGTGAATCTGTGCCAAGAAATAGCGTTCAGATTCATTGAGAAATATCAATACATTAACATTTTACAGGATATTTATCAGTCTGTCATTTGCAAGCTGATCTCTGTTTTATGCCCGCTTTGTGTGCTTCAGTTACTGTCCGAATGTCGTGCCTGTTCGAATGTCAGTGTGTCCCTTTCCTTTCCCTCTCTCTCTCTTTCTCTCTCTCCCCCACCTACCACTTCGCCGGGGACACATAAAGCGCCGCACAACGGTCGTGTTTATAATTTGAAATGAGTTTTTCCTGCATTTTAGCACAGCCGACAGACATTTTTAGACATTTTGTTTGTTGTATGTTTGCACTGATTTCTAGACAATGTATATCTATAAGCACACAAACAATATATATGTATATAGAAAAGTGTTGTCCAACCACACGTACAAAGCTTGAACCCATTTGTGGATTTCTGCTGATTATGCGGTCAGCAAATTGTTCTTTCGCAAGTCCACGGTTCGAACGTGTTTGGGAATATAAATGATGGCTGGTCGAAGTTACATTTGCGAATTGAATTCGCATCGATTTCAATTGCATTGTTACGCGATTGATTAATGGCTCCGCTGACATAGCATTGTGTTCTGTATACATATGTTGCATGTTGCCAGTTCAATAAGCTCTACAGAACTATTCAATTCATCATTTATCAATTTTTGCAGCTCATAATTAACTTGAATAAATTAGAAAGCACGGATGCGTGCTAAATTTAAGTTATAACATAAAGAAATATCGCGATAGTAATTTTTCTTATCGATCAGAACTTAACGATTGCGATTGCTGTCAGGCAACTTTCAGTACTGACTTGCCAAGCCTTGCCATCCTTGTACTAAAACTCTGGCAACAATTTAATGAAGATGAATTTTCCTCTTGAAAGGCTTGATTATGCTTTTAA
>JABVZY010000307.1:6995905-7009713 GCA_020883555.1 Drosophila nannoptera
CATTGTATGCACATATTTATTGCAAAATAGCTACGCGTATAGCTCTAAGAATTAGCTGTTTAATATGCATATAAATATATAAATATATATATATAAATATAAATATAGATAATATATAATTATCTATTACTTAAAGGCAGCAGGCAACAAACCCGTAGCGAACCTAACATAAAAAAGATTACTTCAAAAATATCACTTAAAAAGAAAAAAAAAAACAAAGCTGTACAAAAGTTAGTTAATGTTGGCTGTGGCTGCGCAGCCAATGTTAATAATATTCATAAAGTAAATACATACATGAATAAATTATGTATATGTATGTAATTGTAGCATATATGCTTACATATAGTATAAAGTCTGTGCTTGCATCTCTCTCTCGGCACAGTGCATTCAGATTGAAGAAAAGAGGAGGAAATGACAGAAGATAAACGAGGTGGATACGCAAGAAATCCATAGAATTTAGATCTGAAAGCTAATTTATAAGCGTAAGACCTATAAAAGTACACTCTCCTCCCCCACACAAAAAAAAAAAAAAAAATGAGAAACCTAAAGTAAATACAAAAGAAAATCAAAATGAAATTCTCTGCATGATAAAAAAAATCAATCGAAAACATAATTTCATAAATAAAATAAAAACAAAAGAATGCGACAAATTCTATTTTAAATATTGTATGTATATGTTTAATGTGTCGGAATTTGAAAGATTGATGGCATGAATTATCATTGAATTGATGCAAGTGCGAATATGAATCCATGTGCGGATGCGGACGCGGATGTGAGAGCAACACTTAAATAGTATCTAAGTTAAATTTATTATCTGCGAGCGCTTTAGGTTTAGCGTTTCGATCGCTGGATCTATATGAATGTATGTATGTATTTAGTAAGCGAACTAAAACAGCAGCAACAAACAAAATGGAAATGCAACAACACAAAACAAAGAAAAGCCCACAACAAAATGAGTTAAAAAAGCCCAAGAAAGAAATTTGAAAAAATTAAATGAAAATCACATTTGAATATAAAAGAAAAATATGTTAAAATAAGTATTTTAGTGTTAATTATACAATTTACAAGTACACAACACAAAACAAAACAAACAATATAATATAAAATGAAATAAAGTTTTAAAACAATATTTGTAAAAAGTAACACATAACAAAGCTCTCAATTCCCTGTAAACAATGCGAAGATGGGCAACGCTGTCAATCGGTTATGGAACGAAACGATGAGCAAACAAAAGCAACTAAAAGCAGTTTGGTTTTCATTGATCAATACAATATGCCCAATAGCAAATGACTTTTATTAGCAATTCAACCTCCCCCTATAATGTCCATATCCTCAAACTTCCACAAACGGCAACGTAAAGGGAACAGCTGGAACCAGAGCCATCGAGATTGCTATTATCTACAGCGGTAGGCAATGATCTCTTGATTGTTGCTCTTTAATTGCATAATTTTCCATTAAAACGCGTGCAGTCGGAATTGGACACAGCCGAGGAGCCGCTGGCAGATATGAAATTATTGCGGCACACGCATCGCTTCGGAACATGCCCGGTCATATATGGTTTAGAGTTGGCTAAATCGGTTCACAAGTTCGCATTAAGGAGCGAGCAAAATGAACTACTGACTTAATACATGAAATATTCAACAATATATCAGTGTGTCTGAGCAACAAAGTGGTCGTTTGGAACTAGTAAGTGAATTAAGCCATCCGAGCACTGAACTGAGCACTCATCTCTAATGAGAACATGGAAAAGTAATTGAGTGTCGATGGACGCTCGTTGCCGGAGCAACGAAAAGTTGGCCGATACAAATGTGTAAGGAACCTAATTGCCTTGGCTAACCACTGTCCATTGACCAGGCAGTATTCGTGCTGATAGCGTCGCTTGCCCTAGCAAAATCAATATATACATATGTTGAATATACTTCATAGGCACTTGCCTATGGAATATCTTGTGAAACGCAATCCGTCTGCTGGCTATTGAGACAAGTCAATGCGGCAAAGTGGCGTCCTGTTTTTACAGTTGCCTGGGATGTGCGCGCAACGTGGCTGCTGCTCCAGATGTCAACCATACCCAGCCGACGGCTGCGTTGCCCAATTGTCTAACTTATCGACAAGTGCCAGGCGCCGGCTACGGTGCCGGTTCAGCACCAGCGAGACGTGTCCCCGTGCTCTTCTCCACAAATCGCGGGCTCTATTTGCGTGTGGCTCAACCGCAAACGATGGTCGATCCAACAGTGCCTAACGGTGGTCAGCATTACGATATCAGCTTTTGCGATCTAGAACGTTGGGTGAGCTGCAGATATCAAAACCAATTTCCCATTCGATTAAGTTTTCGTTTTCTACTTTCTTACACAGAGCACGAATCGCGCCAATGTGGTTAGCCTGCAGGATACGTTTAGTGTCCCGCAACCGCAGTCGCAATCACCCAATTGTCAGCAGCCCCGTGTCTGGAACAGCTTTTCAGTTTACAATATTCAGCGCTGAGATGCGCTTTTTAATCCAGCCTGAGCTTGTACATACTCTATGCTTACTTAAGTAACTCTTTTTATAATTATAAATAATGTCCTAGTCAACTAAAATGAGTTCCATTCATTTATGCCGTGTTGTTAGTTAGCGATGCCATTAGAAATTCCATTTTGTTCAGAAAACTCTTTCCTTCAATTTTGTCAAAGCGTACCTACAATTGGCTCCCGTTAGAAAATGCAATTAGTATATTTAGATATATAGACTTTACCTCTTTGAAATTGCCACCTAAATTCTCCCAAAACTTCTCTGGCACCAGAGGACTGGGAAAAAAGTCTTGTCGCGGACTCCGCGCTATGTAGACCTTAACATCGATTTGCGGATCACAGCGTATCTGCACGGCAATCATGCGATCGCTATTTGGCGAGCCCAGCAGGCAGGAGCTGGCATTGCCCAGTGGTTCCACCTTGCCGATTCCTAGATGATTGCTATTCGAAAGCACTGTCCAGGCCATGTAACGCGCTAGGCTAACCAGGCAACTAATTTGATGCGAATTAATTTGGCAGAGTATCAGATCACGCAACTCCTGTGGCTCGTAAGACAACTTCATGACGCGTCCATCTCGACAGATGCATTTCAGCGAACGCTCCTTCACGTGTATGACTAGAGAGGTACGTCCGATGGCATCATATCCATGTGTCACAATATTTATCTTTACACAGGACATTGTGGGGCTGTTCATCGCATTCCAATGCGAAACAATTTGCGGATCCTTGACATCGCGCGCCAACGTATCGAGCACGTACTGTGTTCGCTTACGCATGAAGATATGCTGAGCCTGGGCAATTATCTGCTCGAGTATTGTTTGAGATTTCGTCATTTCCAGCAACGACTCTCGGTCCGCAGCTGTTGGCCCGGCAATCATGCGTTTCTTACTAGGTCCTAATGGAGCACTGGCTGGATGCGGGAAAGGATGATGCGAGTTCTTGTAATGCACTTCACGCAGTAACTGGTGCAGTGAATGCTCCAACACATGATCATGATCATTTATGGGTGCTGGCTGACTGGAATCGAAGCTAGTTGAGTGACATAGCGATATAATTAACTGAATATTAGGTAACAGCGTGGCGCGAATCTGATTGCCAATAACCACATGAGGGATTGGTGCTTGCAATTGTATGGCCTCGCGAGCCAGTTGTGCAAACAGTTCCTTGCAGAAAAGCACGTTCTGAGCAAACTCCAATGTCTTTTGCCAAACTCCCACTTGGGCTGTTATGTTAGGCCCATGGCCCATCAGGTTAACCTAGTATAAGTATATGCTGTGTTACTATTTCACAACTAAATGCATACGAAGTTATACCTGCGCCGTGCATAAATCCTCCTGATCCTTTTGTGTAATGACCTTTATGTAAGCTACACCTTGTAGCTCAGCTGGCACAATAACGCGTAACGCGGAACTGGCTTTCATTTGCATTCCATTATTATTGCTGCTACTTGAGGAATTTGCAGTGTTTGCATTGCCGCTAGCTCCGTCTTCGTCGGGCGCCTCTTCCGCTTTTGTTACTTCAAATGTGCCGCTCATGCCGAATTTGGACCCTGCGGTGCGGTAGCTGAGATCGCCAATTATGGCACCATTAGAAACCTTTTTCAAGCGCCAGTTTTGCCGCAGACGTAGCAGTTCAATATGAAAGTCGGAAACGTTTCGGTTGCGCTGTTCGCTATGGGCATTTCGCAGACGCTCGGCTCCACTCAGCAATACTTGCGCCGCCTGAGATATGGCTTTCTTTCGACTATACACTTGAACAATTGGTTTTGTGTCATCACCATCCTCTAGAAGCGGGTCCAATACTAGATAGCGTTTATCCTTAGCAATTGATATTACATCGGATAGTACACAAATTTCAGTGTAGGCATCCTTAAGCTTGTTGCGAACTGAATCCCAAGGCCACAGGTTCTCCTGAAACTGATTGGCGTCCTTATCATCTTCGGTCGCTGCCGATTTCTCCTCCTTCTTGAGATCATCCAGCGATGTCTTGCTAAAGTCTATGCGTGCGGCACACTTTGCTAGGCTTTCGGAGAGAGTCGGCGGCCTGAAATACAACTTGTTGAGAGAAGAGCATCACAAACTAGTGATTATTTTAACAGCATTTGCTGCACTTACGGCTGATACAGTTCCGTCCCATCGTATGCGATCTCACGTATTTGATTCTCGCAAGTCGTCTCCACAGAAATACTAACCGAATTGGACATATTCATTTGCCAACTTTTTAAGAAGCGGTCATTGGCGTTTGCAATAAAGTATCGGTAGCATTTGCTGTCACTTTACATCCGCAGGGTTGTCTATTAAGCGAGAAATCGATAGTATTTGTTATACCTTAACAGCATGCAGGGTTGCTTTTGATATATCGACAGCATTTATTAACACAATACAGCCACAGGGTGGCATTTGTTGTATTTTTTCGTTGGCAGGGTCGCATTTACAAAGTATCGAACGGGTTTGTTGTCAGTTTCCAACACTCCATCATTACTTTCATATTTTTAGTTTAATTTTGATCAGTGGAACTGCCTGAAGCCATGACGACCAATAATATGCTGTTCCTTAAAAGTAAAGCAGAAACTCTAAATGTGGTCAATTACACAGTTATCATACCTAGCATCTGCGTGGGCAACGCGGCACAGTTGGCCTGCGACTTGTTGATAGCATCAAAAAAACTGAAGCGAATTGGTAGTCTTTCCCATCCTGCAATCATACCGGTTTATGGACCATCCGCCTATCATCACGAACCCAACGAGAAGGTGTCATCCTGTGAACTGTACGAATCTGTGGAGGACAAGCTGCTAGTTCTACAATTTCGAACACCACTCATTGCGCGACACACAAAAGACTTTCAGTTGGAATTAGTTGAACTTCTTAAAAGTGCACGCCGTGTTATCATATTAAGTGGCAGCTTTGGCTTCGAGCGTCGCGTCATTGATGGATCTCCCTGGGCCTATCGTGCCAGTGATAATTTTAAGAAAGCTCATCCAAAACAACTCGGTGAAACAGCACTTGTCAAGTGGAAGGAACACACTGGCGAGCATGTTTTTGGTGGCGGCAATGCGCTGCAGCTCTACACAGCTTTCGAGGAAAAAAATGTGCCGGTCATGTTGCTTTTCCGATATTTGCTGGAAGGTGACAACTCTACAGACGCTTCACTGATTGTGCGGGAGTTAAACGAATTATGCCAGGATTTCCTACGGCTGCGTGGCGGCGGCGATGCCAGCTTTAAGTTGATTGTGCCCAAGTCCTGGAATCTGTTATTTGGCAACGAAGTAACGGAGTTACTGTTTTAGTCATATATTTTGAATTACTATTACAACTATTAAAGTCTAATCTTTTGGTGTAGGATAATAGATGTTGCTTGCAATATGTTCCTTGAAGTATTCCCCGCCATGTTCCTCATAGTCCTTTCGTGTTGTAAGCGTTTCGGTAAATTTCTTATCCTTGGCCTGCATGCAGCCTCCTAGCCATGCACTTAACATCGGCTCATTTGACACGTAGATGGCAAAGGTGGACTGGTACGGCCGCAGTTCCATCATCTCTTTGGCTAGTCGTTCCTTAAGCCCCCGGAACTGTGCACAGCTTCCTGTTAGGTAGACATGATCTACGAGACGCTGTTGTTCCTCCGCAGTGAAGAACTTTAGGACAAATCCAATAAGTTCAGCCAAACCCGCTTCCGAACAGCCAATCATGCTTGGCTGGAAGAGTATCTCCGGTACACGTATTGCCTCCACGCCAAAATGAAGTTGATAGTTCTCGGCAGCAATCAGCGCCTGCATTGCGGCATTGCTGGCGTCATCGAAGCCAGCATCGTAGTGATTTAAGATCTTCTCGTATTCCAACACCTGTTCGTTTTCTGCATCTGAATCGCTGTCATCATTGTAACGATTGATGCGCTTGTACACATCCCAGTCGTTGTCGTTCATGCCGAATCCGTCGTCTTCCTCTTCACCGCCATTGGCCTTGCGACGTTTTTCGCTGCGTGCCAGCGTTGAGATAATGCGCATACGCTCCTGGGCCGCATGAGTATGACGCTTGGCCTGCTCCTGTCGCTGCTGCTGGCGTGTCTGTTTGCGTTGCAGTAGTTCATCACGTTTGGCGCGCAGTTCTGCCAGCCATTGAGCCTGGGGCACTCCCTCTGGCGGTTTGGGCATCTTGTCCAACTTGTCTTGTTGTTTGCTCGGTTTCGGCTGCCCCGTGGCGCGTTCTTTGACTCTCTTGATCCGAGCAGTAAGTGTGCCTATCAGCTTGTCCAGCTCTTCCAGATTCTCGATTTGCTGCTGCTGTAGCGCACGCTCGAATTTTTGCATTTTTTCCTGGTCATGGAGTTGTCTTAACTTGGTCAGCACCTGTAAATACTCCTCATCCTCCTGCAGTTTTTCTCGTTCACGACGATTCTTAATATCAAGCAGCCGCATTGCCAACTCGCGACGCTTCTCCTGCTTCTGCTCGGCAGTGAGCAAGGCATTCGTTGCTGTCACTTGATTGTAGGGCAGCTGAATTTTCATGATATGTGCATCGTAGTAGTCAAGCTGTGCCCATTTGAGAAGCTCTTCCTTGTAGTCCAGAGCAATGTGGCAGTGCTCATGGACCAGTTTCTCAATGCGACTGGAGATGGCATTTAGATGCACCGGATACTTCATTTGCATCAGGCGAAATAAGTAATTATTGATGTGACATCCGCCCACATTTAATCGACGCACGTGCTCCAGCTGCATTTTACCATGCAGGACGGGTATCACATGCGTTGTGCTGTAACCAAAAGATATAATAAGTGCGTCCGCAACGTGCTTATACTGTTGTTTATGATGATGCCAGCTGTAGAGAGCATCAATGCCATAGGATAGCGCCGGAACACCATAGCATTCGAAGAGTAGCTCGCTCATTTGTCGTCGACATGAATTAGGATTGGCCAAAGCTTCAGTTAAGACAATGGGATGACCAATGCAATCCTTTCCATCAAATCCCATTTTACTAAAGATGTAGTCAAAAATTTGCTCCTGATGGTTCCAATTTGTTATAACATTCCGCTCGAATGGTGACTTGAGATGCGCTCGCACTGCTTCAATGTTGACGATATCGTTGCCAATCTGAATCTCAGTAGTGCCTTTCAATTCGTCGACTGTTGCTGTCGGCGTAGAGGAATCCTGCAGTGGGTTGTTATCTTTCTTTCGATCTTTCCGTGGTTTCGTGAGAACATTGCGAAAGCGTAGGTCCGGTTCCTTGCTATCATGCCAGCCAACTCGGCATTCATAGGAACCGTTGTCTATGATTAGCACTCGCTTGGAAAGCGCCATTTTAATTTATTATATTTCTAGCAACTTTACCAATTTGTTTATAATGTTTTTGTTTACAGTCAATGCGCATTGCACACAGAAGTAGTGCAAACGATGTTTCGTATATGTTTTCCAACACTTAACACTGCTTTGAATCGCACTCCACAAGTGGCAGCCCTGTAATTTAACTGTTTTTATAAAATTGTACATATTACATACATATCTCATTACATGCATATGTAAGTGCTTAATCATTTTCCATAAGACAAGTTATATTCTTTAGCGGATCTGTAAAGTCTAAAAAAAATATTTTCATTTATAAAATGATTGTAAAAATCAAACTTGAGGATCATTCAGAGGTGAGTTTAAGCTTAAATTATGTCGATACTTAAATTAATAACTGAGATTTAGGCTCCCCATATTTTTAACATGGAGGATAAGGCGACTGTCAAGGAATTGAAAATTCGATTGGAACCTATTGTTAAAATAGCAGCGGATAAACAAGAAATAAAAACACTTCATCGCACTTTAGATAACTTTGATGAGTTATATGAAGTTGTTAGCCATAATATTTCTGGAGAGAATATAAATGGATCAGCCATTTCTCTATACACCGATAACAAGTTCTTCTGCTTTTTGCAGTTTTATAACCAAAGCGAAGGTGATAAACAGACTAATTTTTTTAACCAACCATTGGATGCTCGAAAATTACCCATCGATATGATGCCAAAGTATTGCGAAAATATAATTGACTCGGACGAATCTTGGCATTCCTCATCATCCGAATCCGATTCTACAGATAATAGCTGTAACTCTTCAGCGTCAAGTGAAGATACGAGAAGTCCTAAGCGTAAATCGATCGCGAAACACAATTCGAGTATAAAAAGGTGATTACGTGAAGTATTACATATAATTTCTTATATAGTAAACTCATCACAGGGTTTGCGTTCTTGAAAGTAGTGAGGAAACAACTCCAATGATTGCTGTCCCAGAGAGGATACCAGTTTCAAAAGTAGCTGTTACACGAGATGATAAGCAGGAGTCTAATGTGGAATTGTCTCTTCCACCTAAAGATACTACACAAATTATAGCCGTAGGCCGAGAGACTGAGAAGAATTTAATAATCGATGTGGCTCCGCCGTCCTCCGTCTTGCAAGAAAAAGTTAATTGTAACACTGAAAAAGAATTAATTAAGGACCAGGAAGGCCCACCTACAGCTCCTTATGTGGCCATGAAACCAGAGCATCGTAGGTATGCACTGGTCATCAGTCATGCCATCGCTGAACAGCATCTGGATTTTGGACATCTAATGATGCATTTCTATGATCTGTTCCAATCATCTCAAAATTGCGATCGTCTAAACTTCAGTGAATCTGCTTCTATATCAACTTATGATGAGAAACTGTGGGTTTTCGGTGAGGACAGTGATACGTGTGAATGGATAGCCGCTGGCGTTCGCACTATGAATCTTTATAAAAGTTACAGTTTTATACAATATTTCTCACTCCTTAAATGTAGCATGGTATTGCCACAAGTGGTTGATGGCAAAGAATTGGCAGATATTTTTAATCTGCTCAAGCAACAAAATCAAGGACTTAACACAAACAAGTGGTGCGTTGTCGAACGGTCAGAACTTGATATAAAATCGGAAGAATTTTCCAGTAAAGCTGTAACAAATTTATTTAAGAATGAAAAAATTGTTCTCTACGTTGATCGGGAGAGCAAGTGTTATATACAGGAGCATGGCTCAAAGCTTAAGTATTGTTTTTGGAAACTGCATTTTGAATTTTAAATGTTGTTTGTTGAATTACAGGTTTTAAAATGTAAATATATTACCAATGTTATTTATTTACTACAATATATCGATTAATTACCAATGTTATTTATTTTCTATAATGTTCTTATCAAACGTATATTCGAAAAGAGTATGATTGTCCGGGCTGTAATCGATACACGTGAATTTCCCACCTATTGGACTAATCGATTTTTTCTTCATCATTGCCAATCGAAATTGTGAATGTATTAAAAAAATTGACCACCCCTAAGTTGTAGGAGTTCGTTTTTGCAACAATATTAAAAGTGATAAAAAAGAGCCAAGTCCTGCAAAAAATTGCTGGCACTTGTGCTAATCAGATAGCTTAATATAGGGCGCTAAATATGGAACTGGAAACTCTTGATATTGCTCAGCTAGAGGAGGCTGTAGTTGTTTTTTACCGATCCAACTCACAGGAACAGGCAATTACACACGAATGGCTGACGAAGGCCGAGGCCAGCCCACAAGCTTGGCAATTCTCCTGGCAGCTTATGCAGTTGGGCAAAGTGGGTGGCATGGGAGTAATTTGTTTGTATACCTGAAAATCAATTTTCGCATAAATTTTCACACAGAGTCAGGAAGTGCAATTTTTTGGAGCAATAACACTGCACTCAAAGCTAATGAAGTATTGGCATGAAGTTCCACCCGAAAATCGAGAGGAATTAAAGCAAAAAATTCTGGAAACTATTGTGCAATTCGCTGGCGGACCTAAACTTGTGCTCAATCGGCTCTGTTTATCAGTAAGTAAAACGTCTCAAAAGTAAACAATTAAATAAACAAAAATATTGTTTATTAGTTGAGCGTCTATATTGTCCATATGCTTGAAGAATGGCCATGCGCCATTGAGGATGTAATAGAGACGTTCCAAAATCAACGGATACCGAATGTAAGTCCACAGGTGCAATTATGGATAATGTTGGAAATTTTGCAAGGCATACCCGATGAGGCACAAGTAATACATACGTCAGTTAAGCGCGCTACTCTGCGCGGCGAGATTGGAAAGCGCGTGCCGCTTATACTGCAGACCATCGAGACTTATTTAAAGCAGCAAATGAATGTAGAATGGGACACCGAAGCATTCAGCAACATGACTCGGGCTGTTAAGGTAGTCAATGTATGGATCAGGTGCGATCTTTTTAGGATTATTTGTGTTGTCCAGTACTTTAGTATTAATGTACAATTGTTTATAGACGAGTTGGTTATTGCATTGAGAGTTGCGTGAGTATCTGTGGCGTCTTACTGGAGATCGTTAACAAGTGTTACTGGCCATGCATTAGTTCTGGAGTTGGTTGCATGTCAGCCGATGAGAACGAGCTAGCAGAAACTTGTCTTAAGGCAATGGTTACCATTATAGTGCAGCCCGATTGTCATAACTACCCCAAGACGGCGGCTGTGCTAATCAAGATGTTTTTAGATTCGCTGTGCGACATCACACAGGTTGAATGGAAGCGGGACAACGATAACGAAGACATAATTGTGCATATCTACATGTTGTTTGTGTCAGCTGTGGAGCGACACTCGGGACTATTATTGAGTGGTATTACTGCTACAGATCCGGAATTATCCGCCATTTGGAATCGCATGGTACATGAGATACTACAATGCACCGATAAGCCAGGAATCTACCCTGTCGAAGAATCATGCAGCACCATGGCGCTGGCCTTCTGGTACATGCTGCAGGGCGATGTATTTGCTATGCCGGATGAGGAAAAGCACAAGTGTTGGGAGTATATAAAACCTCTCTATGCACACTTGACCACAGTTTTGGTTCGAAAATGTGAACAGCCCGACGAGACGTCCCTTGACAAGTGGAACTCTGATGATTTGGAATGTTTCCGTTGCTATCGTCAGGATATTTCCGATACCTTTGTATGTACCTGAAAATTTCACAATTTTGCATATGTTGTATTAATTGCCATATTCAGATGTATTGCTATGATGTATTGGATGACTACGTATTGGAAATTTTAGCTGCTATGTTGGATAAAGCCATTTCCGAGCTGCAGGTAAATCCCACCCACTGGACAAAACTTGAGGCTTGCATCTACGCATTCCAGTCGGTGGCCGAGCACTTCGGCGGCGACGAGTCGCGACAGATACCGAAGCTAATGCGCGTGCTCTCTGAAATACCGTACGATACGCTTAACGAAAAGCTTCTGGGTACTGCACTTGAAACGATTGGCTCCTATTGCACTTGGCTAATGGAAAATCCCACGTATATACCCTCGGCCATTGATTTACTTGTGCGCGGTCTCAATTCATCTATGTCGGCCCAAGCTACATTAGGTCTGAAGGAGCTATGCCGGGATTGTCAATTGAAATTGAAGCCGTTTGCCGAACCGCTGCTGGATGCATGCTATGCGACGTTGGCCACCGGTCGGATGAAAAATTCGGACTCTGTGCGACTTATGTTTAGCGTTGGCAAACTTATGAGCTTACTACCACCGGGTCAGATACCAAGATATTTGGATATCATAGTTAGTCCCTGCTTTGAGGAGTTGCAGAGCATTTGTCAGGCGGGCGCTGTGAGTATCGAATGAATTATATGTACGATCAATCATATGAAGTCCTATATGTTAATTATAATTAATAGAAAACACCAGCAGCCCGCATTCGCACAATATTCCGTCTCAATATGATATCCACACTATTCTCATCGCTCAACACCGATTTGGATGAAGAATTGAAACAAGTGCACAACGTGCAGCCTGTTCTCCTAGTTATGGAGAAGACAATGCCGATATTTAGAAGCATTGCCGAAGTATGGGTTGAGGAAATTGACGTTCTAGAGGTAATCGCACAACTAGTCTAACTTATTTACATAAAATATTTTTAACTTCTAACCATATATAATGACAGGCTGCTTGCAGTGCTTTGAAGCATGCCATAGTTAATTTGAGGAGCAGCTTCAAGCCCATGTTACAAGATTTGTGCTATTTTATAGTTGCAAGTTTCCGTACACGCTGCTGTGCCCCTACTTTGGAGATCTGCAAAACGGTGAGCACTATCCGTAATTTGTATAAGAAAGAATTCAAACAGTTTTGTAATTTCTTTAGGCCATAATCATCTTTTATTGGGAGGACAACTGTAAACAAATGATGCAGCAGCTTCTGGTTGAGTTTATACAGCACAGCTTCAAACTCTTCGAGAATACTCCGCAGCAGAACTTCTCGAATATTTCAGATACAATGGAAATGTTTTTCTCTTGTCTTACACAAATTATTAAGAAAGTGCCACAGGTGCTCGAAGACAAGTCTATTGCGTATGATCGTCTCATTTATTACGCTCAACGCGCCATGCTGTTGCCAGAGAATGGACCTATTCGCTGCAGCACCCAATTTGTGACTCAATTTGTAATGCAATCTAGAAGCCATACGCACATGACCGAAGTAATGCTTGCCTCTGGTGAGCAGGTCGTGCAAACTGCACTTATTTGTGTTGGCTATATGACGCCTAGGCAGCAGGTCGATAAGTTTGCCGATGTATTTCTGGCCATTAACAAAAAATATCCAGCTGAATTGGTTGTTTGGCTTAAGAACGTTATGTCCGTTCCCAATTTCCCCACTGAGCTGATCAGCGAAGCTGAAAAATCACGCTACGTAACTCTTATCGTCAAGTGAGTAAATCGCAAAATAAATCGCATAATCAAACTAACTTTCTTTCGCATTACCAGAATAAAAGTCAATAAGCGATTGCTACAACAACATCTCTCCGAGCTTGCCGTTAAGACGCGAGGGCTCGTTACGGTTCAATCCCCAGTTAATTAGAGCAGACTCTTCTCAAATCTGTGGCCAAAATTCTTACATATTTAACGACCTGTTCATCTTCTTGCACTTTAGTTTTTAATTGTTATTAAGCTACTGTCTGTAAATGTTCCTTGCGTTTAAGTTGATTTAATATTTCATATTATCGATGTCTAATATGTAGCGCAGGCAAAGTATCTTTTACAAATATGTGAAATCAATCAAAGGCTGTTTTTTGACAGAATTTAACTTTTATTAATAATTTTACAAAAATTACACGCTTTTGTTAACGTTTTATACGCCCTTTATTACAAATTACCTTTATATCCTTAGGCCTGTTTGTTTGTTTTTTTTTTTTTTCATGAGATTCTTGAAATGGAAATATTGATTTGATTTTTTCACCATTTTCCCACCTAGAGAAATTTTTTTTATTCACTTTTCACTTTGTTCTCATTTATTGTTCTTCAACCTTCCAT
>JABVZY010000307.1:7064249-7074381 GCA_020883555.1 Drosophila nannoptera
AAATTAAGCGCAAAGAGCATTGGCAACAATTTAATTACAAAAACTGCATCTAAATCACAAGCTGATGCGCATGATCCGCAGCGAGCGGATATATAGCCATAGCCTATAGACCTGGCTATGTCTTCTTCTTGCCGTCCCTCGCTTCTACGAATGCCGCGGCTGTCGTCAGGTGCGGCTCTGGGATTTATATTTAATAACGTGCAGAAATTTTTATTGTGCGTTAAATGAATTTATGCATCGTTCGTTCGGCTAAAGTCTAACAAAATTGCAATCCTCGCTATGCTGGCGGATAGCGGAAGAAGACTGGCGAGGGGGCGGGGGGCGGAGGGAGGGCAGTGTGGGAAATAATTACTGACTGCGAGTGTTAGCCAAAGACGATCATCGGCAAGACTTTGGCATCGAGCTGATCTCCCCAAAACTATGTCCATATCTATAATTACTATATGGATCAGGTATATATATATTCTACTTTGATATATATATCTATTGAACTTTAGTTGTTTTGGAGACATTTAAGATATATTTTACCTCAGTTATATATTTAAAAAATATATTATCATTATATTTATATAGAAAAAGAGATCTTAGAAAAAATTCATTTAAATATGGATTAAATATTTTTGAAATTGAAATGTCCAAGAAAAATATTTTCTTGATATTAAAAAAATTTTTTTTACATTTTTTTGTTATTCAGGAATAGAATCTACTTTCTATGTCAAAGATATATTTTTTTATATTTATATTTTTATAGAGTATATTTGAATATTATTTATTATAAGAACTCCAACCATAATTGGCTTCGAAACAAGATTTTCCACTTGTCGCTAGATTTATGAGCTTCCTATCTAAAATCTGGCTTTGCCTTGCCTTGCTTAGAATAAATAAAACCCACACACACACACACACATCCTAAATAAATTAAAATGTTCGTGTTGCACATTGAAATCCAAGCAGAAGCTGGACCAACAAAGATTCTGATTGGAATTCACACGAATTCGAACAGAGAGAAGATTTATTTGCCCAATAGACGAATTCTTTGTAAAGTAATTAACGTACTAAACATTAAGCAGAGACAGCTTTAATAACTAACCGAAACATGGCATAAATCTTGGAAGATATGTGAAAAACATCAACATACCTACTGAATGAAATTTTAATTGGTTTCCCGAAAAGAAAAACGACTTAAAAAAATGGAAAAATATTATTTGCACAAATTCGAAATGTGACAACGTGTTATTTTACGACTTCCGTTGGGCTGAGCATTAGCTACCCAGCAATTCGTGTTTGATTCGATTAGCTATATGTCTATATAATGTGTATATATTGGCATATATATATGTATATAAGTTCTTATTCACCTGGATCGCAATGGCACGTGCTGTAGAATTCAAAGGTCGCTTTCGCTTTGGCTTAGGGCAATCCTCGGGACTGCCGCGCGTACACACACAGAGCTGGACACGCACACACACGCACACACACACACACACTCTTCGATTGAGAGACTGTTCACAGAATTGGCGAAATGTTGCCCGCTGGTGGCCGTACGTAAAATCAATAAAAATTCTACGAATGCCTGAAAGTTAACATGTTTTTGGGCAGAGCCTTCGGTAATTGTGTTTTCTTGTTGCTATTTTCCTTTGGGTACGTCACAGTGGACGGCGCAGCTTCTCATTCATTGAATGTGTGAAAAGCTGGAGCACAGTTTTTCTTTTCTTTATATATGTATATATATACAAGTATTTTCTTTTTTTCTATAATTTTCTGTTGAATATCCTTTCACTCTCTTTAGCTTTGCGTATTTCTCAAGTGAATTTCTAGTTGAATAACACTTTTATTTGCACACTCTTTGTTTTGGTAGATTCTCTAGAGACCAATATACATATATGCATTTATATATGTATAATTTTATTTTCATATATATTTTGTGTGTCGTTGCCGTTTGATGTTTGAAATTATCTTATTAGAATCTCTTCTTTGTATTTGCTGCTGAGCTTTCAACCGTCGCGTTTGCTTGTTCGAACACAACTGAGGCACGAGATGCGCCCTCTTTCGGTTTTTATGAATGAAACTCAACATCGGCATGTGTGTAGCCAGCGAAGGAGAGAGCGAGCGCGAGCGCGCGCGCGAGAGAGGGATACACAGCCGCTGAGGCATTGCCCCTACTTGGCAGCAGCTGGCACGCGCCCCAAAGCTAAACGGCGTCGAATTCGATATCGAATCGTAAACGTGCTGAGAGCGCTGCACGGCTGCGTGGGGAACTCGCGCGTCACAGCGAACGCACACACACACACACACACACACACTGACACGCACACACTGTCGCCGACTAGCGGCCGGTGGCCGGCGTATCCAATCGTGTGGCTCGCCGCCTCCCTACGTGTGCAGCCATTTTCGCGGCGCACGCGCAGAGCAGCCAATCAACAGTTTGCCAGGCCTGTCTGCCTGCTTGTGAGTGTGTGTGTGTGTGCGCGCGCGAGTGAGCTGTGGTGAGTTTCGTGAGGTGATCTCTTTGCTAGCAGCCGGCCCGCGCTCTCTCTCTCTCGCGCGCTCTTCGAAAGGGGAATTGAGGTAAAACACGACAACAGGTACCCCACTTCGAAGAGCTCGCTCGCGGTGAGTGCGTGTGTGTGTGTGTTTGTGTTTTGATTTCCCAAAATACGTCATCAACGCTCATATGGCGCGACTGCTGCCCATTAACTTTTCAATCTACGTAAACACAATGAAGGAGCCAGCGCCAAAAAATTTAAACAAAATGATTCACTTGACCATTTATGGACAGTTTGCATTGCGCCCCGAATAGTCGGATATGTTTAGAGATCACGTCGGGAGATATAGCTGGGTGGCTGGGTCAAGGAATGCCGGAAGTTCAGGTATTCGCAGTGGGCTGGGTCACGGCAAATTCTGATATTGTGTAACAAATTTCTTCATAATTAAATTAATTTGCTGCCCCGCTCCCTTTCTCAGCTGGTGAATCGCCTTGCAGTTCCGCATTTCCATTTTATTTATGCTTGATGTCAGCGCTTGTCAAATTTCCATGACACATAAAGGTTTTCCGCCCCGCTCCCCCTCTGCCCGGTTGGCCTTCAGCCAGTGACAGGCATTTGCCAAATATTTCATTTCGCACATTTTCCCGGCTAAAGCCAAACAGTTCTCATGTGCTAAGGACAAGGTTGAGTCGCAACAACAAAAGGAACAGAAACAGCAACAAAAGCGCAGCACATTTCGCATTGTTGCAAAAACGAAACATAAACAAAGTGCCACATAAACAAAATCGCCAGCAACAGCAGCCAAAACAAAGGCAAAAACTATTGAAACGCTGCCAGAGAGAGATGGATGGAGAGAGCGGGGGAGTGGGGGAGTGGTAGAAGAGTAGAGTGTAAACCTGTAAAGTAGTTATTTATCTAGAAGGTGGAGTGCAAATCGGGGTGGCCATGACCCGCTGAAAATGCCGGCCGGCCGGCCAGGCGGAACTCAACCCCAACTCGGAGCACGCAGAACGCCGCCATGACCCAAAAATAAACGATTGGCAACTCTTGACGTCGGCAAAGTTTTTCCTAACAGACGGCGCGGAATAACGTGCCCCGTTATCTGGCCGAGAGCGAGAGATACGTATGCATGCAAACAGCCACGGATACCGATATAGGCCAAAAATAGAACTTTGCCTCATTTTGTGAAAGTTTCGGCCAAAACAAAGCGTCGAGGACTATTTTTAAAGCGCGTTCACATGATGTGCACATTACGAGCGTTTGTTTATTTGGCCAACGGGCGAGCGAGTGAGCCGCAGAGGGCTGTACCTATGGCTGGGCGGCTGCTTGTGGCAGCGGAGTAGGGGGGGAGGGCGTGTAAGGGGAGGGTGGGCGGCGTGACCGATCTGGCCACCTGTAGACACGAGTACGCGCTGCCGTCTAGTGAAAATGAAAACTCATTACGCCAACGGGCCAAAAATAACGGAACCATTCACAGACACTGAAAAACGATTTTATGACGTCGTCGCCTTCAACTTGGCCATAAATAGAGGCTGCAATCTATCAGCCCAGCTACCGCCGGCTATAAAAAAAGCTGTACACAACAAATCGCGAACTGCAAGTGCCTCATTTAACGGCCGTTATTGCTTCTCTCAGTGGCTTTTCCTCCGATGCGCACACGGACACCCGCACACTCGCACACGCGGCCGAGGAACACCCACAAAATATTTGCCCCTTAAGCTCCACACGAATGCGAGTAGAGGGCGCTTGAATGACAGCCTACAGCATACCCTGTAAAGAGAAGCTACAGAGAGGGAAAGCTGGGCTCGAGAGGTGATGGGGCGTCGTGTGATGGGCTCTGATAAGAGCTGTCTGCCTTGGAGTGGCAGCTACAGGGTATACACAGATGCTCTGGCCGCGCATAAAGTGCCAATTTGCGTGTCGATTGCTGATGAAAAGCCAAAGATGGACATGATTGAGCAGGGGATTTCAAATGGAAGCCAGCTCGGCTTGAGGAGAAGCAGAGGGGCGGGCGAGACAGTGGCAGAGGCGGCAGCTGGGGCAGTAGCAGGGCTGGGGCCGGGGGCTGGGCCTTGGAGGCGACTGGCTGCACCTCTTCCTCAATTGGCAGCGCACCCAGCCCGACTAATAAACATTCATAAATTTGTTTGTCTCTTTGTTGTTGTTGTTGTTGTTGTTGTTGTCGCGTTAGCAAACTAATTGAAGTTTGCGCAAGCCAATAGAACTGCCAGCGACAGCGCCAGGCAGCCGCATAGAAGCGCAGCAGATGCACTTGCCAATGGCCAAATAAAACAAAAAAATAAATAAATAATAAACAGATATAGTTCGCGTGAAAATCGCAAAAATAGCCGAAGCCACCAACTAACTATAAATAGGAAATTTTACAGAAATTTTTGGCGTAAAAGTGGGCGTTATCTCTGATCGTATGAATGCGGAATTGGCTAAGGCGAAGGCTAGTTGGGAAGGGGAGTAAATATTTAGCCAAATGCACAAATTGTTTACAATAATTGAATCTGGTAAATTTTGGCAGTTCCTTTAACGACCTCTCTCCCTCTCTCTCCCTCTCTGCATCGCTGGAGGGGTTTCATCCTGTTCACAAAGGAATGTTTTTGAAGGGCTTAATTACAGCGGCTTCTCATTCAGAGATAAAATGAATTTCTCTCTGTGAACTTTACATTGAAAATTACTTTGTCTCCATCTCTAATTCTTCACTATCTCTCCCTCTCTCCCTCTCTCAATGTCTCTAACAAAAAGCTTTTTGTTAACTGAAGTATTATATGACAACGGCTTCCCTCTCGCTCCTCCTACTCTCTGGCACTATTACCCCGCAGCTCTCTCTCTCTCTCTCTCGCTGCCCGCTCTCTCTTTCCCCCTATTGCTCCTTTAACTGCTAGCTATTCTAGGTATAAGTCTTTCGGCCTATTCCACAGTCAGAATAGTCAAAAGGAATCGGTTTAGTATATCGTAATATTATTGCTAATATTGATTATTTTTTTTTTTAATCACATTGATTGCAAAAGCAGGCATAAATTTGGCTTGTTTCTAATCAACTGCGTCGCATTGTGCGCGAATATGTAAACACATATGCAGGCAGGCATGCGTGTGTGTGCGTGTGTGTGTGTGCGTGCCGTGTGGGCTTTCTATGCCGTGTTATCTCAACTCGAGAACTTTGTCGAGTTGTTGTTGCTGTTGCTGCTGCTGCTGCTGCTGCGGCTGGCTGTGCGTGGGTCAGTGGGGAGACTGTTCTTGGATGTTGTTGATGAGGCAGAGGCGTTAGATAGTCGCGAGTCGCAAGTTGCATGACACATGGCACGCGCCTCAAAAGCCAAACAAAATACGAGAAAAACCAAACAATTCAAACAGCTTGACAGAGGCAGAGGCAGAGGCCGCGGCAGAGGCAGAGCTTGTGCGAGAGGGAGCGGAACGGGGGAGAGCAAGCGAGGTAGATAATGCGAACGCCAATGCCAAACAGCGCTGTCTGCGGCCCCCCCGCCCTGCCTTAACACGTTCCCCCCCGTAGATACGTGGCGCAAGGTCCGCATTGCCATAAATGGTGGCCAGGCCGAGAGTCTTGTTAGGGCGAGAGCGTCTGGGCCGGCAGGCCGTGTAGGCAGCAATTAAAAGCGTATTGACTGTCGCATACTCTGGCCGCGATTGCAGGCCGTCTCGCTCGTTTCTCACTTTGTTGCTCGTCGGCCACTTGTTGTTATTGGTTGGCAATTGCTTTTCTTTGGCCCAGTCTTCAATGGCCGCTCGGTCGAGAGTTGGCACCGTCTGACGCGTTGATTGTGGCTTTGTTAAGCGTTTCGTTTGCCAGCTGCGCATTACGCAAGTCAACTTCATTTTCTATTGCTCAAATTGGAGAGGCTATATGGGGCTATATGGGCCATATAGCCATAAGCACGACAGCTATAAACCATTGGCCAGTGGGCGTTGTCATTCAGCGAGTTTTCGAATCGCTTCATCGAGGTGTGAATAAATTTATGTACCTCACACACACACGCAGACACATGTGTGTGCTTGTAGCTAATGATAATGCCTGATTTTCTGATATATTCATATACATATTTTCTTTTCGTTTTACGCACTCGCATCTCTGTGATTTGTGTAAAGTAAATAAAATGTTGCATATAAATATATATATATTATTATTATATTGGATAATTTATGAGCACCATAATATGCTTTATGGGCTTGGCATGTTGCCGTAAATTGCTCCAGTCAACAGAAAATAGAACAACAACAACTTGGCCACAAATTAAAAAAAAAAAAAAAATTATACAAAAATTTCCATTGGTCGAACTGGAGCAGTGGAAAGGGCAGCACGAAAGGTGAGAATTTCTCTATGAAGACAGTTGAATACTTCAATAATAATATTTGATTGATTGATTGGTGCGCTAAGCATTTTTATTGCACCAGTAAATGGTGTCTATCGACAAAATTCAATTAATGGAATTTAATTGATGCAAATTTAACAGTAATTCATTGAAGAATTTGGCGAATTCCTTGAAAAATTAGAAGATTTGCCATAGCATATATTATCAATAAATATATACATATATATAAATATAACACAGATCAAGGAATATTATATTAAATTTTCTTTTTAAAATGGCAATTAATTTAAGTTTAATTTATTGATTCAATTAATTTTTATGAAAGTTTGTAAAATTTTCCAAAATATTCTTAGTCCAAAATTTGGCAAGTGGAAATGTTGTCTTTCCATACAATTAAATAGGAAAAATAATAAACATAAATAATACAGGTCATAAATTAAATCATAAAACATTTCGAAAGAAAAAAGTAAGGCAGAGTGGAATATATATAAATATATATATTCATGTGTGTAACATCATATTTTTGTGAATATATTTCGGTATATAGGCGCAGAGGCGCCGCCTTGGAGGCCACCCCAAGTCCGCCTGGTTAATAGTTTCTTTGGCCCGAGAATCATAACTTTTCGATATATTCTCAAAACTATTTTGCCTCTATTGTTGTGATCGTTCGAAGCTATCAACTGCGCATAATGACTGTGGCGTATACTTAATATAATGAATGCTGCGAATTCTATTTCTGAAAGATTTTCAAATTGATTTTTGAGTAGTCTGCGTATACTTAATATTTTATTGTAGTCAGCCAATGGGAAATTAATTTGCAATTAGTCTTCTTGGCATATGTCAATTTTTATCTTCTTTTTATTTTCCACAAATAATTTTAATCAATTAAATCTTTGAAACGCCTCTGGTTACGACCTCGCATAAGCCTCTGAGCTGTTTCCTGTTTATTTTTAACTATCTTGTATCCCTTTCCTGTTATTTTTTAATTGCTTGAGCTTTATGTTTCTCCGATTATACGATCTCTGCTTCGCTTTTATTTTGATCAGTTGAAAGCTCAAAAATATGGCAACAAGTTTCTTAATAGCCATAACGGGAAATCAAATCTGATAATACTTTATGTTCGCATACGCATATATATGTCTTTCTCCCTCTCTCTCGAAAGCTGAGCCAATCTGTCTGGGGGAAGTATTTATCGCCTCCCACTGCCTTGCAGCTGTTGTAATTGTTGTTGTTGTTGTTGACTCTCGTGTCTAATTGCAAACTTTTATTATTTGCGGCATTAAAACATAAGTATTCGCAAATAATATGTGTGTGCGTGTGTGTGTGTGTGTGAGCCTGCCAAAATGGGCATAAGCCGTTCGGGTGAAAGTGGGTCAACGATTTGCGCCCAAATAACCCGCAAGAAAATTAGGGACAAGTACTCGATCTCTATAAGTATGAGTGTGCGAGTGTGTGTGTGTGTGAGAGTGCGTGTGTGTGTGTGAGGCCATGGCAATCAGCTAAATATAAAACGCGTGCCTCATTCCACTAAATTGAACATTTTTTTGATGAACACAAACAAAATTATTTTCATAATTATCTTGTTTTATTCTCACTCTGCTTTTCGCTCGCTTTTCAATTCGCTTTCGCTGCCATTTTCGCGGACCAAAGAACACCTGGCCAAACGCTGAAAGCTGTGCACCGACTACTCGTATACCCTAGGCATAATCTAAGGGAAAGTCTGATGAAAATTTCAATATATAACCCACGTCCTTGCCCCCTTCCCCATCAACAATTTCGCCTGCCAAACATCAGCTGTTCGGGATGATTCGGGTTGAGCGTGTGCCCGGCCGGATCTGTGGAAGGCATCATGCCTAAATTGGAATTGCCCCGGCCCATCTGTATGCTCCTGCCTGACTTCTGCCCTCCTCCCCGCCTCCTCTCCCCTCGCAATCTCTCTGTGTGTAAACAATTAGCGAACTATCTGTTTATAGTTGATCGGGTTTGGGTGTGACGTGGAAACAATTACAAATAGAATTTCTCACGTCAAGTACATAAATTCTATGGGCGCTTAATCAGCTCGGCTCGCTTTAGATGCTCACGTAGAGCGGATAGATGAATGGACGGATTGGACAGTCGGACACACGCGTGTGTGTGCTGATTGTGCCGCCTATTAATAGGCATTTGTGTTCTATTTGGGCATCGCCTTGCGCCTCGGTCAAGGTAGTTTCCCCCCCTCTAGAGCTATATATAGAGAGCTGATGCCTGGTGATTGGGCAAGAGTATTGCATATTGTGACAGCACTTTTCTGGCCAAATGCATTGAGCTTTTTGCCTCTACCCCCATCTCTTTCTCTATCTCTGTCTCTTTCGTTGTGTTTTTGTTGCCTCCCCGAGATGCTTGGGATGCCAGTTTAATGACTTTATTTACGAGGCGCGCACAGAAATGTGTAGATATTTATATGACAACGTCGGCCACAAAAAGTTAATCCCACTAAATGCCGTTTATAGTTTATAGCACGGAAAATGCTTTTCGGCTGCGACCAAAGCTGATATTTCCTCCTTTGAAAAATACCCTAGAGAAGGGGTATTAAAGTTCTGATTGGATTGAAGTTGAAGTTGGTCTGAATGCAACTCTTCCGTTTCCAATTGGAAGCTGTCGAATGTAATGGGGCATAGTGCGAGCTGATTTGCATGCAAAACTTATCGCTTATCAGCTGGCCGTGCACGTCACAGGTGGCAGAAGAGTTGTAGATATAAATACAGTTAGCCAGATATCGATAAGCACATTAGCGTCACACACAATCATATTGTGCGTCAATCGGCCTACAATACATAGATGCGGACTGTATCTATGTGTGACAGCCGGCTAAATTTAGACCCCTGCATGGCTCTACGTGTGTGAGTGGATGCTTACTATACCTATATAGATATGCCGCTATATAGCTAGATCATTTGATTACAGACAACTCGCGGCGAACGGCCGAGGCCGGGCTAATGAGCAGCATTCGTGGCATTTGGCGGCAGCTGCTGCTTCTTCTTCTTCTGCTGCTTGTGCCTCCAAGATCCATGACACACTTCCGCTGCGCCAAGTTACATCATTAATTTTCCGTGTTCCATATGGCCTGGCCGCCTGGCTAATGCTTTTCCATTTGACAATGGACCAGGCCGGGCCGGGCCGGGCCGGCCGAACAAATTTTTGTCATGTTTGCGCCGCGTTCTTGCCATTAATTTCTGGTATGTGCCCCATCCGAATGGATCGCCAGCCGAAGTCTTGATATAGCTTGTGATTTTTAGTGTTCGCAGCGCTGTTCAGCCCCCCACCCTTCCC
>JABVZY010000307.1:7343706-7378926 GCA_020883555.1 Drosophila nannoptera
TTAATTATAGCCAAGCTACATATTTGGTATGTGCGCCGTCGAGGCGGAAGTTTGTTTAGGATACACGACTATTTACCAGGCAGCTGTCTCTTTGGGTGCCCTAGCCTCCGAGACCCTCTCGACCACGCCTCCCCGCCTCTCCCATGCATGCGCGCACACTGTGAGCAAATTGCATCAGTTGTTGGCGCGTTGAGACACGCGCCGCCCCGCTGCAAATTATTCAAATGAAGCACTCGCGCGAGGCATGCCACGGTAGCGCGTCGCGGTGGCAGTTGCAGTGGATGCCACATTAATAAACTGCCAACTGCACCTCTCACTTACCTCTCGCTGATCGTCCTCGATTATTAGAGTTGGTAAAATTAGACGCGATTCATCCAAAGAAAGATTCCACTAACTGCTTTTCGCTTCTTCCTTATATATGTAATCCGTGCTGATCTGTTTCATTTGTAAGGAAAGGAAAGTATAAATAGGATGCAGATAGATAGAGATCTTCTAACGATCTCTCGCTCAATCTCTCGCTCAATCTCTCTCTCTCTCTCAAGCACCATTGGATTCAGTATGTTTTAATTCGCCGCTTCACAGGGTGTTTCATGCCGTCTGGTATTGTCTGTGTCCTATGCGAAGCGAAGCCGAAATCAAAAATCAACGGCGCAAAGTTTACACGTCTCAACCGGCCGACCCTCCCCCCATCCATGATTCTGGCAATCCGAGTCGCGAGTTGCTCTATCTACGCCGACCTCCTCTGTCTGACTGAGGGCTAATCTCAGCTTTTGGGGGTGGCTCTGGCAATAGCTCTTGGGCCACTCGGCTGCGTGTGTGTCTGTATGTGCGTTTGTATGGGTGTGGATACGGTAGTGCTTGGTCTCGTCTGGCAACGCAGACGCTGCAGACGGCTTTCAAATGGGCTAAGCGATGTGCGTATGCTGGTGGGAATACGTGGGTGTGTGATTGTGTGTGTGTGTGTATTCGTTTGTATTGAAGTACGTTTATTCCGTTATACCACGGCAAAACATGACAATTTAGCAAATCTAACGGAATAGAAAATAAAGAAAAATAAGGCTGCATACTTTTCACACTTAGCTAACATAGAATACCGAAAAATTCACCCACACACATACACACACACGCATACGCACACAATTGACATTTTTGCGGGTAGTCTGAACAGAATTTTGAAACAGCGACGGCGCCAACCTACAACCTGGTGTGTGAGAAGGGGCTAAAGAACTGTTTGAATTTCGGACGTTCGGTCAGTTTGTTTTGCCGGCGAAAGTGCGGAGAAAGCCGAAGTACCAAAACAAAACTTCGTATTTTTAGCATATTCACTTACCGGCAAAAAATGCCGCATTGCAGAGAAAAGCAATGGGGTCTTGTGGTTAAAACGTTAGTTTCAATTGGTAAGGTCTTTGTTTTTTACATTGATATTTGATTGAACTTTTTGCATATGAATGCATTAGTTACTACAGCCGCTAGGGGCATTTAGAATTCACCCACACCCACGCGCACGCTAGATAGACTTTTTCAGAACACACACACTTGTACTCTGCGTAATACCGCGTCACGTCCTTACACGCCAACACCGGGGGAACATTTGAAATGCTTATAACATGGTGTATAGCGGAGCACTGTTAAGTGAGCAACGCTGTAGTCGGCATTCTCTTTTGCTCACTTCAGCTGTAAAATAACATAGCATTATTCGAGATGGCCACACTATAATGCAAACAGCTGTTTAGTAATCAAATACTATCGATATTTTTATATATCGTAACCGGCCTACCACCACAATTGCTAGTTATCTGACCAACAACAATTGAGAGGCCTAACAAACTAGAGCGCATCCTTTCAGCTGAATATCTAGTTTATTGAAAAGAAAGAACGGTATAAAGAATCTATTAGCAGCGAGGGAAAAGCTGTTAATACAATGGTGGAGCTGCAGCGGCGAAAACGTAATGCTTGCGTCATTGTGCTGGGTGATATTGGACGCAGTCCACGTATGCAATACCATGCGCAGAGTTTGCTTGAGGACAACTACAATGTGGACATAATTGGCTATCTGGAAACACAACCGCTGGATGTGTTAACTGTGGCACAACCTAATTGCAAAATACACGAACTCTCCGCCGTGCCCATCACAAATCTAACGCCTAAATTGAAGATGCTTTTTAAAGCTATTTGGCAAACATTAAGCCTTTTGATAGCCCTAATTTCAATACGTCGTCCAAACTTTCTACTGGTCCAAAATCCTCCAGGCATTCCAACATTAGTGGTCTGCTATCTCTATTGTACACTCACTCGCACCAAGCTGGTCATTGACTGGCATAACTACACCTACACTGTCCTGGCCTTGGGCATGACTGGCGGGGAGCAGTGCCGGCTTATACGATTGACTAAGTGGATGGAACGCTACTTTGGTTCTAAAGCACACGCAAATTTTTGTGTGACCGAGGCAATGAAGAAGGATTTGCAAAGCAATTGGAATATTGGGTGAGAAGTCGAACACACTTAACATAATTATAGGTCACCTCGAATTCGCTTACAGGCCCGTTACTGTGCTGTACGACCGAGCGCCCGCCCAGTTCCACCCTATCGAGCTTCCTCAGAAGCATGAGCTGTTTATGAAGCTGTCCAAAGAGTATGCACAATTTATGCCGCAGTGCTATGCGGATCTAAAACAGTCAGGTATGCTGGAGTCCACTGCGCTTACCCAAAAGCTGGCCAATGGCACAGTGCTTTACAAGCCGCAACGCCAAGCGATACTTGTTTCCAGTACCAGCTGGACGCCCGATGAGGATTTTAGCATACTTTTGAAGGCATTGGAGTCGTACGAAGGGGTCGCTCTGGCTGAACCCCTTATCTATCCCTCTTTACTGTGTATAATCACAGGCAAGGGGCCTCAAAAAGCGCAGTACGAAGCGCAGATAGCAAAGCTTCAGTGGCAAAAAGTATCCATTGTGACGTCCTGGCTGGACGCCGAAGACTACCCTAAGCTATTGGCTAGCGCTGACCTTGGTGTATGCCTGCACTGGAGCACCAGTGGCTTAGATCTTCCCATGAAAGTAGTTGACATGTTTGGTAGCGGCCTGCCTGTCTGTGCCTACAACTTCAAATGGTGAGATATTCATGGCTTAAATTTCTGCGCACCGAAAAACTAACTTAACACCTATATTTTAGCCTCGAGGAGTTAGTCAAGCATGGTGAGAACGGCTTTGTGTTCAACAATCATGTGGAGCTGGCCGAGCAGCTGCGGCTCTGGTTTGAACACTTCCCAAGCAACCCAGGAATTATAGAGACTCGCTCCCGCTTCGGACGCAGTCTGCAGCAGTTCCAGGAGCTGCGTTGGCGAGAAAATTGGAAACAGCATGCTGCGCCTGTATTAGAAGCATTTATTTAAGCATTAACAAATGTAAAGTTATCGTTTAATTGTAGCCATTAAATTTGTGCAAATTATAAGAACCTAAAAAGTTAAATTTTTACACTATATATTATATATTTGATGCCGCACACGAGGCAATGCTCTAAATTGCGTGCCCTATTCAAGGAGCAATTCCCTCACAGTATGGACAGTTGCGACACCATTTTGAATAATCTTTGAAGCATGGATCTTGACACAATGCATGGCCGCAAGGCATCCTGTGATGACAAATGATGCACCTATCACCAGGTTTGCTTAAATGAAGTAACAATTATGCTAAATTAGATAAGATGAACCGATATATCTTATATTCTAGTATTTACCTTGCTCGGAATGGACGATCTGTCTGTTCCTTTGTATTGTGCTAGGCACCATCGTCATAAGCTTTACCTTAATGACTTGGACGACGTCTACGTTCATACCCTTCGTAATAATATTCTGTGCTAGGCGACTCATGCATCGTCCACAAAATTGTAACCACTGCAACAACAGCTGTACAGCCAAAAATTAAAACATTTGACCACATTTGAAACGTTTATTTCAACTTTCAGTTCTGTCAATCCCCCAAGTATATTTTAATGGTAATTCACAGCATTCACTGACAGTGAATGGCATGCCATACCAACAAAGCATCAGTAGTGCTGCCACACTTTCAAAATTACACAAGTTTAATGAAAAAAACGTTTAAAAATTCATATTCATATTCATATTAGATAGATAATATATAAAATAAAAACTTTATTGTTCTGGTATTACTTTTTAAATGGAGGCTTGGGCGTATTACATTTGTTGGCGGCAAATCGGACATCTATCAACCCTCGATTGTAAACAACTCAGAAAGCACTTTAGGTGCAAAGCATGCTCACATTTCATGTATATTATGTTCTGTACAGTCATGGTATCAAGGCAGACGCAACAATTATCGCCGGGCAAAGTGATACGTATCACAAGCTTATAGCAATAGGGACATACACGTCGCCATTCCCGGTATTCGTTATAGCAAGGGTTTTGGCATAACGCATGACCACAATGCATTATGCGCATTGAACTCACTGTCATTTCCTTAAGACAAATAAGGCATCGGTCGCCGGGCTTACTAAAAAGCAGTTAAAGCAATTATAAAAAGCATATAAAAATGTACGTAGACATCAACAAACTTTTTTCTAAAAGACATCTGTCTGCTGTCATCATTAGGAGGCAGATCTGATGATCTGCAATACCAGACAAAGGCTGCAACAGCAGAAACGATACCAAGTAGTACACTTATGTACATAATACCTTTTTGCTCAAAACATATTAAGAAATATTCGTAATCAACTAAATGTTTACTAGACCGCTTGTCTTGTCCCTGATCTTATATTTTTGTTTGCCATTCACATTATTCGTAGAAAGTCACTGCCCTACCGGTGAACAACAGTTTTTCTTCAATTACAATAACTACAACAGATCGGTAAGTCGACACAAATTGTGTTAAATATTTTAAAACAAAGAAAAACTAATGTTCTACCGTATTGTTTAGTTTTCAATCCATTAACGCTCGAAATTTGGTATTCTTATATAGCCGGTAAAACGGTAACACTGGCTTCTGGTTTAATTGTATGTTTTTCGCAGCTTACAATTATTTTTTTATAGCTAGTATGCTGCAATTATAATTTAATATTAATAGTGTCGATACTGTGGAACCAGAAAGAAATTAGACCACAGCAACAACAAATATCGATTGAAGTGCATAGGTGCTATCAACTGAATAAGTGACGTCTGCGTCTACCCCTGAGGACCACAAAAAGATTTCTATTGTGAAATATACGTGCTTAACCGTGTGCTAAAGCAACAAGGCACAGGAACATGGCGGAACGTGAGCGTAGTATACATGAAATGCTTAAAGACACGCCGTCCATGAATGACACTTCTGGAGCCGTTCATACTGGAACAGAGGGCGTCAGTCTGGGTATGGGGATAGGGGTAGGGATGGGAATGAGTGGAAGCAACAGCAGTCATAGTATTGGCACAAGCAACCCATTAAGTACGTCAGCCAATTTTCCAATAAGAAATCATTCAGGTACGTAATTATATCACCAAATTCCAATTGGTTGAGTTGGCAACGGTTGATGCTCGAATTTGTTTTGTTTTGTTTTTCTTTTTTTTTTTTTTCTTTGAAGCGCCCACCACTCCGATGTCACCGAGTGGTCTCCAAACAAATAATGGCTTTCTGACATCGGCAGACGGTAGCAGTAGTCTGATAAGGACGAGTGCTTCAAAAATTGATAGCATAAAAAATTGGAGCATATCAACTTACAAGTGTACTCGTCAAATAATGCTCGAAAAGCTAGGGAAATCACAACGTACTGTCGATTCAGAGCTAGAAGCGCAGATCGAACAGTTACGCGAGACGCAGCGAAAATATTTGTCTATTTTACGTCTGACGCGCGCATTTAGCTCACATTTTCAGCATGTTGTAGCCTCTCAGCAGTCGCTGGCTGATGCTTTTGCTGATTTGGCGCAAAAGAATCCAGAACTACAAAAGGAGTTCATCTGCAATTCGGAGACACAGCGAAATTTAACCAAAAATGGTGAATTGCTTTTGAATGCCTTAAACTTTTTTATCTCGTCGGTGAACACGCTGTGCAACAAGACCATAGATGATACCCTGCTAACGATACGACAATACGAGACCGCTAGGTATGAGAATTCCCATTTCCATTAAAAAAAGTTAGTTTATTTGGAATTTTCGGTCTACTTTAAAACTATATAGGATTGAATTCGATGCCTATCGCATGGACTTAGAAAACACAAAGCCAGAAATTATGCAAGCGGTTGCATCTCTAGAGGAAACACAGCGAAGCTATGCCCATCACAAAGATCAATACGAGAAGCTGCGTGGAGATGTTGCTGTTAAAATGCAATTTCTTGACGAAAATCGCGTAAGTTACGATCACCATTTAACAGTTAATTATAAAATTAACTGAGTTTAATTGTGCTTGTTTATGTTGCAGATAAAAGTGATGCATAAGCAGCTTATATTACTGCATAATGCAATTGCTGCATATTTCTCGGGCAATGCCATGGCACTGGAGAGCACACTGAAGCAGTTCAACATAAAGGTAACCTCGACTGTCCTCTTATTCATGAACTGGCGTTCAGTATTTAATAAGTCTTTTAATTGTAGCTGAAGTCACCCAATAACATCACCGGTTCTTGGCTGGAACAATAATGGAAGCGAACCCAGCAGCACACTAAAGCAAAAATAAAAAAGTATTAGCCCCTAAAGCACAGAACACACATTTTTTACCACTGTACAAGTCAGCATATATTCAACTATAACTAGGGTAAAGCACTCCCTTCGAGCTGCACAACCCTTAACAATATCCAAAGCTAATCTTTAAGACGAAAACTTAGCTTGTAAGCTGAAAGTGATGAAAAACGAAGTCCATACTGTATGATTTTTATGTAACTACATATTTCCACACAGAATCGTATTTATATAGTTCCTTAACTTCCGAAATTTATGTTTAGTGAGGTCCATGCTATTTTTACCATTTTTAGTCAAAAGAGCGCTCAGTGCAATATATATTTTTGTGTGATTTTGACATAAATAGCATTTCAGGCAAACTTAAAGATTACATTTCTCTCCTTTTATTCTGAGTGTATTTTAAGAAATGAAACCCAGCCGAATGTCATAAAACGGATATTTGTTCTTATATCTAATTTAAAATAATTGTTTACTAGTCAATGTATTATTTACAATAAAGGGAAAATATACAAATAAGTCTATTGTGCATTGAGGTTAATTTTTCTCCAGACTTAATTCGTTTAACTTTTCGTTAAGCACTGCTGATTCATCCTCTTCCGCTTTGAACATATCCTGAATTGTTCAAAAATTATAGATAAGCCTATTATAGTAACCATCAGGACTTACCGCATCATAGATGACTTTAATAATAAGTGAACAGCTGGGGCAGGTGGCTACCTCCTCGCCTTCGATAAGCTCCTCCTGCCAATTATAGTATAATACTCGTAACTGTCAAAAGTTTCATATTTGCGCGTTTACCTTGGAAATTTGAAATCGATCACCGCAGGGACACGGATAGTAATACATTTCTTCCTCCTCATCGTATTCGAAATCCTCTATCTCCACTTCATCGTGATAAATACTCATTGTCCTCACAAGTATTTGAAACTGTAGATTTACGAATTATTCATAAATAAACTACAAACAGTTAACACGACAAGGGTCCACACGTTGTAGCCATAGGCCTGCCAACGCGTCTTAATGTACAGCTGATCTGAAAACATATTTCTCCGACTTGTAAACAATAGCATAAACCTCTGCAATTTATTAGTTTTACAATTTTGATTATGACTAATAAAAAACTTAGTGATGTTAATTTATACGAGTTGCTCGGCGTGTCTATTGACGCCGATCAACCGGATATACGTAAGGCGTACCGTAAACGTGCTCTCGACTGCCATCCGGATAAAAATCCTGACAATCCACAGGCCGTAGAGCGATTTCACGAGCTTTCGAAGGCTCTGGAAATTCTCACTGATGTTACAGCTCGAGCTGCTTACGACAAAGTGCTAAAGGCCAAAAAGGCTGCTGAGCTGCGCACCAAACAACTGGATAGTAAAAGACAAAAGCTAAAGGAGGAATTGGAACAGCGCGAACGCGAAGCACTGAGTAAACTACAGGCTGGTCAAAAGTATAGTACTGTCCGCAAAAGTGATGAAGAAGTGCTGCAAGAACAAATTGAACGCTTGCGACGCGAAGGTTCTAAATTACTAGAAGAAGAACAGCAGGCAATGCGAGAGCAACTTAAACGCAACAGAAGCGAGCAATGTAAACGTCAAGCGACTCAAGTCTCGACCTTTAACTCCGCAGAGCATCGCATCAAAATTAAATGGAAGGCGAAAAAAGACGATGAAAGTAATGGTGGCTACACGCGGGAGCACCTTATGCAGTATCTTAAGAAATACGGAGAGGTTGTTGCGCTAGTCATGAATACCAAAATTCCCGGACGGGCTATGGTTGAGCTCAAAACGCGCGAAGCCTGCGATATGGCATTAGCCTATGAGAAAGGCAATCCTGAAAATCCATTGCATTTTCAGTGGGTAACTCCGCCACAAGAAAATAATGCTACGCCCACAGAGTCGAACAATACGTCCGCCAGGGATTACGAAGACTTGGTAATGCGCAAACTTCGACAGGCAGAGGAGCGAAAACGTTTAATTGACCAAATGATTAAGGAAGACGGCGATACATAGGCACTGCGTCAAACTGGCATATTTAGCCATAGTCTGAAAATTAAATCATAAAAACAAGTTGTCAGCCCCACCAACAGCTGTTAGCAAAGGGAATTTGCAAAAATATGGTGAAATTAATTAGTTTTATGTATGTATGTATCTACATATTTAGTCTTTGGATTAATTTATTTATATATTACTAAAAAATGGTATTAATTGTAAGTAGAAATAAAAAGAAATATAAGGATCGCTCAAAATATTGTTTCAATATATAAATCTGTTTTGTTAATTCGCAATTTTAGCTGTGTCATAATGCTGAACACAAGTCTTTACAAATAATCTACATCAATTTTCAATAATTTGTGAACTCAAGTTGTAAAACGAATCCCCCAACATTAAATTTGAATACAGGGTACCCGAAGTCATTGAATCAGCTGCTTTCAAATTGTATGCCACGAGAAAGAAAGGAAAATATTAATTGAAAAATTTTACTTTCTAAAAATAATACGGATTGCGTGTGATATTAACTAATGCGACATGGACAAACGACTTCGTGAGCTGGAGGCCCTGGTCTCCACGCAGAAGGAGCAGTTGGTGCGCTACGAAAAGCGGCTTAAAGGTAAAATTTTACTGAGTATTCAAATTCGATAATTAATTAAACGAAATTGCAGACGTGGTCACTGCATATAAGGGCTTGCTTAAGGAGAAAGAAGCGCTCGAAACTAGTTTGGCAGCACATGCGGAGGTTACGGGTGCCAAAGATCAATGTGCTGTGGACTCTAGTGCGGGGACAGCCGCCAGCGCGGGCTCTACGGCCTACGATGGTTCCGAGGTATCTGGTGTCGAGGTGGCCGGCAACGATGAACGCGGTCAGCTGCAAACCCAGATCATAACACTTATGAATTCACTGGCCACGCTCTCGGCAGAAAAGTCACGTATGGAGGCGTCTTTTCAGGCCGACAAGAAACAGTTGCGTGCTCAAATAGCGCTCAAGGAGCAGACCATTCAAGAGCTGCACTCGAAGGCCCAGGAGCAAGCGCAGCGGGCCAAAAATGATTTAGACGAAGTTAAAGCCAAGTGGATAATTGAGCGCCAAGAGCGTGAAAAGGAAACCAACAATCAAATGATTATGCTGCGTGAGCTTCAAAAGCTATACGCGGACGAACGTCACCTTAAGGAAAATATTGAGATGCAGCTAAACAACTTTAAAACACAATTCGCCAGCAACGAGGCCGAGAATAGCAGAATGCGCGAGCTGCAGCTTCAGCTGAAGGAAGCGAAAGCGCAGCTGAAGCAATTGCAGGCGAAAACGGAACAATCGACGGGGGCTACGGCAGGTGCAGATAATAACATGTTGCTGCAACAAGTACGCAAGGAGATGCAGCAACTTAAGGAGCAGCATTCGGTGGCCATAAAGCAAGAGCAACGACGTGTATTGCGCGCTGAAGAGCAGAGTCGGCGGCAAGCGGCACTACATGAGGATCGTGTTGCCAATTTGGAATCACGACTAGCCGAACTGAGCATCACGGTGGGCAACTACGATCGATTGCGTCAACAGGATCAGGACAACATACACACCCTGAAGCAGCAGCTTCAGGAGCTGGAGCAGGTGCAAAGTCGTGCAGCACCCACGTCCACTGCGCGAATAGCTAGCGATAGTGACAATGACATTGGCACTCTGGTGGACGAGATTGTGCGTCTCAAGAAGTTATTAACGACAGCCAATGCGCGCTCTGCCAATCCCGTAGATCTAAGCCATGTGCTGGGCAACGGCAGCCCTGCCACAATCAATGTGGATAGCCACGCGCAATGCGAGCAGCAGCTGCAGAGCTTGCAACAATTGCTGGACAACAGCAAGCAGCAGCGCGCGCAACTGGAGCAGAAGATTCATTTGCAGCAGACGCACATACAGACATTACAGGATAAAGTTCAGGTGCTCAACCGGAATATAGATGAAGCCGAACAGGAATTAAAGCAGCAGGGCGATAAAATGCGGTTGGCGCTCAAGAATGAGCGCGCCAAATGGCAGGAGGCCAAAGCGGACCTGGAGAACGAGACACGGTGCAAGCTAAACGAGCTAGAGCAGCTACTGCAGAAGCAGCGTCAACGTTCGCTGCAGTTGCTGGACGAAAAGGAACAGGAGATTAAGACGCTGCAGACCTCATTTGAGGTGTTCCACAAGCCCAATGTTTCGACGCTTGAGACCAATGAGCAGTTCGCCTATTCATCGGATGCCGACAGTGTAGAAGTGGAGGCCGATCGTGAAGCCAAATTGAAGGTGAAGCCCAAAAAGCTGTCGCTTGGCGAGAATTGCCATATGCTGCACTATGCCAACGAGCTGGCGCGAAAGGATATCGAGATAACGACGCTGCGAAAATCCAAGTACGCAGCCGAGGCCACGCTGCGCAAGGCCATACAGGATAAGGTCACGGTACAGCAGGAAATGCACGAAAAGATCGAGATGCTCGAAGAGCAGGTGGACAGGTGAGAATATCAAATCAATCAATCTGCAAAATTCTCACATTCTCTCTTGCGCCAGACTGGAACGCTGCAAAACGCGTGAGGGCGCTAATTTGGAGTATCTGAAGAACGTCGTCATTAGTTTCATAGTCACCAAGGACGCGGAGGACAAGCGCCACATGCTTAACGCCATCAGCGCCGTGCTGCAATTCACTACCAGCGAGATGCAGACCATTAACGCAGCATTCCAGAAGAAATAACTGATGTTTTTATTGCTTTCCATGTTTAGAGCAGATTAGTTATAAATTGAGACAAATACACAAGATATGTCATTCGAAACCCGGCACTGGATACTTGGCCAAGTGGGCAGACATAACGCCGGGAAACATGGCAAGAAATTTAAAGCGACTGCCCATTTGCTTCGGATCCGTAAGCATCTGATAGCCGGAGCGTATAATGCTCTGGTTCTCGGGTAGTGCATGGCTGACTAGTTGTTCCAGGCGCACCTCGCCCTGCATACGGGTTAGGAATTCGCCTTGTTGGACTGGCCCGCAGCAGTGAATGTTACTGCGGCTCTCTGCGACATACTTCAAATGTCTAAAGTCGACATCGGCTGTAAGATCTGCCGTACCCGGCGCCAGCAATGGCTCGTGCAGTGCATGCTGTTTGAATGCACGAAATGTGTCCGTCTTGTCGCCCAGGTGTCCATAATCCATAATGAGAGCGATGCCTCCGTGCTGTTCGAGTCGCTCTGCCAAGATGGCCACGTGACGCTCTGAATCCAGTGAGTACTCGAGGCAATCGCGCTTCTCCTGCGGCACAGGCTTGAACAGACTTGATACCGGTGTCTGAGCTTTGGATAAAACGTAGCGGAAGTCGGTAGTCTTTGATTTCGAGTCCTCGGCTATGTCGATTAATATCTCCTGCCACATTCCATCAATTAGCTGCAACTTGTGCACCGGCAGAGCATCGAAGAATTCGTGTGCAAGCACTAGCGAAAAGCCAGCTGGCACATCCTCCAGCCGACGATGCCAAAAGACTTGTGTGCCTGTAGCTGTTGTGCCGATCTGGTAGTGCTGTGTCTGTTCCTTTTCTGGAAGCGTCTCATATTTGTAACAGAAACGTTGCGCCTGCGCCAGGCTTAAATACGGACTAATTTCCACCATGTGCATAGTAAACTGGGCATCACCCTTAAACTTCAACAATACCTTGAGCACATCACGAGCTAGAGTACCTCGTCCAGGCCCCAATTCCACCAAGTGAAAAGGTGACGGACTGCCCAACTTCTTCCACTCGTTCATTAACCATATACCGACAAGCTTTCAGGGAAAGAATCGGATAAATGTGGCTCTACTAAAGTTTTCGAACCTCACCTCTCCAAATATTTGTGATATTTCTGGAGATGTTATGAAGTCACCCTCCCGGCCAAATACATCCCGGTTCATGTAATAGCCACTTCGCGGATTTGTCAGTACTTCCCTCATATAGTCAGCCACCGTTATGGGTCCGGTAGCCAGAATTTTTGCTCTCAGCTGATTGGTTAGGTTACTCTGGCCATTCTTAGCTGGCTGTTGGTCTATAGGTTGCCATCGGTTTTGATTTTGGCCCGCCTCTACATTGTTGATACCCGACACTGCAGTCCGACCAGGACGACGCACAGTTTTATAGCTGTAGCTGCGCCTGCTGCCGATTTTCAATGCTTCCCGTAACATTTTTACTTAAGAAAGGGCTGCCCACTCGTTCAAAATAATATGAAACAGCTGATTGGAATGCAAAATCGTTATATTTGTAACTATTTCAAATGCCATGCATGCTTTCATTTACTCAAATCTCATTCAGCAACTATTGAATTGATACTCGTCGTATTCCTTAGAACAGCTTGATGTCTTTGACAATCTTTTCGTTGTCATAGATCTCCTTGACATGGCACAGATTGGGATAGTCGAAGGCAGCGCCATAACGGTTCTTGCATCCTGTTGTGGATTTCTCTCCAGGAGTGTACACGGACTGTCCGATCACATTGGTCGTGGCGAAGTTGCACGTCATCAGGAAGTGGTTGTAGAAGTCACGAGAGAAGCGCACAGCTGCACAGCCGACATGGTTGTTCTTCTCGGCGACGGCAATGGTGAACTTAGCCACGTTCTTGTTTGGCAACTCTTCAGGGAAGCTGCCCAAGATCTCAGGTGAGGCATTTGCACGTTCGGCGAACCAGCCTTCAATCTGTTCCTTGATGATCTCGGCATCAGTATACTCGCTCTCGGCACCGCTGTAGCTGAAAATGGCATTGTTCTGGCCGGCGTAGGCAAAGCGTTCGGTGCTGCGGCATTTGTCGGGAAACGACTGGCAGGTTTTCACATTGTAAAGCGCCAGATGGGCCAGCTCTTCACACCAGGTCATCTTGGCCATACGGACTGCTTTCGGCAGGCCTTCAATTAGACCGCCGGCAACGTGGTTCCGCAGTTCATTGAAGAGGATCAGGATAAGCTTCACGTGAGGCTGCATGTTTACAATCTGCGCATCCTTGGGGCAATCCTCGCTAAAATTCTGTGTTACGGTAGAATAGAATAAGAAGTTAATGTTGTAATAATTGAGTTTCTTACTCCTTTGTTGTTGCAGGCAACGTGCTTGTCCAGGCAGGTGGGCAAGGTGCAGTAGTCAATGGAGGCGACAAGGCCCACAAGGACTGTGGTTAAGAGAAAGCAACTTTGAATCTCAGGCAGCATTTTGAGTTTAGACTGTTGATTTTCAACTGATGACAGACCACAGTGGCCGGCCTATTTATAATCCCACTTCACGCCATTAGGTGACTAACTGCTGCCAAGACGCAGCTGTACAATTGGTTTCCTGAAAACAGACTTTTTCTAAGAGCCTAACATCAAGGCTAAAATTTCTAAATAAACAATCATTCCACGAAAGTCTGTTTCTAACTCTTACAATTGTCGTGGATGGCGGTATAAATACGGTGGACTTCGAGTAGTCTGGCATCAGTTGAGCAAACTCTGAATACAGTAATATTCTAGACAATGAAAGTATTTGTGGTCTTCGCTGCCTTGGTTGGCCTTGTCGCCTCCATTGACTACTGCGCCTTGCCCACCTGCCTGGACAAGCACGTTGCCTGCAACAACAAAGGAGTAAGAAACTCAATCATTACAACATTAACTTCTTATTCTATTCTACCGTAATACAGAATTTTAGCGAGGAATGCCCTAAGGATGTGAAGATTGTAAACATGCAGCCTCACGAGAAGCTTATACTGAGCCTATTCAATGAACTGCGCAACAACGTTGCCGGCGGTCTAATTGAAGGCCTGCCGAAAGCAGTCCGTATGGCCAAGATGACCTGGTGTGAAGAGCTGGCCCATCTGGCGCTTTACCATGTGAAAACCTGCCAGTCGTTTCCCGACAAATGCCGCAGCACCGAACGCTTTGCCTACGCCGGCCAGAACAATGCCATTTTCAGCTACAGCGGTTCCGAGAGCGAGTATACTGATGCCGAGATCATCAAGGAACAGATTGAAAACTGGTTCGCCGAACGTGCAAATGCCTCACCTGAGATCTTGGGCAGCTTCCCTGAAGAGTTGCCAAACAAGAACGTGGCTAAGTTCACCATTGCCGTCGCCGAGAAGAACAGCCATGTCGGCTGTGCAGCTGTGCGCTTCTCTCGTGACTTCTACAACCACTTCCTGTTGACATGCAACTTCGCCACGACCAATGTGATCGGTCAGTCCGTGTACACTCCTGGAGAGAAATCCACAACAGGATGCAGGAACCGTTATGGCGCTGCCTTCGACTATCCCAATCTGTGCTTTGCCAAGGAGATCTACGATAACGATAAGATTGTCCCCAAAATCAAATTGTTCTAGGGAGTGAATGAGTTCCTTTAGGCACTATCCTTTTGCAATTTCATCATATTTATATGCATCTTATCGTTGCATAATATATAATAAAGCAGATATCCAATAGGATTGTGAACATTCCAAAAGAAAAAGCTTAAAATGTATGAATAGAAATAATGCCAAGGGTTATCCTTCCGACCCATTGGGATCCTTCCTATCCCATAAAAATATAATCTCCTTCAACATAAACAGGAATGGTGGAAGAAAGCCAATTACAGGACGACATTTATGACATCCTCTCGTGTAGATCCGATTCATTTAATGGGGATACAATTACTCGCGGCAGTAACCAAAGAAATTCAGAAAATGGGACAAAATTTCATTTTCAAAATTATATCCTACAGCACGAATGAATAGAATTTTGAATTCATCCATTTGGTTGAGTTCACAATATAGATTTTTTCATATAAATTCAACATAATTGAAAAATTGTTTGCGTGCCGTTAATTCAAAACCACATTTTTTATTGAGCCAACCCTACATGAGCGAAGTCGGGAGAGGTCAGCATAAAACACCAAAATAGTGCACTGCATTATTAATAAAATAATACAAAGATTGCGCAACGCTTAGGCGGTGGTAGCAGTGGCTGTGGCAGCGGTGGAGGCAGCTACTTCCTCCTTGAGACGATCCTTCTTGAGTGGACCCATGAAAGCCAGCTTGTCGGCTGGGGTTTGGAAGCGACCGTGACCCATCTTGGACGAGGTGTCGATGAACTTCAACTTGATCTGTTCCAGAGCCGAACGCTTGGTGTGACGAAGCAGAGATTTACGCAGAGTAATGACGCGCTTCTTGGAGCCAATGCAGCAGCCCTTGATCATGACGAAGTCGTTGTTAACCTCACCATAGTGGGGGAAGCCACCCATGGGGGTGATGCTCTTGTCGGTCAGATCGTACTCAGTAGATGCATTATTCTTGATAACCTGCAAGTGCCAAGCAAAAGATATACATTATCCCAACGAATATGCAATGGATCATACAGCTCGGCGACGTATAAGTTATCAGTCCTATCATTATAGATATCATGGTGAATCAAGTTTTTATTTTCTTCGATGTCGATATTTTTAATTGTTTTTTCATCATTGTAAAAGTGGAGATGTTTCTTATTGCTCGTTTGCTTACCTTGCCATCCTGGGTGTGGATGCCAGCACCAATGCGGTAGACCTTCTTGTTGATCTCAGTACGATGATGGTAGCCCTTCTGACCAGCACGTGCCACGGTAGTGGACACACGAGACGGATGCCAGGCACCAATACAGGCAACCTTGCGAAGACCCTTGTGCGTCTTGCGGGGCAGTTTCTTGGTATGCCAACGCGAGGTGACACCCTTGAATCCCTTACCCTTGGTAACACCAACACAATCGATCATCTCGTCCTGACCGAAAACGTTGCTGACCAAGATAGGTTTCTCGAGGTGCTCACGCACCCACTTAACTTTATCTTCGATGGAGCCACCGTTCAGCTGGATCTCCATGATGTGAGCCTTCTTTTGACGTTGCTTGATCAGACGAATCTATTGATTAAGGAGCAAATATCACAATTTGTTAGCAAAAAATATTAAGATAGCGTTGAATATTTTAGGATTGTGCGTGATATGGTTTGACCGCGCGTTCATTGCCTAAGCGGCTGCGCACCGTTACTGGAATATATCATGCATCGCCACCCGAAGGGCAATTTACTCTGCGACGTTGCACTCCTAAACTGTGTATTGAAAATCACAGCACGAATGCTTTTTAGGCCATGCGCACTGACTGAGCCGTGAAGCTCAGTCGGCGCAACATGACCAAGGACGTCGGGCTTAAATTGAATTATCGAGTTCGACCTATATTTACCTGCGAATGGGCAATGATACGGATGACCTTGCAGTAACGCAGCATCTTACGGAAATCGTTTTCGATGCTCTTCTTGCCCAATTCATCGGTCCACTTCTTGCTGGCCTTGGTGAAAGCCTTCTTCTTTTCGCTTTTGTACCTGATTATAATGAATTTTTATGGGCGAAGAATTAATACTGGACCCAGACGAATCAATCGAACGCTGCGTCAAGTCTGTGCGGGCGAGACAAAACGGGAAGCGCACCTCATCGCAATTTATAGCGAGCGGAGATGTCATCTTCCATGACGTGCTCACTCAACAATTGAACCAATAATGGCCAAATGCAGCTCACACGACTTGCATGTATTTAAAAAGCTCTCTCAGCGAACTGATCGAAGAACTTTATTTTGTTCATATGAGGTTAATAAAACTCTTTATGACATACATTTGCAGATCGCACACTCGGCTCAAAATAGTAAATGCATTGTAACTATGTTCAGAAGGAAGGCAACAGAGATGGAATAAGGCTTTCGACAAGATTGTTCGGATACCATCTTATCATCATACAGTTCTTCATGCATTATATATTTTGTAACCACGTGTGCGAAGAGGAAAAACAAAATGGCGTCCGCCACCGTATGAATACATACCAGTTCTTGTAGAAGCGACGGCGGCATTCTTCGGACAAATGCTGGGCCCAAACGTTGACCAAAGCACGCAGACCGAATGGAGTCTCAATGTAACCAACGGCACCAACAACAATCATTGGTGGTGTTTCCAATATGGTCACAGCCTCTACAACCTCCTTCTTATTGATCTCTGTGAAACAAGAAAGAATTGAAATTAACCACGTGGCCCTCAAGTTACATGAATCATTGCTAGTTTAATTGGAAATCAGTCCGCCCTAGCGGAAAAATAATCACAGTTTATCATATGTGTTCTAACCATAAATTTTTCGTTTTTCTCATCATGAAAAAAATTTTTTATGTTCAATTAATAAAGATCGAGTACTTACTTGATCCAGGACGATCGGCCTCTCGCACAATGTGCGTCATACCGGCCTTGTAGCCGATGAAACAAGTTAGATGGACTGGCTTGCTGGCATCATCTTTGGGGAAAGCCTTAACTTTACCACGATGGCGGGATGAGCGCTTTTTGGGGTAGAAGGCCATTGAGCCATGGCGAGGTGCAGAAAATTTACGATGCGACTGCAAATATGATATTAGTATTACTACTAGGTTCGTGGATTCCCTCGTGCATCTTTAAGGTTATGTGTGCACGTGTCAATACCAATTTGCAAAATATCAAGATTATAGCCAAATCCAATTTCTCATGTTAAAAATATCTTATTTGTTCACTTTTATGGCAAGAACGTGTTTTTCGTTTCGGTTTGCTACATATATTTCTTTTAGATTCAAAATGAATAAATATCAGACAAGCTTACCATGACGTCCGTTCACTTCAGACGCTGAAACAAAAAGAAAGGAACTGAACACGAAGTTGGCTACGCTAACTACGTACAGTGTTGCTCATGGAAAAAATCGATAAGAGTATGTACAAGCGTACAACTAAAATAAGTGCTGCAAAGTAGCGGCGAATTAAAAAGCAATTGCTCAACACATGCGTACAGAAGTTTTTGCCGCGGATTTTTTGCAGAGTGCACAGATTGTAATATTATTATTATAAAAATGCCAATAGTAAACGATCCCGACCACTGCCTAAATATGGATGAACCAATTAGTTGCTACGAAATATGTGAAAGTGACTTTGCGTATAACTTGATTTGTGTTCCCCAAAAAGATAAACTCATATTGATTTTGATTAGTTTGCCGGCAAGTACAAAGAAATCAAACAAAAATTAAGTTTTTCCGTAATGATTGAACTCTATCGTACTAGGAGGAGAGCGGTGAGTTCGTATGGAACCGTTTACAGGAAATAGATATACCTGAACCCTGCGACCCACGTTGCCACGCGATTGCCTTCTCGCCCGATACTTCGCTAAATTCGACGCCGAATAAAGTTACTATCTGCGCTTCGATTGGAAAGGAAAAATTAATGCTTTTCCACTCAAACCTCATTGAGACAGATGTGAAATACTTGAACGGACATAAAAATTACATCAATGATATTTCCTGGGTTTGTGATGGCGAATTGCTGGCTTCTGTCAGCGATGACTTCACTTGCAAATTCTGGAGCAACGAAAAGGAGGAGACTTGGGAGAACGTGATCACCTTCTGCTTGTCCTCGGCTGGTATGTCTATTAAAGGGCATCCGGAGGACCCCAACAAGGTGCTTGTTGCTGAAAAGCGTGGTATGAACTATAAATGTGGATCCACAGAACCTGTATTAAGATATCTTTCCTTTAGGCATTGTTCATTTGTATAACGTGCGTAGCAAACAAACAGTTGTGTCCGTCGAGTCACCGAAATTTCCGCTTATGTCTGCGGATTGGTCTAGGCGTAATCGGTTATATGTTACTGCCTTGGCCGGAGGGGATATTGTGACCTGGGACCTTAGCCGGCCATTAGTGCCAACCGATATAAAACAAGTTCATGAGGATGGTGGCCGTATTGTCCGCTTCGCTCCATGCAGTATGGAGTTAGCAATGGCCAGTATAGGCCGGCCGGATCAAACATTGAAAGTGTTTGTGGCGAAGTCAACAGTGCCTCTGATAGAGTCATCTCTTAAAACGTATGGCGGTCTTGCTTGGCATCATCGCTTGCCTTACATAACTGTTTCATCTGATAGAAGAATTTTGTTTTGGAAGGTACAAATTAAATAATCTAAATGCTTCGATGTAGTAATATCTAAGTTATAAATAAAAATACTTTTTTTAATAATTGACAACTTTCTATTTACTGCTGGTATTTTGATATCTTTAAGACATGGTATTTTTAAGATTTGGAAAAACGGTCACACTCCCATCAAAGCATTGTTTTGCCGTCAACATAAATACGAGTTCTGAAAATTACTTCTGCGTGTGAAGCGAATCATTTAAGATGTCCAATGCGGAAAGTCAGGTGTCCAGCTTGCCGATGCCGCCAGAGCGGTACATAAGCAACTACACAGAGGAGAACATACGACGGAATCGTGCTCCTCGTCCGCCTCCGCCACCGTCACAACATGAAGTTTACAGTATGTTTGGAATACAGTACAACAACGACGAGATGATACGCTCTCTGGAATCACAGAACATCAAACGACTTATACCCATACACTTTGATCGTCGCAAAGAGTTGAAGAAACTAAATCATTCACTGCTAGTTAACTTTCTTGACCTAATCGATTTTTTAATACTTAATCCAGACAGCCCCAGGCGCACAGAGAAGGTGTGTAGAATTGTTGGTCATTATGTTCAAGTTTTATCAATATCTTTGTATAGATCGACGACCTCAGCCTGCTTTTTGTAAATATGCATCACTTACTCAATGAGTTCCGGCCACATCAAGCGCGCGAAACACTGCGCGTAATGATGGAGATGCAGAAAAGACAGCGGGTGGAGACAGCTACGCGTTTCCAGAAGCACTTGGAACGTGTTCGTGAAATTGTGAATACTGCCTTCTCAGCACTGCCCACACTCTTTGATGAAGATGAGCATGGCGGCGTGAAGGTCAAAATGGAACTAGATCCCTTAGAGTCCAACGCGGCGGCAAAAAATGATCCCGTTTATCAGCATGATCGCATGATGTGTAAACTTGTGGATGCCATTGACTGATACACAGAGTACTCAGTGAGGAAATCGGCACAAATGCTTCTGAGCCGCGCGTTCAACATTGAACTGAATCTGCCTAGGCATAGCTGAGATATACACATACCCATCAATGGTACTTTAACCCTGCGCATAAGAAATACATTTGTTAATTTTATATAACACGTATGCAAAACGTTTAATATTATATTACATTATATATAAGTGATATATAAGAAAATAATTTGCCAACAAACCTTACAAATCTACAGTAATTGCAGATGCCGCCAGTCTCTCGATTTTCATATGGAATCCAGTTGATGCCGCTTCTGTTTAAATGCTTTTCAATTTGGATCAATTGTTTATTTAATTGTTGGCAATTGCAGTTATATCTTAATTTGATATCTATGTGTCCTCTTTCTTGTTATGAATTGAGTTACTTAAATCTGACCACATTTCCCACTGTCATTGATTACTTCGTGCCGCATTTCGCCACAAATTATGATGTTTGCTTTAAAGCGGGCATTATAGCTATAATAAATGTAAGCGAACATTCATAACTGCCCACTCATCAAACACGCACTTCTTCACCCTTGGAACAACTGGTAATCCACAGATCATTAGCCTGCTATCACCAACTATCTTTACATTTTGGTTGGAAAACAATGGGTTAACGCAACTTAATCTTTGTCTACGCCTGTTTATCTTCACTATCTCCGATATGAACGTGTTAAGAGTAAATGAATCTTCAGTTTTTTCCCGACGCAAGGTGATAAAAACCCTGTGCCATTAATACAGCCCCATCACTTGCCAACAGGCACGCGTTCAGCTCGGAGTGTTCGGAATCGGTGAAGAAAGGCATCGGTGATATATTTATATACTATAGTGCAAAAATAAAAGTGCTTTTCTAATTGGCCTGTGCCGTAAATTATAGAATTGAAATAAGAACAGGTCATAAGTAGTAAAAAGCTATGGCCGACAACAATACAGAGAATGTAAATCGTAAAAATAGAAAAGGTAATCGACAAAGGACAAGCTTATACAGAAAGTTACAAGAATGAATAGTCTGTGAAATGAGCCCTATTTGAGAACATAACATAGTTATATTAATAGAGAGCTCGGGGAAATAATCATTATTTGCTATCCCTCTATCTTATGCCCCATTTGCCAGAGCTCGGAAACGATAGCGATGGCAGCTCCAACAGTACAGCGGTAGCCACGCCACCTCTGCCACAGGCAGAACCAGCTGACTTTGATACGGCTATCAAAGCCGCCGGATTTGGTCGCTTCAATCTGATCCTGCTAATCATTGCGATTCCCGCGACCTGTGCGAACATGTTCGAGTCGTCGACTATGTCCTATATTCTGCCCAAAGCTGAGTGCGATCTTCATTTAACGCTAAACGACAAGGGCATACTCAATGCCTGCGCATATGCGGGCATGATAGTTTCGGCCATACCCTGGGGTTACTTGGCCGACACGAAGGGTCGACGCTTGGTGCTGCTTAGTGGATATCTGTTGACATCCGTTTGTGTGTTTGGCAGCGCTCTCAGTCAAAACTTTATCATGCTGGTAACGTTCAAGTTTCTGGGCGGATTTATGTAAGTAGAGTGAATCAAGTTGTTTGCTTAGCCCGTTTTCTTACCGCTCGTCGCCAAACAGTGTCAACGGCCCGTCTGCAGTCCTCTATTCGTATCTAACGGAGATGCATGGACCCGACCATCGCAGCCATGTGATGATGATTGTGGGCATGATTGTCAGCGCCTCTACTCTATTGCTACCCATACTGGCCTGGCTCATCTTTCCACAGCCTTGGGACTTCATGATTCTCGGTGGCCTGAATGGTAGGTAAAATGCTGTTGTTTTGAGATCATGTTTAATCATCGTTTGGACAGTTCACAGCTGGCAGATATTTCTGTTTGTGTGCGGGTTGCCTAGCTTGATAAGTGGCCTCATCATGTGTATTATGCCAGAGAGTCCTAGATTCTTGATGTCCCAGGGACGCAATGCAGAGGCTCTCCAGGTCTTACAAACCATTTACAGCACCAATAATCGTCAGCCAAAGGACAGCTATCCAGTGAGTGAATCCATCCAAAATTTTGATATTGGTTAGAACTAATCGCTTTCTTTCGCAAAGGTTAAAGAACTTATCTTGGAAGCGCCATGTCGGGATGCACAAAAGGGCGAAGCCATCTACACACTAGAGGAGAAGCCAACGGCATCCACGAAAAGGCCACCACGCACCCTGCTGCAGAGCCTAAGAGACGGCATGCGCCAAATGAAGCCCATGTTCCATAAGCCCTTGTTATGCCTATCGATGCACTGCTATACGATGCAATTCTGTATGTTTCTCAGCGTAAATACAATACGTCTTTGGCTGCCACAATTGTTCGCTTCCATGGCCGACTATGAGATTGAGCATAAGAACGAGGACGTCACCGCCTCCATGTGCACCATACTCGATTACAGTGTGAATAAGACAGCTGCAACGTTGGCGAATCATGAAAATGCTTGCGCAGAGGTACATGTGTGTCTATGTGTGTGAGCGGGTGGGTGTGTGAATATATGGGTGGCTAATCTCTTATCTCGTAGCATCAGCTAAGCTTGAGATAATGCTTATCTCAATTCCAGCTCTTTCTTATTCTGCTACATCATCCTGACGTTTTACTGATTGGATCCCCTCTCATTTTCTTTATCTCTGTCTTTACAGCCTCAAGTAATATCTTTCGATATGTTCGCGAACAATATCATCGTGTCGTCATGCGGATTCGGTGGATACTTCTTTGCTGCAGCTATAATTCGAGTGGCTGGTCCCAAGCGTCTGTTGAGTAAGTGAAATTCATAGCTTAACTAAATTCGACAAAAGGATCTGGTAGCACTGCAAATTCGGCCAGAGCTGTCAGATCTTGCGAAAAGCGTGGTGCACATTGCGCTTTCGCATTTGAATATAAAGGTGGCCAATCTTTTTCATTTAGTTGAAAGCGTTGCCACCATGATGAATCCAATTGGGGTTAGTTTGGTGATTTATTTGAAGTGTAATACAATATTTTCTATTTCTCATAGCTTACGGCTTGTTCATCTCTGCAATACTTGCCACAGCGCTTTATTGGTCCATTGACAGTGTTATGACCATTTCCCTGTCCGCGGCCTATATCACTGTAGGCGGCATCGCCATCTCCTCTCTGCTGGGCTCCGTTACACAACTCTTTCCTACACAGCTGCGGTAAGCCATTCGTAAATTTTATAAGGTTCTGGCTTGCAATTTTAGTTACACCTTCAGATCCATAGTCGTGGCCATTGCTATGATGTGCGGGCGTTTGGGTGCACTGTCCGGAAATCTTCTGTTTCCTGTCTTAATCCAGATCGGCTGTGTGCCCCCCTTCGTAATGGTCGGCCTTGTAATGCTACGTAAGTAGGACTGGCAATCTACATGTAGCATCAAATATTGAAATCTATGACTATTTTCAGTTGCTGCCGTTCTCTCAATTTTCATTCCCAATCCAGCAAAGGCGACATTTTCTTGAATATTTACCGCTTACAAATACAGTTATGGCGTTAATTGTAGTTCTTAAGTTGTAAAAAATTTATATATAATATGCACACTCATATTTATTAGTCGTCGTTATAAATTGTATTTAGCGCGAACTCAAGCACTTTTTACATACACAGCAAGAAATCTCCACAATCATTGTTTCCAATGTGATAATTGCAGTTAAATACATACATGCATAGTCATGTATATACTCACAAATATACAAGTATGTCTGTTGTAATGAGCTTATACAAGAGTATCATAAAAGCGTTATCTCTATCTTTACACTCTCTCACAGGTATTAAGACCTGACATTCAGAAGATATAGGCATAGAGGAACGATAAGTTATTTTTGCCTTATGTTGATTGGTTGACTGGAGAGTTAACCATTGCACCAAAGTATAATAATCGATTAATTAATCGATATCAGAATCTCACTCATCTTGGAGGCTGACTGGCAAAAAATTCAACTTTCAGCTTTTGGAGAGCACTTTGGAGCTTATGCAAGGATTCTGTGAATGTGTTAGTTTTGAGTGTCAGCTGTCAGATCAAGAATATTTATTTTTTAATTTCAAAATTAGTTTCTTATTGGCAATCGGTTTGAACTTCAGATTTAAATGGCTGAATCACAAAATGAGGAAGCAGAAATAGTTGATTTCGAGACGGCGATATCAGAATGTGGGTTTGGCCTCTTCAATGTGTGGATAATGGCAAGCGCAATACCCTGCTTGTCGGCCATGGTGTTCTCTGCGTCGACCATGTCCTACGTGATGCCGACTGCTGAGTGTGACCTAAAGCTGAGCGTTATGGACAAGGGCGTAATGTATGCCGTGACTTATGCAGGTGAGGAACATCGAGGGCCTGGCATGTTCGTAAAACACGATTTCTAATGCAAAGCTGTCCAGGCATGATTATCTCGGCCGTGCCGTGGGGCTTCATGTCTGATACTATGGGCCGTCGCGTGGTTCTCATAACTGGCGGCTGGATTGATGGGATCTGTGTCCTGTGCTCGGCCCTAAGTCAGAACGCCATGCAGCTAATGATTTTCAAGTTTTTCGATGGATTTGTGTGGGTATCGTGGAATCAGAATCGTACCTCGTCTATTCAATTGAGTTGTTCTCTTCCAGCAGTATCTGCGGCCCTTTCGCAGTGGTCGTCAGCTACCTGGCCGAGTTCCATGGCAAGAGGCATCGTCCTTATATTATGTTCTTCATCGGCGTGAGTGTCTCCCTGGGCGCACTGTCCGTGCCAATGATGGCCTACTTCCTGTTGCCCTTGCGAATTGTCTACAATATTTCCCACTATCGCTGTATGAGATGTCGCCTTTGCCATCTGAGTCATATTACGATTTGGCTATCGTTACAGTCCGCACCTGGCAGATCTTTGTCGCGCTGTCGTCTGTGCCGAGCTTTCTGAGTGGCTTCCTGCACATCTTTCTGCCCGAGAGTCCCAAGTTCCTTATGTCCCAGGGCTACTACGGAAAAGCTTTGCACTGTTTTCAGCGTATCTATTCCATTAACAAATGCAAGAGCCGTGATTCTTTTCCGGTGAGTGGGTTGCGACTGTGCACATTGTACTCCAAAATTCTTTTATTCTGACAGATCAAAACGCTGGCGAAAAATTCGAGTGCAAATGATGACCCATTGGATAACCGTGGTCGCCTGTCGAGGAAGGAGTGCTTGCGCAGAACGAAGATCAAATTTTATGATGGCCTCCAAAACATGAAGCCCTTGTGTGCCCCGCCCTATCTGGGAATGTCCCTACGCCTGTATGCCCTGCACTTCTGCCAAATTATGTGGTAAGCACCACTGCCTATGTATGTCCTGGCAATTTTCTAGCACCGTTCCCTTTTCGACAGCGTAAACTCTGTGCGTCTATGGCTGCCGCAGATCTTCGCCACAATGCACGCCTTCGAAGTGGAGGGCGTGCGCGACTTGAGCATGTGTGCGGTCCTCGAGTATAACATGGCGTCGCGGAATGGCTCGCGGACAACGAGGAAGGAATGCGACCTAGTAGGTAGGAGGTCGATTGTCCGGGATTTCAAGCATTAAAATAATAACACCAAACATGCAGCACCAGTCCCGGGATAGCTTCATAGACACCATTATCGTGGCCGGCGTGGGTCTTATTGGCTTCCTTATCATCTTTCCCCTGTTGCGTATACGCTTCGTGGCCGACCACATACTGAGTGAGCTTTGACTGGCATTGAATTGGATTTGCATATTGAATTACAGCACAAACGTGTCTTTCTCTCCCACACTAACACCCGCACCCACTCCCACGCCTGCACACGCACACTCGCAGAGGTCAGTCTCTTCGTTTGCACTTTCCTTGTGGTGGGACTATATTTTTCGAACTCGATCCTATCGACGCTGCTCGTTTGCTCAATATATTTGACGATCATGGGCATATGCGCGACAACCATTATTGGCATGTGTGTGGCTGTCTTCCCCACATTGATGAGGCATGCGACAGACAATATATCTATCAAATAAACACTAAATGTATGCTTCTGCTCTCTCCTAGGACAATGGTGGTGCTTCTGATTATGACATTTGGACGTTTCGGCTCAGTTACTGGCAACATTTTATTACCATTTTTTATAAAATTGAATTGCTGGGCTCCATTTCTATGGCTCTCCCTTCTGATGCTGAGTAAGTTGGTCACATTTGTTAATAATAATCGAATGATACACGAATCAAATTTGTCTTTCGCAGCTGCATTTATATTCTCACTATCCTTAAAAATCAATATGCGACAGTCGCTCGCATAACTTGCTAAGGTCTGTAAAGGTCGATAAATTTTATTGTATCTTTTGTTTATATTAATAATAAAAAGAACTTTCCGCAGAGCAACGCTAATCCTGAAGATTATATACCACGAACTAAGTAGTCCTAGGTTAAGTCAGTTTCCTGTTAGAATATTTGTGGATCTCTTAGAATCTTATCGGGGCTTCGCCTGCTGAACTGTCCCCCGCCCCCCTCTTTCTACTCTCTAATGAGCAGCGAATTCAACTCAAAGCTTTCTATTAATCACGGTCAATTCAAGTTAATTAAATGTTGATTAGTTTTTCTGCTTGCTTGAGCTGCAGCTGACCGAGGGACCAGTCCGTTGCCCCATCATCAGAGAAGGGCCACAATCAGCTGCGTGTATACTAATTACGAATTCGCTTCTGTCATCAATTAATTAACGCATGCGAAAAAATTAAAATGAATTAAGTTAACGCTTGAATTGAATATGAGCCAGGCAGGCGAGGTTCAATCCTATATTTACATAAATAAACCTTGTGTATGTGCTCCACACAGTAAATTCAAAACTTTATGGCATGTCGGAGCGTGCAGCTCTATTCCAGCTACGTCACTGCCAACACATTTCTCAAGTTGTCGACACAAAGACAAGTGGTAATTGACACATGTTGACTCGTGGCTGCCACCAAGAGTTGTCTCTGGCTGGCCTGGAATCTAAATTGAAGAGATGGGTAAACTTTGAGCTCTTCATGCGAACTAATTGCTAGGAGGACAGTTGAACTTCTAAGTGGACGAATTAGGGTATTTAAAAGTCATTAAAACTTAGGTTTCCTCAAGCCTTCGACCGACCTCTGTCCTTCGCGTTCACTGTGCTTCATTGAGCTGACATGAACTGTTGAATCCCAAGATTATCTTTCAGATTTACGGTATGATCTCATTCGATTTTTTGATTGCGAAAGGTGCCAGAATTCAGCAATTTATGCATAGGCGAATGGTAGTGCAGTGGATGGGCGACACCTAGCAGCGTCATTAAAATGGCGCCCGCGAATGGCGCTCTATAAAACAACAAATGCGCATAAATTTTGCATAATAAACATGTCGGCAACAATATGAATATGAACAAGAGAGCGACACCTCGCGCCACGCGTCTCGTGCCGAAAATGTGCAAATGTGTGAGGGGGGACGTTAAGTGCGTCGGCGTTTGTGTGTCTGGGGCGTGGCCATGGGCAGGTCATAGCAAATGTGAGCCATAAACCAAACGAAGCTACAGCAAACGCAACAACAACATAAAATGCATATGCCTGCTTAAGAGCAGCCGAGCTGAACACAGATGTGCGCCAGTGTGGGCTTGTGTGCGGGGGAGTTACCTAGCTGCTACATATGCATGGGTGTATAAATGTTCAAATGGCCAGTCGTAATGTGAAGTGCGCTAATACATGTGCACACCAGCCCATAGACCACCCCGCACCCAAGCGCTTAAATAGGCAGACAGCGAAACACACTCTCACTGGCACTTGGGCCAACACAAATACAACAAACAAGACTCTGGCACGTCCCACACACTGGCATTGCGGCCCACAGTCCTTGCCCATGTCCTCTATAATGATTTACAGGTCATTCATCATATCAACACGCGGGCAAGTAGAAACTTATTCCGCCGCAGCCGCTGCGCCGTCGTGGTCGCAGCCTAAACAACACAAACCGAGGGCAATAAGTACAAATGGCAATAGCAACAAAGATGCTCACAAATCGGAGAGCGCTAGCCATTCGTTCGCTCTCGCACTCACGCACTTGTGCAGAACCTAGAATGTTGCTGGTTGCCTGTGGGCTGGGCAACATGTTGCCAGCGACTGTCTTGTCACTGGCCTCTCTCAACAGGTTGTGCTTTAATGTTGCCAGGCTGATGTTGCGTTGCTCATGGCTACGCCGTTTCGATAACCGCGGCAGACATTTTGCAGTCACACAGTAAGTCACACAGCCGCCAGTCGTCGGCGAAACTGGCAGCGCTGAGGTTCGCGCGCATCGTCGAGCTCTCCTAACGGTAAAAACTCCTACAGTTGTGTTTAAATGTGTTAGTTTCGCTTCTGCTCTGCCAACGCGACCAAACGAAAGATTCAGGCAACAAAATCGTTTAAAAATTGAATTAAAAATGATTTTATTTAATGTTGTTGTGTGTTTGAATAATTGTAAATAAATTAAGTATTTTTGAAATTTGAATATCGAGTACTACCGAATTTATAATCGTTCAATCGCTGTTACTGAAATCGAAAAATCTCATTTTATGTGTGATCAAGTTACCTAAAAAAGTACAAAGTACTACAAATAAGAAAAGTATAAGTACTACGAATAATAAGAGTATAAGAGTTGGGTTGGGGCATTACACCTCTGTCGCGCCCACCCATTGGTCTGCTTTAAATATTCACAAACGACCAATTTAAAGTTCCCGTTGAAAAACTATTAGCAACAGAGTTGGGCGAAGAGCGAATAATTAAGTCCCATAAATTGAAATGTGCAGTGGCAACTGGTACAGCTCCTACAGCAGCCTGTCCCTCGACTGCCCATCAACGGGCCATGCAGTTGCCGTGTAACCAATTGTCAGAAACCATTTGCGCGTATTACGCAGCCAGCGATTAACAGCCCCTCCTCGGCCAACCCATCGCACGCATAGGAGAGAAGGATGTCGGAAATTGTGGACACGGAGCTGTTGGTGAACTGCACAATTCTGGCCGTGCGCCGTTTCGAGCTGAACAGCATTGTGAACACCACGCTGCTGAATAGCCTCAACCGGACCGAGGTGGTCAGCCTGTTGTCCGGCATCATCGAGAATCGGGATAATCTTGACAGCATCAACGAGGCCAAGTAAGTCTCAAAGGCTTCCATTCCAGCTCCCCCTGCCGCTCTTTAAATGGAAGGCAATTCCAGTTACTTAGCTGCTGGTCTAATCAATTTAGGAAACGTAATTGAAATATGAACACGAGCTCATATTATTCCCTCAGCAATGTCGTCTGTAAACATTTCTAATTAATCGCATTTATTATGCAAATATTAAATATACTTTTAATTCACGAAATGAAAAGCACTTTGCGACAGATTTGAGTTTAGCAATTAGCCACATTTCAACCGCAATTGCGGTTATTGATTTTTGGTCAAAATTAAAGTTGACAGTGAATATTTAATTACCCGCTATTGTCAAATAATTCGAAGCTTTATTAATTACCTAGTATAATGCAGCATTTGAGGTTCTCAGAAATCGAAGGGATTTCCCATTCTGAGTTATCCCATCACTCGACTAGATTAGCTCTCAGTCCGAGTTATTTCAGATTTTGTTGCATAAAGCAAAGTTGAGTGTTCCGTTTTGCTGGTGGGAGCTCCTCCCGAGCAAACACATCCTGCATGGCCGTTGAGAGCTGGCACTGAGAGCATGTCCGACTAGTCTATTGACCCAAGCGTGTAGCTGGCAGAGGCTCGTCTCACATATCACACATCTGCCTGTGGTGACCAGACCTTCCACTCAACTCTCTGTAGATCCAACTCATCCAACTCATCTAACGACCTATCTCTCCTGTTATTCAACTATTCATGTACCTGCCATTTATCCATCTGTCTGTCTGCCTCTCCATCTACCCATCCATTTCGTTTCTCGGCCTTTCACTCCCAGCAATTAGTCCATTCGGGATGCAGTTTCACTTGCCCCGCTTTGCTGGGAATCGCAACAGTTGCCGAGGCTCAATGCCGGGCGTTGCAGCACGTACTGTAAAACTTTTTCGATTATGGCCCTTTGTGGGCGAACAATTGATTTAACGAGGCCGAATGTTCCCCACTCTCTGACACTATGGACAAAGTATGGGCGGACAGACAGATTCCATTATCAAATCTATATATATGTAGGGAGATAATTCAATTATGCTCTAATCTAATGTGAATTGCGGCAATGCAAAAATTTATTGAATTTAAGCTCTGTAGAATAAACAATTTAAGCAATTATCAAATTTAGGGGCGCTGAAAAGTGAAATGTGAAACCGTCTGCCCAGACAGAGACATCAGCTCTGCCCGCCTCCCCACCAAACTGTCCCCCTTTGCCATTCGATTTTATTAGTGCGCTCTATCAAGTATCAAAGTGCCGTTAGAGCTGGATGCTGTCCACCTGTCTGCCCCACTTGACCACGTGCAGAGCGAGCTGGCCAAGGCTTGCACTTGATAGCATACCCTGGCCCCAATGTCCTTTGATGGCCCTGTTAGGACTCATTAAGCGCAGCTCGGAGAGCGTTAAATAAAATTTACTGCAACTCGAAAACTAGCTGGGGAAGCTACTCTCTTGCTGAACACTCCTTCCAACAATAACTACAAGTTGTCAACATACAACAACCATGGCTACTCAGCCTTTGGCTGAGCCCGCCCCATACTGCCGCATGCAACACGGGGAGGATATAAGCCAAGGCTTAGCGGAATGCGCGAATTCGCAAATTGCTTTGTAGCTGTCACGCGAATAGGGAGTGGCGCTCGGGTGCGAGCAATAATTAAATTCAGTGCGAAAACCTAACCGGCAAATCCTTGGCGCAACTGGGACACATAGTCCTGTTGCCAGGATGTGCCGTGGAATATGCTCGCAGCGAAAGTTTTTGTCAAAAAAAAACATTCTCGGGATTTGCCTTTGGTCAGCTCTGGCTAAGGTGAGCGTGGGGCTTTGGCCACCCTATACCAACTCCCCCCCCCCTCTCACCTGGTGGTCCGTGTTAAGCTCATTATGAGGCCTGCGGGAAGCGGCTTAGACGCAATCAACAAAGGGCAAAGCAAACAGAAGTAAGCGCAACTTCAACGTGCCTGCGGCACGTGCTCGACACTAGTTGCCTGCCATGTCCGTCCGTCCGTCCATCCGTCCGCCCCGCCTGAGATAACTGTAATCGAGCCGTTCGCCCGTTCGCTGCCCCGAAATGAGCCGAGCGTCTTGGACGGGCTTTAAAGCAGTCCCCCCATACACATTCGATGCTTAATGGCATTTCATACGCTTATTGATTCTGATGCGCATCGAATGATAGCGCCGGCTCGGACGGACGGACGGACGGGCGGACGGACGGATTCCATTTCGGCCGTTGCACGCCATTTGCTTTCTGCTGCCTGCCATTTTATGGGTCGCCTCTCAAATCCAATCACAATTTATATGTGCGTATAAAAATAATTTCAAGTACTCCGACCAGAAAACACTTGCCAGCTGGAAGCCAAAGCAAACTGTTTGCCCAGCAATGGAGCGACGGAGGGACGGAGGGACGGGCAGGGACTCTGGCCGAGGACAACTCGTTTGGCCAAATGCCTCCCCGGGCAATGTTCGGACTAGCAAAAATTACAAAATGCCCGCTCGGGGAAACTGTCCCTCACATTATGCTCTCCACCCAGCGTGTTACCTCTCTCGCTCCCTCTCTCTCCCCCTCCGTCTCTCTCAGAGCCCCTGCGTGCGATTTGCATGTGACAAATTTTTCAATTAAGTTCTTTTCAGCTGAGAAGCGTTCTCTGCTGAGTTATTGCTGCACGCGGGAGGAGGAGGAGAGGGCCGAGAGTGTGCTGAGATGACACGAGGGCGCCATTCAATTAGCCAGGCAATTGTCTGCCGAGCATGCCCGACTTCTGTATACCCTGCCAGAGGGGCAAGGAGCATACCTAATGCAATTACTTATTCTTTTCATGAATAAATTTAGTTATCTTTCCTTTTTATGGGCCCTGTAAGAAACGGGCTCGGTCAGGCTTTAATATGCTAAGTGCCTGGCTGAGCCATCGAATCACTCTCGGCGATTCGCATAAAAATCTGAATTTGATTAATAAAAAAAAAAAAAAAGCGCCGAATTTAATGATTCCTGTCCAGGCCAAGTCCTGTCGCTGGCTAGCCGGGTCCTTTTCATGCGGCTAATTAAATTGTGAACTCGCCTGGTTATGAAAGCATTTGCGGCCATTGATTGGCGGCTGTGTGTCGACTTTGTTGTTGTTTGTTTTGAATGGCAATGTTGTGGCATGGTCGAGAGGCGGGGCGAGAGGCGGGGCCAAAACAGTCAACTGGCCCGAGCTCTCAGGCAGATAAGTTGAAATTGGCGTGGAGAGCTGTGGATGAGTCGCACGTGCCCCGACGCACACCCACTCATGCATGGCATGGAACCCCCCACTGTTCGGTGTGCGTGGGTGTGTGTGTGGATGTTGCAAATAATGAAGCCGATGATGCGATTGAGTGGACCTGATTTTGACAATGCCAGCCGGGACGAGTTCTGGGCCATTTGTCAAGCTTGGGTGAGCTCTAAAGGATTGCCAGTAGTTGGGAGGGGACGACGCGACGCATTTTCACATTGCAATTTTCGATTTGGATTTCCACAGAACGAAGCATTTCCCCGCACTTCATTAGCTTCCCGTGGGTCTGGCCAAAAGTTGAATGGATTTGGCCCCAGCGCCCGCTGCTTTATGAACTTCTCGTGGACGTGACTTTGAAGTTTCCTCCCGCTTCATAAGCTGTCCAGCTTACTTAGCAACAGCCGCAACTTTCGCATTTGCCACATGCAACTGCAGCCAAAGCAACGGGCCCACCTACAGCGCCAAATGAGGCTGTGGTTGTGGCAGGCGATGCGGTGACTGTGACGATATATGGGACAGGGAGAGGGAGGGCGCAAGCCGCAGACCTCTTCATTTGGCGTGGCAGCAGCAGCCGAAGCTAATTATGCCAGATCGGGGCATATATAGCGCATATTGTACACACATTCTATATGGTATGCCCTCTCCCCCTGTCGCCTGCCAGGTGCTAATTGCTCTTCGCTGCGCAGCGACCATTTAACTGAATAAATTGTTAGCTTTAATCAAGCCAAAGTTGAGCTCAATCTGGCTATAATCGAGTGAAATAAGCGGCTAGCCAAGTGATTGATGTCGTCCTCCCAGTGATGCATACAAAACTCGAGCGCTTTGTTATTGTCCTGACAGTTCAATTGCTCTCTGACAGGACGAACATTTTCGTGTCGATTCCATCGATTCGAAGCAGACGAAGGAGAACCCCCTCTTGCAGGCAGAAGCATTCAGTTGGCTTTGTAATCAGCGCGGACTTCCTGCCAGCCAGGAGCCGCAATAGTTCGTTCACAGTTATATATATATGTACGGCTTACATATATATATTTATAAATTTGCATAAACAGCGGACTTGATTGCGTGCCAAGCTGCAAAAGTTGTCGCTGCCAAATTTGCTTTCCTTTTGGCCCTTTGGGACAGCCGGGAAGGAGAAATTATACTAAGAAAAACATGAAATTAAAGTAATCCCAGCGCCAAGGGTGGGGGAGTGGGGGAGTGGGGAGGGGAATGTGTCGGGTCAACGGAAATAATTAGTGGACTTTGACTTCAGTTCTCGCTTCCTGCTGGATTGCTTTTGTAATGTCAGCAATTTGTTTGTTTTCGAGGGTGCAGGATTACCTAGCACTAAATTAGAGTCGAATTAGAGGCAGGAGTTAATTGCGGAAATTAGGGAAATTAAAATAAGCGACTACAAGACTGGCCCAATTGGCTTTTGGCCGGTCAAGTATTTGCTTAAAATTCAAGCCAAGGCAATGTCAAACTCTGCTCCGATGTGAGCGCCCAATCCTTCCTCTTCTGAAAAGGACTCAGCGGAAAGTTCGTCTCGCTTGAGTAGAGCTCACTTTCTCTCGCGGGAAAAAGTTTGCTCTGCCCATCGATTGCTCCTGCTGCTGGGCTGAAGGCCTGATCTGGCTTCCCTTACATCCGACTTTGACTTTTGGCCTCCGATTTGCAATTATGCAAATTGAAATCAATTTGCACACAATTTCGCCGGCCAAAAGGGCAATTAGCCGAAGCGCCCTATTGACTGGTGGCGCCCGCACAGGACGATTGCGTCTGAAAGAGTTTGAGAGTAGGCGAGTATTTTTTTTAATCACATTTATACTCCTACGTTTCCTTTGTTGAGTGTGAACAAATTAAATATTAATTCAAATGACATTAATTAATTTTTTCTTTGGCTCAACTCTGACGGAATCTGACCGATATCCTCTTTCGCTTCTCATTTGTCGCTGTACACTTTCCCCTCTTGGGTTTAGCAATCCAGCAAAGCTTTCGGCGTGCCTCCACTTGAGACATAAGCCCCACTGATCTATCTAATATGATCCACCAGTGCTCCATTCCCATAGTCCTCTATCCAATCCAACGGCGAATTATTATCACTCGATAGCTTATGAGCACCTTATTGATTCCGGCATAAATAACTTAGCTGAGCCGACGAGGAATATAGGCAGATTGACTCACCTTCTGACAGATCTATGGAAATGTGACGTACTCCAGCCCAAAGGCTGTCAAATGCAACCCAAGCGCCACGATTGCCCAAAGGCGCGCCTCAAAGTATGCAACACTTTTTTTCACCCGCTCAAATTGAAGGCGAGAAAGTTCCCGAGGCTCCCGCATGAGGGCGTGA
>JABVZY010000307.1:7398640-7425631 GCA_020883555.1 Drosophila nannoptera
CGGCTGCCAATACCCTCTACTCTCATAAGTCCGATATGTATGACTAGCTATTCCTCTCTACTAGGTTATTTTAGTAATTAGGTACCGTAGCAGTCAGCTTCTGCCAGGCAGGCTGGCAAACTTCCCATTCCCACAGACGAACTATTGGTGCACTTAACCTTCAATTTTGAGACCCTCAGACAGCTCTGCACGGCTAGAGCTGCAGCCATTCCCACAGCCAAGTCCAGTAATACTTTGATCAATATCGGCAACACGCACAACTTGACGGAACAGCCAAATTGACTGCCAAATGGGCCAGAGAGTCGTTTTGGCCCTTCAACTGCTGCAGATCCCTTCAACTGACAATGCTCAACATTTACTGTCACGGAGGTAATGTTCCGCAGAGCATAAACGTAAGATAAATGACCGCAGTCGACGCAGACGGCGGGAGAAGGGGAGGTACTTGGCTTAAGTTAGCCATGTTTGCCAGCAAACGTGTGGCGCCCCGTCAAGGTCCATATAGCTGGAACGACTGTTAATTAAGGCTTCACTTAGTCAAAAGCTTCAACTGGTGTTCGAGTTAAAATTAGAAGAAATCCTTGGTTGGCGTGTAGGCGTCAGCCTTTGTTTGACTTTGGCGGAAAAAACACTCAGACATTTGTCAAATGGAATAAAATTTGTCAAAATGCTCTCGAAACGCGTTAATTGGATGCGATGGGCTGCTGCATACCCTGGCTTATCAAAGTTCTTCCGAAGTCAACTGGCTGCACACAAAGACAGAGCAGATCTTGGCCTCATTATCCGACGTCAAGGCCATTATTTCAATGGAAATTACTTGCGCTTTGAAGTATTTTTAGATCCCATTAACGAAGCGCCAGACTTGTCTGTGTTTAAGCCAAGTTATCTATCGATTCCGCCTGTAAATAGATTTCTCTAAGTGGTAGAATTTTCAAAATATTTAATACCCACGCCAAGCAAATTAAATTTGGCCCTATCTTTTCCGGGCAATCAAATTAAATGTCCTCGAAATAAATATTCAAATTCGGTGCAATTACATAAATAAGTGCAGTATCTTTTTTCCCACTGAATATTTGCATAAAGGGCAAGTGGAAAGCAATTTGCATAAGTTGAAGTTGAAGGAGATGCTTTATGGGTTCGTGTGGATTTCGTAGCATACTTTTTTGCGCAACGAGAAGTATGATTTAATTAGGCTAGGCCAAAGCCAAAGTGTGGAACGCAACGCAGCTACGTGTTAAGCGGCAAATCCTAATTGAGATTCCATAGATGCCTTCAGCATTTGCACAGTTAGTTAAACAGCCGCAGATGAGCAGGGCGGGGCTGGGGCGGGCACTGGGATGGGGCACTAATTCCTATTTGCTTAATGCTGCACGTCGATTTGACAGCTAACCAGACTCAGGCACGCCTGCTGCTGCTGTTGCTTTTATGGCCTGCACGTCGCAATTGCAAACAGAATAGAAAACTCTTCACGTTCCGCTCGCCCCCACTCGCCCCTCTCTAAATCAAAGCAGCGGCTGGGAGGAGCAGGCGCTGCTCAATATTTGCTTTATACGCTGCATGATACATGATGATGCTCGAAAACTACTTGAAAACAGGCTCTCATTGGTAGCAGCGCCATTTCGCTTCATTTGCAGTTCAACTGCGGGACAACGGTGCGTATACGCACTATAAATCATGCGCTTGACATGATAAACTGCGCTCGCGCCGGGAATAAAGTGGAGGACTGCACGCTGCTCTCACCCAAGGCGTAGCTATCGAGACGAGCCATATGTAACGAGCGTGACTATAACTCTCTATATATATCTATATATATCGACTGACAAATCGGTATTGCAATTTACTTAAAAGTCCCTGCGTCAGCTGTCTGGCTGGCATCCTGGCTGGGCCACCCACATGTGCGAAAACTGCCCGCGGCTAATGGAGCCTCCTTGCGGAATGTAAGAAAAGCTTCGTCTTGCTGGAGCTGTTTATGGAAGCCGACCAAAAATAGCCCAGCAACTGTTTACCTGGCCGCACTTGCGACAAGCCGAGACCAAGTGAATTTTAACATGTTCACCTGAGAGGAAGTGCCTTGCGGCAGGACGAATTGACTGGAAAATGGCTGCTCTCGGGCTCGGCAGGCTTGTTTGTTTACTTGATTTGTGTAATGCCTTATGTCCGGCCATCCTGCGGGCCGGCGAGCGGAACGTGCTCATTACGTGCGGGCGTGCTTGAAGAAGCCCAGTTTGCCTTACAAGCCGCAGACAACTTCGAGCCCGGCCAGAGAATCCCATTGTTCGCATTATAGATTCATTTAAATAACTGAATATTCAATTAATTTGTATTATTTCACCCAAGGGAAAATATTGAATACGCAAATTTCGACTGAATTCCTGCTCGTATTAATTAAATTAATTTCTGCTGCATTTCCAATTTAGCAAACCAAATGATGCACTTCGGAATATATTCCCACACACACACACTCACACACTCATACACACATACAAATGAGAATCTATTTATGAGGCATGGAATTTTGCAGTAAATTTTCCGCCTGATAGGAGGAGATTTTTCGACTTCATTTAACTATCATAAATGCTCTCCCGGGCATTTACAGGGTATCTGGCCATTCTGCTCAACCTGCTTGAAATGTGGCACCTGCATGCCATGCTCGAGGCAGCAAAATTTTGCTGAACTTTGCACGTTCTGTTTACCTTGAATATTAGAGAAGTGGAAGCCAGTCAAGAGGAGTCTGCTGCTGCTCCTAAGGACTTGCTGCACGCCAAGCGCAGCAGACTTGACGCACTGTCCATTGTCACGCTGCGAGGCAATTAATCAGGCGGCGAGAAGGCCGACAAGGGCAGCTCTTCATTCATTGTCCGTCCTCGCCGAGCTGCATCAGGCGGAAAATGTGCACACACAAAGCCGGAGCGATAAGAAGCGAGAACAAGGCATACAAGTAATAATAATTCCAGGGATGGCTTCGGCTTCTTAGCTGATTTACTTCAGATTCGCCTTGTTTAATTTAAGCTCAGCGAGAATCGCTTGGGCAGCTGAGAGATAATGATAAGGCGGGCCGGGGCCCCGTCAGCTCTGACAACTTGATAATCTGCGGCGGCAGCCAAGCTCAGGCGACGGCATGTGGCAGCATTTGATGGGACATGAAAAAGAAACGCATTTCCAAATGCCACTGACAGCTGTCCGCAGACAAACAGCCGAGGGTCACAATTCACATTGCGCATACGTCGTGTGGCACGCGGCGGGAGCAGCTCCGCCTCTCTCTTATTACCATAATAATTTCTTGATTTCAATGCTGTCAAGTCCAAAGCGCTGCACTCATTTTACAGGGTACAATGTATACCATCCCCCCTGGGTGTAGTTTATCAGCCGAATCACGACTCCACTTTAATTCGTACAAATTGCATTAGAAAGGGTTTGCAATATATATAATGGCTCCTTATCGCAGCCATTCCTCCTTCAAGCAGCGCTGAAGGATCAACTGCGAAATGGGATATTAAGAGCCTTGGCCTCAAGCCACGTCCAAAACGCATCAGCAAACAACTTGAGCTCTTCCCTCTGCCGAGACAAATGTCGGGCCATTAACGGCTTTTCATTTTGGGTTTTCCCGCATAAATTACCCGACATGTGCTCTCTCTCCCCCCCTGAGCTTGCTCTACGGCTTGTTTTGGCTCGGCTGCAGCCTGAAAAGTTCTCTCATTCGGCAAATAAGCGAAAATAAGGGCACATATGATTGCCATGGCTATAAATAAAAGGGAGCAAATTAACTTGTATTTATGGGCGCTCGAATGGAGCCAATTACCAACACTTTTTGAGCTCGAAGAATAAACAAAATATGAAGGATTCCGACTCGAGTCAAGCCGCCGTGAAGGTAATAATGGAAAATTCTGCATATTCACAATGACTGGCAGATATTTTGCAATAATATGGCCAGAGCCACAAAAACTCGTGAACAATATCCTGGCTAAGCTCCCGGGCACTTGTCTGGGGCATTCATTAAGTGCCGGCCCGAAGGAGCTTACGGCTAAATATTGCCAAGCATTTCCAAATGTCAACAAGGTCGTTAGACGGAGCTCTGACCACACACATCTCTGCGCGTGTGTGTGTGTGCGTCCATGAATATGGGCAAAGGGCTCCACTGACAGCTTCGGTCCTGTCCAATCTGTGTGCGGCAATGCTTAATTAAATCCCAAGCGCAAGTTTATTTCACTCTCGCACTGCCCGAAGCTGGCTATGGACCGGGTCTGCGGCCGGCCGTCGGAAACTAAATTTGGCCAACAGCTGCCCGAGCGGTTCGGAGAGACTTTACTGCAGAATATTGTATATAGATATAGGAATACTATGCGTGTGCCCGAGCTGAGCTCTCTTCACTTTCCGAACAGACTTGGCAGACTCGGCAGCTGCTGCTTGGCCAGGTCTGAGCAGCGCCTGATAATAACGATTCTCCTATTTGGTCTGCACTTCTAAAGGGATTTGCCTCATATTATATTTGACATATTTGACAATCTCAGCATGAGTGAAATACGCCTTTCATAAGTTACGAGTAGCTTAGCTGATTCGCCTTGCCTCTGCCTCTTTATCTGCTTCTACCTCCGTCTCCGTCTGTGTCTCGGCCTCTTGGTCTGCTCCTGCGTCTGTCACTGTCGTGGTCTCTGCTTTTGACTCAGTCTCTGCCTTAACCTTGAACTTTGACTCCGATTGAGGTTTTGCGTCGAGGCTGCCTTTGTATAAAGGAATCTCAAAATCTCAACTCAGTTGAGTTTTCTCACTAAATTGCCTCTCAGCCTCCGATTACAACTTAAGCTCCAGCTCTGGCTAGCTCTGAGCAGAGCATCGAGTGTAAAACTCCAGGTCCGATGATGGCTTTAGCCCTGCCTTTAAAGCTGACTCAGCCGCTGCCGCAGTCCTTCTCCCTGACTTTATCTTGGACTCATTATCTAAGGATCTCACTTACTCTTTGCTTCTTCTCACTCTCACTTGGGCTACAGGTAGACCTCTGCCTTCATGCCAGAGACTCATGGGTTGCTCTGGGAGCCCTTGTCTTAATCTCTTACTCATTTCCTCGCTCTGCCTCTGTGTCAATGGAGTAAATGAAAAAATATGCCGTTGTCTTTCTCTATTTCCTATTAATACAACAGCTGATGGGCGCGCCGAGACAACGAAGCCAAATACACAAAAGTCCTTTTAAGCCGCACGACAGGCAGCGTTGTCATTTGTCAGCCGCTCACCTGGAGTTGCTCCTGCTGCCTCTCCTGCCCCTGCTGCTGCTCATCCCTGACAACAGCTGATTAAGCTCATTTATCAAAGACGCCTTACAAGCCAGCCAACAAGAGGCCGTTGTATTAAGCTGGGTCTTACAGCATCCCCCTGCTCTCTCCCCCATCGGATTGACATTTGGATTGCTTCTGCATATCCCGCCGCGGAAGTCAATACAATTATATCGATATTGACAGGCAACAACAACAGAAATGCGAATCAGGAAGTTTTCGCTCATCAATGCGCCGAGGCCAGGCCCCATCATTAAAGTTTTAATTGCATTTGAAGAAATTTGAAATTGTTTCGAGAAGTTCCTCTGAGTATTTGCTTGGATATGGAAATTAAGTATTTCTAGGGGAAATATTAGGCAAGTTTTCTAGGCTTCTTTTTTTTTTTTCTCGACTGCAGCTAAATCGGCTTACCTCGACGTCCCTCCTCAATGGCCAAATTTCCCCCATCCGCTCAGGTAAGTCGCACACAAAACAATCTACGCTCAACTTTCTCCGCATTTGCCTTCACTTTCGCATTCATCAAATAGTTGACTCGACTCGGTCCGACCCATTCAACTGGAACGGCAAGGAGCTTAGTTTCTCGGCTTTATGGCATTCACTTCATTCACTCGCCGCGCTGACAGCTGACAGAAAACTTTGAATGATTCACCCGAGCATTTGTCGTCGAATTGGCCAGGCTTTCTTCAATTAGCCCGCAAATCGATGTTTCGCTTAATTCAGCTTGTCAGCGAATTTCCTCGAATTTCATTTGATGTGCCGCCGCAGTCGTCCTGGCCGGGTTCATCGCATGCAAAGGCTGCCTGAAATGGGAGGAAAATGGGAAGGAGAAGCGATAAGACATCCCATATCTGATATGAACTGAGATTATCTATAGATGAAATAAATAAATTGCTTGGACAAGAGGATAAAGATGCAAGCTTGATTAGAAGAAATCTTTAAGAGTTGTGCACATCATTGAAGCAGAAGAACCCAAGCCTCTGCCTCATGCCTAACTCATGCCTCTGCGATGAGAAGAGAATCGATTCTAAGAGAATCTGCCTAGCAGACACGCTTTATCTGCGAGATCGTCATGGAGAAGAATAAGGAGACTCTGGACGCCAAAGATGAATTGAAGCCCTGAGTACTGAGAGTTTAGTTACACATCTCTCTCTCTCTCTATCTCTCCTTCTCTCTGTATCTTACTCTCCCTCTCTCTCTGTCTCCCTTCCTCCTTCTCCCACCATTTCAATGCCAGAACAAGCTGTGCTCAGAGCAAATAAATATAGTATAGCTGGAGAGTCCTCCCCCCAGTGCCTTGGGTTCTCAAATGAGGATCCTTCGAAAGTCCTTGCTTCCCAGACAAAGCAGTTAGCATTTGCCCAGTCTCGGCCCCATATCGCACCACGCGTGCTGGCCCGAAACAAAGCAGTCGCTGGCGCATGCTGATTTGTGTGAGCCGGAACTTTCTGGGCCGAACTTTGACATCCGCTTCCGTGGGTCACATTTTATTCGCCCGAATTATGCGGCAGTTACGGGGCATAAATGTTGGGTTCTGTCCTTTTCGTTTGGTGTTGCACAATTTTTTTTATCAACTCATTTCTGCCCGAATGCCCTGAAAGCACTCCCCCCCCCCCCCACACACACACACACATGCGGAGCCTGCAGCGAAATTGTACACATATTTACTTGGACCACTTTATTGGCATGCTTTTTGGGGGAATAGATTTTGGTTCTTCCACTTTCGCTCAATTTGCGTGCCTTCCACAATTCAATTTGGGCTAGCCCTGGCATTCGGGGAAATTTGCATAGATCTAAGTGGATTTGGGAATTCGATTCTACAAGCCTTTCGTCTTAGGCCCGTATTTATCATACAATTCTCTCGAATATATTAGAGTGGAGAGCGCCAGATGGAGCATCGCGAAGAAGAAGCTGCTGACGACCGTGGAGGACACTAAGATCTCTTTCGTGAACGCATCATTGCGACGATCATGGATAATAGTGCCGCCGTAGACCGCCAGGAGAATCACATAGAACACGGCTAACGCCTCGGAAATGACCAGAAATGACTCATAGTGGATGACATAGACAATAATCGATATGAGTGAATAGCTAATGATGAAGAACACCGTCGCCGCCACCATGAATATGTAGCTGGGCAGGAGGAGCAACGGCATGACGGCGGCCCAGAGGTATACGATGAAATTGACCACGACCACAACGCCCACCACGCTGCCTGCATAGAGTATATCGACGGAGTTCCAATTGAAGCACATGGTGCACAAGGCCATGCCCTGAGCGCTTACAATAGCCAGTGTCCAGTTGATGGGGAACTGCATGACCATCTCCGTGTAGACCAAGAGCATGAGGCAGACCAGCGATGTGAACATCCACAGGAACGCGACCACGGGCATCGTGTGGCCCATATCGAAATCGATCGACCTCATTAGGGCCATTTCGCTCAGACCGATGACAATCACGGCGGCCGACAGCAGATAGATCTTCTCCAGACGCACAGACCTCTCCGACCGAAGGACTGCGGAGAACCTCATAAGCCAAGTGTCCTTTATGCTTTGCTCTTTCGCCATTTGCTCGGGCGGCATCTCAATCGAAAGAATTGAAAAATTTACTTTGATGCGTCTGACGAGCAAATCGAAGTGTAACAAAAACTCGAACTACCCGGACCCCAGGCACAGTTCGAAGGCCAAGGAGCCGGCGGCTCACTCTGCTCTCACCTGCTAGACGTCATGTTAATTGGCTTTTATCATCACGCTGAAACGTCTACAAATGTCACGAAATGTCGCAGAGCCGAGAAATCATTTCACGCCCGAAAGTGCAAATGAAATGGAATTAATATTTGAAAATGAATAGAAAATCTATTTAGGCGCCGTCTGTTTCAATTAACATGGCCAGCTGCCACAGCTGTCTGGCCCAATATCACGCATACGCAGGGTATGTCGAGGACGTAATTATTACGTCCTCAGTAATTATTAGTGAGAGCTTGAGGCCTTCTGTCACGTTAAGCCCGACGTTAATTCCTATCAATCCAAGCCAGTCAAAGCGGGGGCATTACGAGATCTGCGCTGCGCCAGGCAGAGGCTGATAAGGACACGAAAGTTTCGAGAAAATCGAATCAAAGCAAGCTCCAATTATTATCGAAAAATGTCCAAAATGAATTTATTTCATTCCCCATAAATAAATTGCGTTCGAGGCCGCTGCCAAGCCCATGAATGGGCATTAATTATTTTTCTACTTTTGCTGACGCAAGCAGTAAAAAATAGTTGGCAGAACAATTTGTTGTTGTGCCTAATTCCGGTGACTGCGCATAAACAAAAAATTATATATGGAAATGGCTGTCCCTTTGACCTGGGATTGCTTTAAAATGCACGAGCAGTCGATGCGGAGGATGAGGAGGGGTAGGGGGAGCCTGGCCTTAACGTTAACCACTTCATGGCCACCCCTGCCGCCACGTGACATGCGATTGAACGAATAAATCAGTGAGCTAATAAATTTTAAGCAGCGCCTCGAAAAACGGCGCAGAACTGAGCAGCACTCATATCAACGAGCCATAAGCAAGGGGAAGGCGAACGGGGAGTCTAAAGGAGCCCACACACACTCGAGCACGGGCACTTACGCGCCACTTCCTGTCTCGCGATTGAATTTCGCCGCGCCACACGGCGTATACGTGTTATTTGCCGTAGTCCTTTACTCCCGTTTTCGAATTGCGCGTCGCTGCCTCGCATTTTAATATATTGAGTTTTTCATGTTAGAAGCCATAGACAGCACCTGCCCCTCCGCCCTGTTCAGCTATTTATTGGTTGATTAATTTGTGATTTATTTAAATTTGTCCCTAGATGCTGAAGAGAATTTAAACGCAGCGATTTAAGTATTTTAGTGAGCTCAGCCCGTGGCTTATTTCCCTCCTTGAGGCTGTGCGTAGAGCGTTCGCTTTGCGTTTCTTAATTATACTCGAGAATTCCGTGCGGCGCATTCGGGCCAGGCACTTCGCGCTCTGCTGCACCCGGAAGCAGCAGAGCCGCAGCTGGCCTCGGACCATTTTCTGTGTGCGGCAGCCGAACACAAAGAGTTTTTCAATTGTTGTCCTTCTTGGCCATATCATGGTGCTGCCGGTCAACGAAAAACAATAGCTCCACACAGATAACAGCAATGAGAGACCGCAGCGAGGGCATGCATTTGGAGTGAAAACTCCGGGGCAAACTTTTCCGCCGCCGCAGGCCATTGTCCTGTGTTACGCTCCAAGCGTCTGCTCTGGTCCCCGTTGTCGGTTTGTCGCAGTGAAAAATCCGACAGATGTCCAGATCTCTGACTTTTCACGGAAATATTTTTTTACATATATATTCTGGCTACATTTTTATTTTCTTTTTTTCCCGCTCAACTTTATTCTGCATCTGTTGCAGGCGGGTTAAATTAAAAAGTTGGCTACTCTTTTCCACTTGGAGGGCGAGAGGAGGCAGATTATGAGTGGGGGAGGTTGAGTACACCTGTGCAAGCAGATGATTTATATATATCTCAAAACGCAGGAGATGGACAGAAATGGAGCTAGAGAATGGAAATTTGCATGAATTTTCCTCCAGCTTAGATCAAGAGTAAGCCGAGACTTTTTCTTGATGAAACCAATATGCCGAAGAGAGAAAGAGAGAGAGAGTATAAATATGCTCTATGAAATCAACTCGGGGTTGATTTTATTTGCCCTTGACTTTGGCGGAAAATGAAAATGAAAACTGAATTTCCTACGCAGGCAGGCGGAAGCCACAGCGGGAGTACTTAAAAAATTGCATTATTTTTTATTGATATGAGCCAGAGCTTGGTTCCGCCATGAAGTAAGTCGAGCGAGTAATTGCAGCTGCAGTGGAACTCGAATGGGGTCCACTCAATAAATTATATCCTCGAAACATTCAGCAATCGAAGGCAATTCAATTGAAGCTGTAAAGGCCTCAAATGGAGGACTCTCCCTTTAAAGAGCGCGCGAACATATTTGCGTTATTACTGCAGCCCCACCAAATAAATAAATAGGGCTTACAGCTCCAGCAGGTAAACACACTCGACCCTCGCATGAGAGCCAACAACAACAGGCTATGTTGATGCCGCGGTCTGGGAGAGAAGTTAAAAATATGCAAAAAATATGGAGGAAAACAAGGCAAACAGAGAAGAGCTCACACGCATAGCCACACACCCACATACACCTCGGGCATCCTAACTTACAGGATATAGTTGGCCAGCGGGGATTCCCCATCGTCGCGACGTCTGAATCGAGCGAAATCCAGGCTCAGGCTCAGGCTGTTGTTGTTGCACATAAATTTAATACAGGGTGCCATAAATTTGGCATTATGAGTGGCAAACGTTAACGCGGCCGAGACATAAATTCATAATGAGATAAGAGTTGCACAGTAAGTGCGTGGCCAGGATAACAGCCGCAGGATTATTATGGCTGCCACTCGTTGCCTTGTTTGCCTTGCAGCTGGGTAGATCTACATAAATTTTTATTAAATTAACAGTCGCTCTTTCAACAAATCGGATAAACAGGAGGCACGCTCTGCCTCGGGGCTAAAGTAATTAGGACTCGAGCCGCAGGACCTGGCCCGGCTCCACTCTAGCCCCGTCTGTGTTCGAGTGTAATTGAGCAATTAGCCAACACGTGTATCAACTCTGAGGAATAGCCGGCATCACGGTGGCCCAGGGCAACGGAAATCTGTAAATAGTAATTAAATAAAGTTCGCTCTGAATGTTATTATCTTTAAGGGTCCGGCCGGAGCTGGAGATAGTCATCCTTTGACAATCCTTTCAAAATGCTTTTGAAAATCTTCATTGAAATTTGAGTTCTTCTAGTTTTAACTCCGTTGCAAACACACAGGAACCACACACTTCTCCACACTGAAACACACATGTTATAAAATAAAAAAAAAATAATAATAATATATAAGAAAATAAAAAAAGTTATAATTGGTTAAATTCGATGAATCGGATCTACGCGGACACCTATGCGCCCAAGTACAGCAGTGGCAAATGGTCGTGGGACAAGAAGACGGACAGCCTGCGGTTCGAGAAGAGCCACGAGCTGTCCGACGAGGAGGAGCGTTACATTGTGACGAATGGGTATAAGTTCCTGCGCTCGATCAATCAGGAGGAGGAGCTGATTTTTCGGCAAGAGTATGTGCGCAGCGAGCAAACTTACGACACGGACACGGTGGTCATCAACGATGTGCGCGATCTGGTCCTCTTTTTGATGCCATCCGAGTTTTTGACCATGCAGTTTGTGAGGTTTATGCACATGCCCGCCGTGCACAGATTGCTGCATGCGCTGATCATCTACTTCGAGTACTTTCTGCGCATGGTGGAGTTTGTGCTGATCCGCAGGGACGAGCTGAGTGGCAACAACGCGCAAATCCAGAGCGAGCAGACGAATGAGATTAAGCGCATATTCTCCAACTACCTGACCCAGTATCGTATGCTGGTCGCTCGCAATTACAGTTGTATCATCAAGGGCGATGGAGAAATGTCGCAGTTCTATCATACGAAAGAGATAATGAATATATCTGCGACCATCAAGGATAAGTTTTTCCACGAACAGTTCCTGGCCGTCGCCATACAGATCGTATGGATAACGTTGCATAGACGAGCCTACTATGTGATCGAGATGGAGATGAACCGTCTGTTCCGCTCCGAGCACTTTGCGTGCCCCAGGCCGGAGTATCAGAGATTTTCCCCAGCCGAGCGCAGCTTGCTCTATGGCCGCAATAATCACATTGTCAACTACCGTACTCAAGTGTCGCCGTTGATACAGGAGCTGCAGCATATATACAAGGAAGATTTACCCATTCTGTGGATAGGCGAACGTAAATATCGCGGCACCGACACTCGTATAGCCCAAATCGAACTGGAGTATATAGTGCCCGGACCGCAACTATTCATGATTGATGTGGCGCACGGCATACTGGGAAATCCGAAGAAGTTTTACGACACGCTCCTGCGTCTGGTCTGGCCCGCTGTGCGTTTCGCGAACTTCTCCCTCGACCATGATCCATATCATATTTTGCGACAACCGGATCTGAAGCTACCCAACATTAACGAGAACAAGATGCGCAAAATGTCCAAGTACTACGATCAGTTCTTTAAGGTCTACCGCATCTACGAGCCCTTTAATGCAGAAATGCTTCATAAATGGTGCCGCCGCGATAAAACTATCAACTTCTATCGCAGTGGAGGCGTTCTACAGGATATCTATTTACGCTGCGAAAAGGAACTATATGGTCGTCAACGTTACCTGCTTGTGGAAAACATAATATCAAAGTACTTCCATTCTGTACAGAGGAAACGCAAAAGTGCCATGGCTTACTATGACGATCGCTCTAGCAGGGGCACCTCTGTTGTGTCTTTTAGTATGCCTCCGAAGGAACGGAGGGCTCAGTCAATAAAGGAGGACCATTACTTCGATTAATCTTGAAGATGATCATCGGTAATCAGTCATTGGTATGATATCGTCATTAAAGCAGCATGCATTTCTCTCTGATAGCAACTCTAACGTATTTTCCATTTCGATAGCAGCCAAGCAAAAACATCTGAATATCGGACTGAACGAGAACGGTCACGGTCACTCTAATATTATCAACTTTGCTTCGATTAAGCTTGAAGATGATCATCGGTAATCAGTCATCGGTATGATATCGTCATTAAAGCAGCATGCATTTCTCTCTGATAGCAACTCTAACGTATTTTCCATTTCGATAGCAGCCAAGCAAAAACATCTGAATATCGGACTGAACGAGAACGGTCACGGTCACTCTAATATTATCAACTTTGCTTCGATTAAGCTTGAAGATGATCATCGGTAATCAGTCATCGGTATGATATCGTCATTAAAGCAGCATGCATTTCTCTCTGATAGCAACTCTAACGTATTTTCCATTTCGATAACAGCCAAACAAAAACAGCTGAATATCGGACAGAACGAGAACGGTCACTCTAATATTATCAGCTTTGCGAACTCAGTATGATTGATCTTATCAATGTGTACGGAACTTGAAGCTCGGACGGCTCCGCCGTACAATCACTTTACGCAAATTGGAGATCCTGTTCTTCGAGCACGTTCCCAAGAGGTCGAAGCCGACTATTTAGATAGCCAAGAGATTAATGATATTGTGAATCAGATGGTAAAAGTACTGCGGCACTATGACTGCGTGGGAGTGGCAGCCCCTCAGCTGGGCATTCCATTACGAATTATCGTAATGGAGTTTTGCGAGGAAAAACGGGATCAGTTTACGCCTGAAATTTACAAAGAGCGAAAGATGTCTACATTGCCACTAAGCGTAAGTAACCGTAAATATCATGTTTAAAATCTTAACTTTATCATGTATATCTGTGTAGGTCTTTATCAATCCAAAGATTGAGATAATCAGTGATATTCAGCATTCGCATCCCGAGGGCTGTATGAGTGTTCGTGGCTATAGTGCTCGAGTTGGCCGATATGATCGGGTGCGTGTCACGGGCATAGGAAAGCTTGGAACACCTGCGGAACTAGAACTTGAAGGGTGGAGCGCTCGTATTGCGCAGCATGAAATGGATCATTTGAACGGCATAGTTTACATTGACCGTATGGACATTTCAAGTTTTACATGCATTTCCTGGCAACAAATTAATTCAACCGGTGGACGATCTTCGATAACATTCGATAAGTAATAAACAACAAATAATTAATAAATAATAAATAAACAACATAAATAATAAACAAGCGAAATCTAAATAAATTTTTTCAAATTTAAATGGCGGTTAATATTTAGTTCACTCCGTGAACCAAATTTTCGAAACTATCGAGCGCATCGCACCTAATAATCGATTATTTTGTCCGTCATCCCTGGCAAATCTAAGCGGGTGTATTAGACGAAGCAAAACTAAATAAAACATCTTCAGACATAAAGGGAATAGATATGTGTTAATAAAATGCTTGCTTTAATCAAGTGATGAAAATAAATCTTTACAGTTAACTCAACGAACATTTAGCGGCTTTGTATAAAAAACTATGTGGTGATGAGGTAATCACAAAACTTATAGGGTATTTTTAAGTGGACTTACTTTTCTAAAGGAGATTAGTGTTGCTACGATTACGCTAGAAACCAAAGTAGTTGTACGTTAAACATACAAATGCTGTTAAAATTACGTAAACTATATCGACATCACGAAAGGCTCCTTAGCAACAGCCCTGTAATCTCACAATCATTCAGAAAATGGTACCAGGGGCTGTGGACAACAGAACGGACGAATTTGCCGCCTTACAGCCACTTCACACAGATTGGCGACCCCGTGCTGCGCAGCCGGGCAGCCGAGGTGCCATCCGACTGCATAGATAGCAAAGAGGTCCATGCCATAGTGGATCAAATGGTGCGTGTGCTGCGCAAATTCGATTGCGTTGGAATTGCTGCACCGCAAATTGGCATTTCCCTGCGCATAATTGCCATGGAGTTTAAGAAGAGCATCGAGAAGGACCTACCTCCAGCGCTGTACAAGGCACGCCAGATGTCCGAGATGCCGCTAACTGTAACCATTGAAACATATTAGCACACAAAGCCGTACTAATGAGTGCCGTTTCCACACAGGTGTTCATCAATCCAAAGCTGACTGTGACTAACTATACTAAGCACAAGCATCCCGAAGGCTGCATGAGCGTACGCGGCTTCTCGGCAGATGTGGAGCGCTTCGAGGCTGTAAAGCTGTCCGGCTTGGACAGACAGGGAGCACCCACTGAACTGGAACTGACCGGCTGGAATGCGCGCATTGCGCAGCACGAAATCGACCATTTGGATGGCAAACTCTATACGGACCACATGGATCGTTCCACATTCACGTGCACCTGCTGGGAGACGGTGAACACCAAGTCTGGGCGCGTGGAAATACCGTTTTATAAGTGACTTAAGTAGAAATGCTGCCGCTCATACGATGCCTAAGAATTTATTAATAGAAATAGGTAAATTACTGTCGGTTGGCAACTGTTCGTCCCGGTTCACTTATCTGAGCTATTATAAAGTCTAAGGTTGTGACTGGCAGTGCCGAGAGCAGTTTTTGCCTTAAAGTATTCGGAGCTGTCCCACAGATCTCGCTTATCCATCATGTACGTAAAGAGTTCATTGTACTCCCGCTGCAGCAAACTGTGTGTGCCGACCACCTTCTTGTGCAGCTCATCGATGGACCGCGTCAAATTGTCCCGTGCAGCGTCGGTGACGGTCGCATCCGCAAGTGTTGGCTCGGCTGACTTGCTCACCTCATGTTGGAGCGTACGTAAGTGCATACGCTGGTTCTGCCAATCGTCCCACTGTAGCTGCAGCAACTTCCCCAAATAGTTGAGTACGGCAGTTCGCAGTATGAACTGCCGTATTCCCGGGTGGGCTATGTTGCGCACGCGCAATCGATTCATCCTGAAACAGTTGCTCACCTCTTCAATCCAAATGTCAATTTCATGTAATGTAGTGTATCCCGCCAGCTTCTTAATTAAACTAAGTTTGTGTGAGTGGGAAAACCATGACAGCTCCCTGACGGCTACCTAACCTTCTGAGTTTCTCAAAAAGTTCTTATCGATAATTATTTGCGTATATTTAAGACCGATTAATAGATGACTGCTGTCCCTTTCTAGGACTTTGTCTAGTTAAGTGCACTTAAAACAATCCTTCGATTTGTCCGGTCTCCACGTTCAGATCAATATCATAAATGGCAGGCCGGGTGGACAGGCCGGGCATCTTGGTTATGTCGCCGCACATGGCCACCACAAAGCCGGCGCCGGCAGAGACATAGACATTGTGCACCTTGAGCGTGAAGCCTTTGGGAGCGCCTTTGATGTTGGCATCGCCCGTGACAGAGCCGGACGTCTTTGACATGCACACAGGGAGTTTGCCAAAGCCCTAAAGTTATCGAAAAAGTGTTAGGAATGTTGAGTCTCCTCTTGCGGAAATTTATCGAGACTCACTGCTTCGGTCAGACGCTTGATCTGTTCCTTGGCCTCCGGAGTGAGCTCCACCTGACCAGCGCCGTACATGGTCTGTGCGATCTTGGTCATCTTGTCCACGAGCGGCAGATCCAGGCTATACAGCAGCTTGAACTTGTTGTCCAGCCGGCAGGCCTCGATGACGGCTTCGGCCAGCGGCACGGCGCCCGCACCGCCGTCCGACCAGTGACTGGACACGACGGCTGCAAACGCGCCCGCCTTCAGAGCTGCCTTCTTCAGCAGCTCATGCTCGGCCGGTGTATCGGCCACATGGGCATTGATGGAGACGACGACAGGCATGCCGAAGGCACGGCCGTTCGAGATGTGCTGCAGCAGGTTGGGCAGGCCCTTCTCGAGCAGCTCCAGGTTCTCCTCGGTGTACTGTTTGTTCAGGGGAGTGCCGGGCGTGACCGGAGCACCGCCGCCGTGCATTTTGATGGCGCGCACCGTCGTGACGAGGACCATGGCGTCGGGCTTGCGGCCCGAGTTGCGGCACTTGATGTTGCAGAACTTCTCCATGCCGATGTCCGAGCCGAAGCCGGCCTCGGTGCACACAAAGCCCTCGGAGCCCACCAGCTTGAGGCCGATCTCGTCGGCAATAATGGAATTGCAGCCGTGGGCAATGTTGGCAAACGGACCCGCATGCACCAGAACGGGCGTGCCCTCCAGCGACTGCATCAGGTTCGGCTCCAGCGCATCCTTCAGCAGCACTGCCAGGGCCCCGGTGACACCCAGATCGTCTGTGGTCACGGGCCTGCCCTGCTTGTCGAAGGCCACCACCATCTTGCCCAGCCGGCTCTTCATGTCCGCCAGGCTGGACGAGAGCGCCAGCACGGCCATGATCTCGCTGGCCACCGCGATGGAGAAGCTGCTCTTGCGGCTCAGGCCCTTCTCAGTGGGCGACTGGCCAATAGTGATCTCTCGCAAATACCTGTCGTTCATGTCCACCACGCGCTCCCACATGATCGTCTCCGGGTCGATGTTGAGCCGGGCAAAGGCACTCGCCTCCGACTCGGTCAGTGCGTCCGGATCCGTTTTGTCGATGCCCAAGCGCTGCAGGCGCCGCAGCTGGATGGGACTGAACTTGCGCTGGCCCTTGATGCGCGGCACCAAGCGATTGTAGAGCGCCGTATCCGTCTGGGTGGCCTCGTGGAAGATGCGCGTGTCCAGCTGAGCGGCCACCAGGTTGTTGGCCGCTGCCACGGCGTGGATGTCGCCGGTGAGATGCAGATTGAACTCCTCCATGGGTATGACCTGCGCGTAGCCGCCGCCAGCCGCGCCGCCCTTGATGCCGAACGTGGGTCCCTGCGAGGGCTGGCGCAGGGCAGCGATCACATTGCGACCCTTGTGCGCCCCGAGCGCCTGCACCAGGCCCATCAGCGTGGTGGTCTTGCCCTCGCCCAGCGGCGTGGGCGTGATGCCCGCCACGACCACGTAGCTGCCCACCTGCTGGTCCTGGAGGCGCTGCAGCACGCGCAGCGAGATCTTGGCCTTGCAGCTGCCGTAGAGCGACACCTCGTTCCCCTGCAGCCCGATCTCCTCGGCCAGCTGGCCGATGTGCTTCGGCCGCTGTGCACGGGCGATGACTATGTCGCTGGGCACCGGCCGGGCTAGCCGCAGCGGCAGCAGCTGGAGCGGCCACTTGGTCCGCTTCGCCTGCTCTGCCGCTCTACGGGCGGACACCACGGTGTTCTTCATCAGCATGGCCACGGTCATGGGGCCCACGCCGCCGGGCACGGGTGTGATGTAGCCCGCCACCAGCTTCGCCTGCTCGAAGTCCACGTCGCCCACCAGCCGAGTGCCACTTGCCTTGCTGGGGTCTGCAACGACACGGATGGATTAGGAGCGGGATCGAGCACTTGGTCAGGCTCCGATCAGCCACAGTGGAAAACAACCAGCTGCTGACTATGGGGCTAGCTTATCGCAAGCCTGGCAGGGGTCAGGCCCGCCGATAAGCCGAGGCGAACATTGTATGGAAGGAGGAGCGGGGAGGGGGGAAAGAGTTTTCTTACCTGGCTTCACGTTGATGCCGCAGTCGATGACCACGGCCCCGGGCTTGATCCAACTGCCCTTGACCAGCTCGGGCACCCCGATGCCCACGAGCAGTATGTCGGCGGTGCGCGTGATCTCGTCCAGATTCCGGGTCTTCGAGTGGCAAACGGTCACCGTGGCGTTCGCCCACTTGAGCAGCTCGGCCGCCGGGGTGCCCACAATCTTGCTGCGGCCCAGGACCACGGCGCGCGCCCCGGCGATTTCCACGCCCGTGCTGCGTATCAGCTCCAGGCAGCCCCAGGGCGTGCAGGGCAGGAAGCCGTTCAGGTCGCCAGTGGCCAGACGGCCCTCGTTCACCGTGTGCAGGCCGTCCACGTCCTTGGCCGGCGACACGGCGTCCGTGACACGATGCGCATCGATGGGCGTGTCGCAGTCCAGGGGCATCTGCACAATGATTCCATGCACCAGCGGATCCTCGTTCAGCTCCGACACCTGCGCAAGCGAGGACGGAGGGGATTAGTATGGGTGCGACTACAGTTCAGACATGGCCACTGGGAGCATTCCCAATGGCAATCCGTTCCCATTCCTCTATTATCGCTTTCCACGTGGGTTTATCTTCTCCGTCCTTATCGAACTTGGATATATCTAGCACATGATTCCCCCTACGCCCCGATACTTTCGGATATATGTCCCGATTCGATCTACGAGCCGATCTCTTTGCGCTTCGCTCGGCGCTGTTGCATAACCGTTCGATTGACTTTCTCACCTTGGCGAGCAGCTCGACTTCGGAGATGGTGCGGGGCAGCTGGACGTGGACGGCGTTGATGCCGATCTCCGTGGCGGCCTTGATCTTCATGCGTATGTAGACGTTGGAGTCCTCGCGGCCGCCCACCTGCACGATGCGCAGTCCGGGCACAAACTGGCCGCCCGCCGAGCGTAGTGTGTCCACCTCCTGGCGCAGCTTTTCGCGTATGCTCCTGCAAAGGTTGCCACAGCAGTTGAGGGGAATGGCCAGGTTACGTTCTCATTGCTACTCACTTGGCTACCGCGGTGCCCGATATAATTTTCGACTCCACCGTCATCGTGCGCCTCACTTTCGGCTCTCTGAAAAAACCCACAAGGAATTGAAGTCTTCGCGCAATCTCTGCAGATCTGTGGACGAGGCTCGGACGCTCGATAGCAACGCCAGCGCTCGCGCAATGCAACTGAGCTCCTATCGCCCCAGCCGGGCCTATCTATACTCACTCGGCCAGAGGTGGTGCGTCAGTGTGCGAGCGTGCGTGTGTTTGTCTATCGCTAGCTAATCCCATTCCCGCGACCCCTCGCTTATCAGCTGCACTTCGTGATTATTCGGTTTTGGGTTTCGGAAGGGTCACAGCAGCTCCCCGTAAATAAATACGAGACTATCTGCGCAGTCGCTCTCCCTCTCTCTCTCTCTGCCGCCCCAGCTTCAGGTCTGACCGCAAAGCGACATGCGAGCGACTGCGGATCGCCAGAGAAATCCCAGTTCCTCAGCTCGAAAGCATTTCGTTTTCTATTTCAAAATAAAGCGAAATCTATTTCCAGCTCGACTATCTCCAGCGATCTGCAAGTCGACTCCAAGGAAATCTCGAGCTAATCAATTTATGAGAGAGTTCTCTCGCAGAGTTCTCTCCATTCTCACGTCTGGGCCGTTATCGCTTGACCACTGTGCATTAGGCCCATAGTTCTAGCCGACCTCAGCGCGATTTCGTAATCTACTTAATACCTGAATTCGGTGCGAAACAAACAGAAATTCCTCGAGACAACTCAAAACACAAACAGAAGCAGAAACAACAAAAAACGAGAAGAACAACGGGAGAGCAGGTAAACGTGCCTTATCGTAAGGTGCCAATTGGCGTACAGATAAGAGATCGAATCGATCGGTGGACACATCAATTAGCGATTGGCGATTGTTTATACAGAAGAAGCCGTGGCCGTGGCCGAGGCCGAGGCGGGTCGGGGTGGGTGAGACAACTGGTTTATTCCTGACCGAAAATAGAAAATGAAGTCTACTTAATCTTGACGGCGGCTCGCAGCTTGGCCGAGCGGCTGCGGCTGTTGCGCGCGATCTCGTCGGCGTCGGGCTGGATGACATGCCGGTGCAGCCGGCGCCAGTTGGACTGCACGAAGGACTCGAGCAACTCGGGGTCGTGGATGAGATCGTGGCCGCTGTACTTGAGCGGAATCGGATTGGCCAGGCCCTCGATCACGTTGCCGTTGAGGTGGCGCTTGACAATGGTGTCCTCCAGGGAGTGGAAGGTGATGGCCACCAGGCGGCCCTCGACGCGCAGCAGCTGCTGGGCCAGCAGCATGCCGTAGTTGATCTCGTTGAGCTCGTTGTTGACGAAGATGCGCAGCGCCTGGAAGGTCTTGGTGGCCACGTGGGCCGGCCGCTGCAGCCTGTCCAGCCGCGGGCCCTCGCCCAGCACAGCGGCCACGAGATCGGCCAGCTGGCGCGTCGTCTCAATGCGCCGCAGTGCGCCGCGAGCCTCCACAATGGCGCGCGCTATCTTCTTGGCAGCCTTCTCCTCGCCGTAGACGCGCAAGATTCGCACCAGGTCCGCCTCCTCGGCGCGGGCCAGCACATCGGCTGCGCTGACGCCTCCACCACGCCCGCAATCCATGCGCATGTCCAGAGGTCCGTTGTTCGAGATGGAGAAGCCACGCGCGGCTTCATCGAACTGCATGGAGCTGCAGCCGAAGTCGAAGAGCATGCCGTCGAAGCTGTGGCGCGGTACATCCAGGGACTGCAGCAGCTGCGGCAGCTCTGAGAACTTGCCCAGCATCGGAACCAGGCGTCCCGCATAGGCTGGCTCTCGGCTCATACGCTGCGCCAGCTCGTGGGCCAGCGGATCACGATCCAAGGCATAGACCGTGGCCTCCGGGCAGCTGTCCAGCAGGCAGCGCGTGTGTCCGCCCGCTCCGAAGGTCATGTCGATGTACCTGCCTTTGGCCTGCGGCTGCAGATAGTCGATGGCCGTCTGGCAGAGCACTGGCACGTGTGGAGCACTCCCTGTGGGCGTCGGAGGTGTGCTGGTTGCCGTTGCCGCGAAGCTTCTATGTTGTTCTAGTAATTCTATTGATTTGGCTTTGAGTCTAGGGGTCAGGAATCGGTTCATCTTGAGCACTCTTCTAATTGCGCTTGCCATCGTTCAGATACTGCAGAAACTCGGAGCTGAGCACCTGGTTGCACTGCGCGGCACTTAGCCCCGTGGCCGTCGATTCGTAGCGCCTCGGGTACTTCTTTGCGTAAACGTTGTTCGAGAGCCGCTCCAATGCCTCGATCTGCCTTGTCAGCTGATCGACCGCTGCCGGACTCTGGTTGCTGGCCTCAATCAGTTTCGTTACTTGCTTGCGGATTTGCTCGCCTAGATCCCTTTGTGGGAGGAGAGAAAATGTGGTTCGGGTTTCAATAGCTCGTGTCATGTGTTCTTTGTTCTGGCATGTTCGTTACAGCGAAAAGTTGAAACGAGCCTAAGGCGCACCCTGTATATCAAATGGCAGTTGCTAACTGTGGTTCTTATTACGGATGAGAGCGAATACCCTATACATACACCACATCAAATGCTATTCACCTGCACAGAACCAATACACGCGAACATAGATCGATTCATCACAAATAAGTTAAGCACGTATTGAGCTGTCATAAACAGCACAAACCACTTACAGATCCGCCTCAGCGTCGCCGAGCAGAAACGATTCGGGTATCAGCTGGTACGCGTATTTGGAAGACATCTTTGGGGGCAAGTTTAAGTGCAAAATCAGAGTAGCTCAAACGAACGCTTCAAAAACCGGCCGCAGACTGAGCTCGGAACGAAGTAAGCAGTCTGCTGCCACAACATGCATTTGTGGAACCTATTGACAGGTAGCGGAAGGGAAGCTTACTGCCAGCCACATTACTACATTGATAGTTTTCTCTTGAGTTATAAGCTAACACAACATAGAACTCAAATGGCCAGACCATAGTTAGATAACAGAATGATGTCGCTGAACGAACATTGAGTGACGTGTGTAATTTATCTGCTTACCTGCCGACTTTTGTTTTTTCTGCTGGCCACTTTTCGAGTACGTTAAGAAAACGTTTATATGACGCAGACATAATTATAAAATATTATAAGCCGGAAAATTAAGTTTTTAGCGCGAAAGCAAATACATTGCAGGTTTCTTAACAGCTGTTCTATTCGATCATTTACAGCACTGTTGCATGCAGTTCACCTAACTCGTGCAATACAATGTTGTAAAGCGACGCAAGTATCGTGGAGTGAAACTATCGATATATTTAGTTGAACTGCGCGGAAATTTTAAAACGGCCAATGGTCAGGAAGATTTAAGTAGTTTTATATATTTTGGGAATGGGAAATTGCAATAGATGCTTGTGAAATACGTTATACATTATTTTCAAGGATTTGGTGGCATTTTTTCGACATTTACATATTTTACGTTTGCTTGAAGACAATGATATATCATATATATAATATTTTAAAATGTAGATCAGCCGAAATTTAATATTAAATAGGTATTTTCAAGTACTTTCAAAAATACAGGGTACTCGAGAGGCCAACAAAAATATAACCAATCAGAGAATAACCGGAATGAAAGACCAAGAGAGTCGCAGAGAGAACAAGAGCGAGACAGAGCGCGCAATAGTGGTGGGCAAAAAACACACACATAAAAAACATAAACAAGCATTTTTTCAATGCGTGTGCAAGAGTGAGAGGGTATGAGAGCAGCCGCACATAAACACATACACCCAGGTACTTACGCTCCCAGCTGCTTTCCGTTTGCGATGCCATGAAAAAAGTTGACTGATTTTTTTCAGTCGAGTTTTTGCCATCGAACCGAACGGTTCTTCTTCTTTACGCTCGTCTTTTTTGCGTTGTCCATTGTGATTTGTTGTTCGCGTACGCACAGCATGTAAACAACGCGGGCCGAAAGTTAGGAAAATCCGTACGCAAAACTAGCGTGCTGTAAATCGAGCGACTTCCCCGCATTCATAATTTATACCTAATCAAGGCGCCAAAATTAAGCCGCGCCAAATTCTGCAAAAAAGGGGGCAGCACAAGTGCAAAAACACACACAAGCTCGATTGTGTGTTGGTGTAAGTGTATATTTTTGGCGTGCGCGGCCATTTTTTCCTTAGCTCTCAAGTCTTCACATATGTGTGTGTGTGTGTGTGTGTTTGCTTAGTGTACTCGAAATTAATCAAATAAAACTTAAACAGTGTACATAGGCAAACTCATAGAATGCAAAAGAAGATCGGGTTATATATCTAGATTGGTAAAAAATCCGTAAGTCGCTTAGTGTAAACAGAAATAGATAGGTCTTACGCTCAACACTTGTACTGCGAAAGATGAATAAATAAAAGCAATAACAAATTGTGAAAGGATTGCAGAAGGCTGCGTCAACATTCGCCCGCCACCCTTCCTCTAATAGGTCACGCAGAACACGTGCTTTTACTACGAAAATATCAACAGAAAAACGCGCAAAACAGAGGCAACACAACAACAATAACAACAGCTATTTCCAATTGGTAAGTACTTCAGTTCTTTTTTACTTTATTGGGTAAAACTTTTTTTTTTTTTGATAATTTGAACTTGCCCACAGTGGTAAACCTTGATAGATACTGTTCCCATGCAAAATCGCAGTAGTATGGATAAGAATGATTATTTAAATAATAAATAAGAAGAGGTTCTGATTTAAAAAAAATATAGTTTTAAACATATAGAACTAAAATTATAAATATTGCAGCATCCATCCTGAATTCGCAATGTACAATTGCAATTCTTCGCTGACAAACCAAATTGCCACACTGTGCAGCGTCGGCTGCCAATATTTACCCACCCGCCCTGGTCATTGTGTGACTTCTTTATGTGCCATTCATTCGGTGGCGGTTTGTGTGTCGTCTTTTTATCTCTACTTTTTTTGCTCTCGCGCGCAGCTTTTTTTGCACATGTCGCCCCCGCCAGCAGCAGCAGCAGCCTTTTTCGTTTATTTGCTTAGCACTTGAAGCTTTTATTTGGTTTTTTTTTTTTTTTGCAGTTTGCTTCAGTCCGGCTCTTCATTTGTTTATGTTGCTCACTCGCTCGCTCGCGGACTCTCTCTCTGCCTCTCTTATGCTGTTCAGCTGCGGTCGCTGCTCGCGCTCAATTAATTTTCGTTGATTCGTTTTTTGTACATTGTGCACGCGTGAGTATGTGTACGTGTGCTCGAATGTTTTTTGTGTGAGTTCAGTGAATTTTTTTGTGTATACCAATTTTTTTTATATGCTTTTGAACAGCAACGTTGGCGTTGGCTTTTTTTTTTTTTTTTGGCCGCCTGAATGATTTCGTGCTTCAGTTGTAATTGCTGCATTGTAGGTACAAATGTTTTATGTTTGACGCCACTTACAGTAAAAATGCCAATAATCTAACGATAGAACATCAATTTTGAAATATTTATGATGATACTGCTGAGACCCCTCTCCCTTCCTACATCCGTCTAGTTAGCAGGCTCAACAAGCGGCTGTTCCATCCTGTATAGATCCCGCCCCTTCGCTTTGCCCTCGTCGTCCTACTGTTCCACTGACGGACCGACGTCAGTGGTAGCAGAAAACAACAATAACAACAGCAGCAACCGGTTCTTTTGACCAGCCAGCTATAAAAGTGTTTTAAGGAAAAAAAAACCAAAGCAACACACAAAAACAATCTGCTTCTGACGTCAACTGCGCAGCAGTAGCCGCAGCAGCAACAAATCTACAGCCACGCAATGCGTTTGTGCGTTCGCATGGGTGTGCTTCGCTCTCCCACTCTGTGCTACTAACTCTCTCTCTTTCTGCCGTTCTCTTTGACCGATTTAATAACTCAATTTGTTTTATTCCGTTGCGACGCGCGCCAATTCTGATGTTTTTCTCTTTATTGATTTTTTTGTACATAAAAAGAAGAAAAAGCGTGGAAAAGTTGAAGACGCGTAAAAACACGGCAAACAAACACCTGTGACAGGCTTTTGTTTACAAATTCTCACTCATTTTTTGTTTGTGGGTCAGCAATGTGCGCCAGTGTGCCTGAAGGATTTAAGAGCTGCAGCCAACACACACACACCCGTACACACACATGCACATGAATATGTTAGCGGATAAATTATGTATATTGCGTGCAGTTTCAGTGCGTTTATTTGTATTCACGCCTTGCTCGAAACAATTCTATTTGTATATATAGAGGTAAATAGATAAGCTGTCTTATCACGCGTAAAATATTTTTCATAACTGTAGCTATCATATTCAGCCGTGTCTACAATTACCAAACAAAAGGTTTATTTTATAATTAAGTTCGCGGTAAACAAACTTCTCCTTCACTTCCGATACTCAAAAATCAGGCAACGGCGCTTTGATTAGATATCCCAAAGCTATTTATTTACATAAAAAAACGTGAAGACTAAACCAGGCTTTGTGATATAAATTTGAGATAGAACATTTCTCCCGGGAAATGAGCAAGATCTGACTAAAGTAGCAACCTTTTGGGGAATAATCGAAAGCAAACGATTGTAATGTTGGAAAATTGATCAAAGTTGGACAGCTCTGTCATATCTGGTCACCTTATCTGATCTACTCTTTAGTAGTTCTCGTCAGTCTTCCCACTCTCCGGTAAGTGGCCTTCCCCGTCCAGCATCTGCTTGGAGCTGCCCCATTTTTTCGTTCTTAGGCAGAGTGTTCGCAGTGCTCTTCACTTCTCGAGGTGATTGACACGTTCCACTGGCGCCCCTGACTCTTAGCTGGCCTCCCGTTGCGGAGCGCATGAAAAAAAGAACATAGAGAAGAAATTAAATTTCTTTTTTTTTTTTTTTTTTTTAATTTCTTTGCAGTTAAATTAAATGTTGTGTTGTCACATCGGCGTTTTTGCCGGGCGCAAGCGCCTTTTTTGTTTATCTGGTGTTTTTTTTCCCCAACGATTGTTTTTTAGCGCAATTCTTGGGTTCAGCTTTTCGCTGGTCTTTGCAGAGTTTAGTTTTATTTATTGCACGTTTAATTCATAAACAATTAATTAATTCATGCATATTTATGTTGAATTTATGTACAAAAAGGCTTACAAAACCACTGCCCCCAGTGGCCCCCGCCTGTGCCCTCCGAGCGCCAACTATCTGCATGTGTGTGCGTGTTTGTGTGCGTGCGTGTGCGTGTGCGTGTGTGCGTGCAAGAGGCAGATCGAAAAGTAGTTTAACCGTTTTGTCGACTCTACAGAAATTTGCGACGGAAGCCTAAATAACAATTACAATATTTCTGTATTTTCAGCATAAAACCCAAAACGAAAGAAAGGGCATATTCAAAAAAAGAGAAGAAGAAGAAGAGGAAAAAGAAAGAAAGAAAACCCGAGAATAAGCAAAGAAGTTGTGTAAGCAGCTGCGGCGGGGCCAACAAGTGTCGATATCATTTTAGCCGTGCTCGCCGTCCGGCTCGGTCCCGGGTCCCGCTGTCCCCTAGAAATTCGCTGCGAATTGTTGGTGGGAAGGCCCCAATCTGGACGCTCGCACCATCGCCTACCGACCGCTGAACCTGGGCGGGCAGCCGCTTATGGCCGAGCTGCCGACGACGCCGAACGGCGCTGCCCTCGGCGCTGGTGGCGACTATCTGCATCGCTCCATCGATCAGCTGCGCACCCTCAGCCATCTGACCCAGCAGGATCTGCGCAACGCGCAGCTAGTCCACGACTACAAGCCCTTCAACATCAGCGAGTTCCGTCAGAACGTGGAGCGTTTGGACTACTCGCGCAAGAACGGCCTCTT
>JABVZY010000307.1:7427734-7439124 GCA_020883555.1 Drosophila nannoptera
CGGTAGGACTGTGGTGGACTCGTGGACGTATCAACGTAGTTAATACAATCATTATAGCGTTTCGAGCGAGATATATTTATGGGAGATTTAAGCTGAATTGAACTCTAAGCGAAAGTGTAAAAATCATTGAATAAAATCGAACAATATTTATAAAAGTATACGGAATGAGTTTTCCGGACGGCGGTGCGGCGAACCGCAGCTCTTGGGTTCGTTCCTCCGGGCGGATCAAAGGATTCAGCGATGCAGAAGCGAATGCACGTAATCCGCTTAGCTCGCGTTGCAAGGAACTGTCCTTTGCACTCACACACTCGCCGCTCTCTGGGAGTCCTGGCACACCTTGATATTACCCTCGCTTTATGCCAGATCATCAAACGCCGAAAATTGTTAATTGGCAGCAGCTGCCGCTGCTCGGTCTTCGGCTGCGGCTTGACGGAGATTAATGATGGCATCGCCTGAGCCCAGTTAAGATTTGAATATGGCCAGTTGAAGCGCGTTAAATTTAGATATTACATTATCTTTGGAAACGGATGTGCGAATAAATCTATAATCACTCACAAATCGAATTCAAACTCTGTCAATTTACCTACTCAGCGTGGAGCAGAGGAGGGGTAGATCCTAAGCTGAGATTCTACTTGAGTGTAGAGTATACAGAGAGAGAGAGAGCATTTGCCGGTCGGCTGCTCTCTCTGGGAACGGGTTCTGCTCGCAGCGCTTCAAGCCACTGCCAAGTACATCACGAATTCGAACTTATGGCCACAAGTGTCCACTTGTGGGGAGGAGGAGTGCATCGGAGCTTCTCGAGCGGGCTTAAACAATTCCCAGCAGCCGAGTCGACTAATTGAATAGAATGCGGCAGCAAATTAGACAAATTTATGTTCATTTATGCAAAGAAATTAGTTAGAAAGCTGACAGAAGTCCGATCCAAGTCGAATGGGAAGTTGGCTACCGTTTAGACCGAAAATTAGATGGAAAAATTTCGACAAAACAACAACAAATTAAGCTAGAGCTTGGAAAGAAATGAATTAGGAATCAAGCTATAATTTAGATTTTGCATAGATTAGATAGGGTTTCGAGAGGAGTTAGATGGAAGCAAAGGGGAATGCAAATAATAATTAATTTAAAAACGGAACATGTCAAGTATTTCAATCAATTTAATTATCAGAAAATTGCCGTAAATATTAATGAAAATAATTTAATTCAAATATTGCGAATTCTAACTGAAATCAGCTCCACTTTCTTTTGCTCTTCTTACTCTCTTCTCTCTCTTCTCCGGCCTCAGATATTATCCTCCAAATACCTCCAAATTATCCTAAACAATCGCTATATAGTTAGCTATGAATATTATATATGCTATGGCCCCTCCATAAGCCCGACTTGAAGCGAACTAACTCCGGGCCAAGCGAATATCTTAGCTATGAGCTGTCCCATCGATTAACAGTAAGCAAAACAACAATAAACAAAAAAGTAAGCACAAAATAAATCTTAAATTAATTTCATGCCGAATTAATGACGCAAAGCCGAGGCTGAGTGTGCGTGTGTGTGTGTGGGTGGGAGGAGAAGCGAGGGATTTGCGTCTGAGCCGCGAAACCAGTTCCAGAGCCGAGCACAGGTGTGCGCCGCAGCTCCATCGCGCGAATGCCTTTATTAATAACAATCGAAGTGTGTTAAATATACATAAAATTAGACAATAAAGAATCAACACAAACATGGCCAAATATAAAAGCAGAAAGAAATAAAGCCATTTACGAGCTGTTAATGGGCCACAGGCAAGGGGCACCCACGGCCAGTCAATGGAAGGATTCGCGCAGGCACTTGAAGGGGTTGTCGGCGCGCATTTGAGGACATTTCCGAGGCATTTCGGGCACGAGATCCGCCAATAAACCAACAAATCATCGCTAAACCCGCCGGAGATCCGCACACAATGGGCCGAGGCCGGATTGAGAATTGGCAACACACCGCAGCAGAATGGAGAAGAAAAGAAAAGTGCCCGAGACAATGGGCCTAAACCGATATATAATCGATCATTTGGCAGTTGCTTCTCCTTTGTTGTCTTTGTTCGGATTGTGCGAATGCTGAGCAGAAGAAAGGGAAATTCGCCAATTGCTTGCGCAACCCTCTCCCCCTCTCCCTCTCTCTCTCTCGCTCTGCGGGTCGAGGGCGCTACGCAATGTTTGCCAATAATTTAATTGATAAATGATTTGATTTTCTTTTATTATCTTTGTTTTTTTGCCAACTCGCGATCGCATCGATCATGGGCGCAACGGAGCATCCGACTATCGGGACTCTAGCTCTATTGATTAGCATATCAATATACCCCCATTGTAGATGGACTAATGATCAGGGGATTGTTTGGCAGATCTACGGCCTGCCCTGCCTTGTTTACCTGATCTCGCCGGGGTCGGGCCGGGCCGCGCTGGGTGCGGCGATGTCTTGTCCCTGGGTGCTGAAATCATCACGAGGCCTCATCAGGCTTTGTTATGTTAACTATGAGAAAACTGCTCAGGCCGAGGATCGGGCTGAGTATCTGGGCGCAGGACTCTTCCGCTCACTGTCACTTTTTTCTCTCGCGGCGATTGATCGATATGATAATTAGAATGCAATGCCTGAGGTCAGATGAGTTGATCAAAAAGCAGAAAAAGGAGAGTGAGTGGCATCTGCCAAGATGAGGCGGCTGAGGCGCTACACTGCGAGAAAACGGAAGTGAGAATATAGAAAAATATTATCAATCGATGATAAATGATCATCTGATATCATTTTTGCATGTGGCAAATATTTTCAAATAAGTGAAAGTGAAAGTATTTTCTTTTGCCATTTTCCACCTTGATTTTTGAGCCAGATTTTCTATGCTGCATCTACAGGCCCAGAGCTCTCCCAAGATCAAGGATCGCCCAGTGCAGGCATTATGCAAATGCCAGTTGCTTTCAGGGCCAGCAGATAATTTGGTGCTGCAGAAAGGCGGCATCAATGGCATCAATGGCTTCAATAGATTTATGGTTTCTAAACTCCAGACACAATCAAAACACACAGCACGGCAGAGGGTGAGAGAGAGAGAGAGAGAGGGGGAGAGGGAGAGTGAGGGAGAGACGTTGCGCCAGGGGTTGCAGCAACCCTCAGCGCAACCCCGCAAACGGGTTTAGCATAAGAAAGGGCACAAGGAGCACAAGACAGGATGCCAGCCAGCCAGGACGACCGTGTGCCTGGCTGTAACCCAGGCGATTCGCAATGCCGAGCATTTAGTCGCCATTCAGCGATTCTTTTGGATAAACTATTTATGAAATTATTACACAATGCGCACAATCTATCGAGTGGGGTGCTCCGGCTCCGATTAGCCCGCTCCGCGGAGAGGTGTGTATGTTTTTCCCATAACTTCTTGTTGTCGGTGTGCGCCTTTTTGTTGCCATTCCATCCCGGCCAGGCAGCGCACTCCATTCCTCGATTTCGCTGCTTCAGTTTTGCATAGAGATCACATTCGCTCAATGCCCATTGTGCTCCAGTTCCTCGGCTTTGTTCGCTTCTAATAAGGTGCGATATTGTGAAATTTGATGCGATTTTTCTCCATTCTTCGGCCCGGCAGCCCTTTTCCGCTTTTTGCACGCTTCCTCATGCACCTTATACAATGGACTCGATTGCTGCGGTCGCCCTGCCGGATCGCGGTGCGGTCTGTTATTGAGGCAAGAATTATTTGTGGATATTTAATTATGGCTTCGATGCGAATTCGCATCGATTAGCGGCATCCGTCATCGATGATAACTGACGTCAAGGCTGAGCGGCATGAGAAGCGGATGAGTGGCGGGATAAGGGGCAGATTGAGCGGAAGATAAGGAGGAGTGTTTTGGTGGTCTCATGACAGCTCCAGACCGCACTCAGTTGGGGGCTGGAATGGGAACAGCATGGCTTTGGAAGAGGGCTAAGGCGGGCCCTGAGCAGAATGGAGGAATGTTTAGCTCCATAGGAATCTCTTGGTGTCAAGGCGGAGGGCATCCATTCCGTTCCTCAGCCATGGCCAGAAATGGAATTGACAGCTTTTGAGTCTATGAGACGAGAACCAACTCTGTCGAGGATTGTCTGGGGAGAGTCATGCTATGATCTGGCATGGAATCTCTAGAGGTGAGAGGGAGATCACTTAAGGATCACTTAAAGGAGAAGGGAACTACTGAACATGGCAGAAGGACGACGACAACTTTGAAGGCAGAGAAGTTCCACTTGAAGGCCTGTTCGCGTTTTGGGCGAAAGTGGAGAAAGTTCTTAAGAAAAAGTTGCGCCAGCTCTCGAGCCCTTTGCAAGCCTCGAAGGCTTCGGAGTTTAGAGCAAGGCATTGGCAGACCCTTAACTAATCCCCTTGGATGGATTCACAGCGCACACTCCGAGGCAAATATTTACAGAGCAGCCAAAAAAAATGGCCCCGCCTCTCATTCCTCCAACTGCGCTTTGGGAAGCCCGCGGAAACTGGAATGGCCGCACGTGTTCCACACGAAAACTGCGTCGTTTATTGTCCTGCTCCAAATGGCGCATTGAATAAAAATTTAATTAACATCTCGCGAGAAAAAAAAAAACTCAAAATTTGAATAGTAAAAAGGGTCAAAAATTTCACAAAAAAAAAAAAACGGTAGAAAAAATTACCCGTTAAGCGAAAAAAACTTACAGTAACGAATCAACAATGTTCTCCAACAGAAAAAAAAAAAAACTTGTCACGCAGGATTCAAAAACGCGCAGGATGAATGAAAAATTCGAAAAAAATAACTCTATATGCATGAAAAAACGAACCCAATTATAAACGACTTTTTTCTGTAGGCAAGCATAAAAAATGCAAAGGAAAAAAAATGGGTTAAAAGGAGCGGCTGCAGCAAGGATGCGCTGGCAGCCTGATGATATTTTTTGTGTATGCGCACAGTCACCCAGAAAAGTATGCAACGGGCTGGCTTTTGGGAGGCTCATTTGAATATCTGGCGCTAGAAATTTTCTCACGAGTTTTTTTCTATTCTTCTCTGAGGGCCCGGAGACTACCCACAGACTACGCTGGCTGGGTGAGGCTGAAGGATAATGGGAAGACAGCGCGAAGTGAAAAAAATCCGGATTTTTTTGCCTCATTTCCATGCGGACGCGTCGGCAACTGCTCAAGGAGCAGCAGGAAAGGGTGAACACACAAAAGGATCAAGAGAAAGAATCACAGGGAGAGAGAGAGAGAGAGAGAGAGGGAGAAGACTTGATTCGGGCCTAATTTATGCACAACACGTTCGCGGATCGGACGCAAAGGGTTGAACGGCTGATCCTCGTACAGGATATATCTGCCGCTCGGCTGGCGCATTTGCATATTTGATCAAGTCCTTTTGTCAAGGGTGCGCCAGGGTCAGCATCATTTTTCATACCTTTCATTACGGCGCGCCAGAGGCCGACCAAAAAAACTGCTCTTTCGAATAGAAAAATACGCAAATTATACGAGAATTTCCGTTAATGCGCATGTCCTGGCAGGACTTGGCAGCAACTAAATCGAATCGCTTCAATTAAGCAAATTACGCCAAGTTGACGGCCTCGCCAGCTTCTCGCTATGCAAATCGCGACGGCGAAGTCGGCCGCAGGACAAACCCACCCCGGACTGGCCCGGGACCAGCAGGAGCGTCTTCCCCGTGGCAGCGCCATTTACTTATCTATTTTACATATTCGTCCTTTGAGCGCATTGTGAAAGCTCTAAATCAATATTTGTTCATTAGTCATGTTCAATAATTCTAATTATTATCATTGGGCCCCGCAGGGCAGCCCGAAGGAAACTCGAATCCGGCAAGGCAGCTGCTCACCCAAGCCAGGTCTTGAGAAATGTCCTGGCATATGTTGGAAGGCCTTCAATCACAGCTTATTTGACACCTCAAATTTATCTTACGATCTTTCACCTATATCTATTAGATTCCCTTTGCAATTCTCTCCTGCATTTGCATCAAAAGTCAATCAAAATTTCCACTGCTAAAAATTTCGCAGTTGCTAAATGGCAAAAAACATTTAATAATGATAATTATGGACTTTGAAGTGTTTAACGGGTCTCCGATGAATTCCTACAGCTCGGATGGATGTCTTCGAGCAAAATCAATCAAGCAACGATGTGACAATCCGGAGATAACAATATCTGGAAATCCGTCAAACTCTTTGAAATTAATTAGCAAACGTTAAATAAATTATGCAAAAATTATACAGTCGGCAAATTGTTGTTGTCATTTTGGCAATTTAATAATATTAACTATGCGGCGAGATGCGAATTTGCTGCTTGGCTGTGATTAAAATTAATTAATTCATTTAATTACTCAGCTCGAAAGCGAAGACGGGCCCAGAGCTTGGGCCGGCTGACCTCTCGGCAAACTGGTTAACTTGTGCCAAAACTCAGTTTTGACGGGTTCATCTCCAGTCGGCCAATGCGGGCGAAAAGTGGGTGTCGAAGGGGGGGAGGGGGCAGAGCGATCGCCAATTGATCAGCACGTTTTGAAGCGCCATTGAAGGAATGAAAGCGAATAGCTGATGCTCTTACTGGGAGCAGATCAGGCCATGGGAGATTTATATCTATATCTTTGCAGGAGGAAACTTCTACAATCGGATCATAAATAATGTATATATATATTAACAGTGGGACAGCTATATAGATTAAATTGGGTGTCCAGCCCGGTGTAAGGGTATTTTAACGCAATAATTATGAATTCTAGGAAATGATTGATTGAGCGATGGATGGAGAGAGGGGCAAGAGGGCGGGCAGGGGGCAGATTCCACTGAAAACGAAAGAGCAAAAGCTGGCGAAGTATTCCCATATATATCATATATATGATAACACTTTATATATAGAATTTCGACTCGACTATAGCCTTGCCTTTTCCTGTCCCCCTCGGGAGTTTACTTTGCAAACAATTTCATTCGTTCCAGGCGCACACAAATTGCTCTTGATATATCGCAGCTACACATATATATATATACTCGAAATATTGAATCATGCTGCGCTCGTGCCCCGATGATCTGCCCAATCCGCACAAGAGCTGCCTGCGGGAGATGCTCAACACGCTGATCTGCAACGACCAGGACGTGAAGCGGCTGAACACGGAGCTGCGCAATCTGCAGAAGGAGCTGGACGAGGAGCTGCGCAAGATCGAGAAGGCCAACCAGACGAGCGCCCAGGTCAAGAAGGTTAAGCAGGGCAAGAACCGTGTCTGCGAACCCAAAGAGGACTTGTCCGCGTTCACCAAGCGCCTCGTGAATCTGGACGAGGTCAAGCACTTCTATTCGAAGCGCGCGGAGGAGATACGGAAGCGCCGGGACAGCATCATCGTCTATGCCACGCAATGCATGAAGGCCTACGGCGAGGAGAAGTGCAAGTTCCGGGCGTTCCACGAGAACACGGTGGACTACATCAAGCGCACGGCTGTCCTCTCGCAGGACACCGCAGTTGTGCTGCGCTGCGAGCGGGACATCTGCCAGATGCAAAAGCGGTTCGTCAGGGAGGTGGCCACTCTGAAGCAGTGCGAGTCGCAGCTGAACCCCTTCTTCAGGCTCTTGAGGGACTCGGACGCGAACGCTGCCTCCGAGTGCTGTTGCCTCAAGGACTACGAGTGGCTGCCAGCCAACCAAAGTATGGCCGATGTCGATGCCGCCGCCTCCGAATTCAAGAACAAGATGGGCAAGACCCTGGTCAGCGCCTTCGCCCAGCTGCACGTGCACATGCCGCAGGACATGAACAGCTTCTTGGCCGGCTATTTGATGAATGTGGAACGCAACGAGCAGGAGGTCAAGGAGAAGCTCGACTTCTTCCAGGAACACGACCAGATCGAGGCCAAGGATCCCTCCCAACCCAGCTACAGCTGCCAGAACGAGTGCGCCCAACAGAACAACTCTTAATCCTAGTTAGTTTTACCTTAGTTCTGATCTCTCGAAAGCGCGGAGTTCGCCTTTAGCTACTCCAATTCAAAATCGTTTACAATGTTCTTAGAATCAAATCGGTTGAGTGTTCGCCTAGCATAGGTCGATTTGCCGATAATTAACTTTTATTTAATACAAACTCACATTCAGATGGTAAAAAGCCTACGGGTAAATTAGCCTTCACAATAAGTACAGAAGCCTTTATAGCCAGATGTATAGATATAGACATTATATATATGTTTAATTTATATTGTTCTTAAGCTTCTTGCTTCACTTTGAAAATCACATACTGAGTTGTTATTGTTGCCGTGGCAGTCGGGGCTTAACGATCGGCTACGCATTCAGTTTCTATATAAATCGCAACGTAAATTCGAACGGACTCCAATTTATCTTTATACGAAATATATGTGCATATATAGATGTAGTCTACTTCTTGCGTCGATTGTTGCGCCGCGAACTGCTGGCAGGCGGCTCCCTCTCGTTTACCCCTGTTATCGAGGCGCCCGACATCTCGGTGTTGGCCATCTTCTGCTGGGTGTCCAGAAAGAACATGACGTCGCGCAGCTGCTCTTTAAGATCAATTAGCTCCTTCTCGTGGGCGATCTTGAATTCGTTGTGCTGCTCCTCCAGATTCTTGTACTTGAGATGCCAGGATACCTGATTGTCCTGCAGGGCTTTGGACAGTTCGCGTTCCTCGGTCAGCTGCTTCTGCGCCTCCTTGAGTCTGCAAAGCAATGAGGCGAATGAGAGTACATCCTCTTTGTCATGAGTCCTGGCTACTTACTTTATCGTATGTTGCGCCAGCTTCCGTTCCAGATGCTGCTTCTCCTTGAGTATGGCTTGGTGCTGCTGCTGCAGATCGTTTATTTCACACTTGACCTCATTGGCGCTGGCTTGAAAGTTTTCCCATTCCTGTTCAAGCTGCTCCATGCGCTCCTCGTAGAACTTCCGCTGCGTGTCCAGCTGAGAGGTCAGCAAGTAAGTGAACTCCATTTGCATCGAGTCGATTTTCTCTTCGCGCTCATCCTTCTCCGTCTGCGAGGCCACAAGCTTGCCGTCGGACTTGTTCTGGAACAGGCGATGCACGAAGTTGTCGCCAGCATAGTCCCACACGCTCGACGTGCCTAGCTGCATGGCAAAAGTGTGATTGGTGGCTCGAAAATGGGCCGCAGCGTGTCCGCCTTGATACCGGCCGCAGCCCACATGGCCGCAGATCAAGCAGATCCACAGGGAGTCAGTGCCCTCGCATTCCATGCACACTGAATCCTCGACTAGCTCTGGCGTTTGTACGTGGCGGCACACCGGGCAAGTGGAGTCACCCCACTTCATCAGGCAACTGGCGTGGAAAGCGTGGTTACAGAGAATTGTTAAAACGCCATCGACGCTTTCGTCCATGCGCTCCAAGCAGACCGGACAGGTGGGCAGCTCTGTGTGGTTCGGGGGCGGCAAGCCGTGCTCGCCACTCTCCACCTCCGATACCCATACCGCATGACATATCGAGTCCGGCTCCAGTGAGTTATAGGCCAAACCATTGTACGAGTTGTAGAACTCCAGAGCCGATTCATTTGAGCGAAATCTGTGGAGAGAGTAAAGCGATGAGCCATCGTAGAGTATTTGAGCCATATGAGTCACATACTCAAGCAGAACCATAAACTGATTAGGACTACCATCGCGCACGATGCGCACATGCTTAATCTCCGCATGACATGGCGCAATGAAATTTAGCAAATCGTGGCCGTTGAGCGTAGATGGCACGGCGAGCAGGCACAGCTTATTGGAAGGCGCCTCTTTGATTGCTTTACGTTCGCTGCAAGTCAAAATGCGTTGTAAGTGTTCGTGCAGCATGTACTCTTTGACGGTGCTTACTTCTTCTTGTACAGATGAATGATTCCCTTAGTTACCTCAACTATGGGGTTGCCGGAGAAGTAGCCGATTTCTTGTGGAAAGTTCGAGGCGCTGCCTTGAGCCTCTTCGCTGCCGCGCGGTGTAGTCTCACGGGAGCTGCCCGCCGTTGGACTGTTCGTGTGTTCCTGCAGAACGGCAGCCCAGTTCATTTTGTTCAGCTCCTTTTCCCGTTTCTCCTCTAGTTCGCCTTTCCAACGCTGATTGGTGTAGGTCTCAATTATGATTTCGCGTGCCTGGCGCAGTCCACGATCGCGTTCCCGTTCCTTCTGTACTCGTGGATTGGTCGGATGCTCAGCAGAGACAGCGCCTTCTGGTTCTACGCAATCGTAAAAAGAGCACCTAATATTTTCTTTGTTTTCTTTGAGGTTCACTTTAGGTCATTTACCTGCGCTGATTTCCAAATCGATTTCGATTTTGATGACACACAATGATACGTTTTCTAGCATTACACAGGCATAATTTAAATCAGGGCGAAGTGCCGAAACTCATATTATTTCTTAATAAAAATGAATTTCACTATCACGGAAAAACGCACATCAAAAAATTGTGCAGCTTCTCAATGAAAGAATAGCGAAATGTACTATTTAATACCAACAATAATACCAGACTTGTCGATAGTGCTATCGAATTGAATGGTATTAAGGGTGTAAAGTATTTACCAACACTGTAAAGCGCAATATTCAACGTACCAGTTTTTAAATCCATTTAGTTATAGATATATTCTAAAGAAAATTAATATGTTAGAAAGTATAAATTTTTAAATTTATAATAAGCGATTGCTAAGTTTTTGTTTAGAACCAAACCTTCTCATGGCCAACTTATTATTGTAAATTGCAAACATCTAACTAATTTCTATTTAGCTATTACTATGCTCCGATGAAGGCAACTGCGTTGAGAGTCTTTTTTGCGCTCTCTTTCTCTCGTACTCGTCTGCCCTTTTTTGCGCCACTGTAACCCATGCTTAAGTTTCGCTTTCAATGTTTCAATGTTGTCGTTCGGCTCGGTTGAAACTCGCCTCGGCTTGAGTTGGCCAAAACGTGGTACGTAAGTGCATACGTTGGGTTAGTACGTAATCGTCGCTACTGCGAGTTGGACGTGCTGTCGAAATAGCCGCGCAGGTTGCCAAACACAAAAACACGTTAAAAGTCGTCGTCATCTCGTCTCACTCCTACGCGCGCGTAACAATACACAAACAAAACAAACCAAATTGAATGCAATAACGGACACGCTACAGTATTATTGTTGTAAGTTCCACACATGTTCTTCTTGTTGTAATTTTTTAAAGCTTGTTGTTGTGTTGTTTGCTTCTATTGATGTTGCTGCTACTATTACAGCAGTTGCCGCAACACTCACATTAGGCATAATAAACACACCGATTTAATTGCGAAGGGCATATAAATGCAATTACCATCATTGAACCGCAAATTATGCGGGAGTTGTACATTTGCAGCAATTGGCCAGCAATCGTACTGTATTGATTTTCGACCATTATATATTAATGCCAAAAATGAAGCAGGCAAAAAAAATAACAAATATAATGTAACAAAAATGTGGCTCAGTTTTGGTCTTGGTTCGCTGGTCCGTTACTCGCACATGTAGTC
>JABVZY010000307.1:7480272-7502345 GCA_020883555.1 Drosophila nannoptera
AGGCCAACTAGAATACCAGAATACTAACTGCAGCCAAATGAGCCATTGCGAATGGACCTCAAAGTGGAAGGGAGAGCCACACAGAGAGAGAGAGAGAGAGGGGGAGAGACTGAGCTGATACGAACTGCTATTAAGCGGACAAATTATTAAAGTCATAAAGTCACGCAAGTTATAAATACAAATCGACCATAAAATAATATCAACGTATTTCGCAGTAATTTAGCTTATACAAATAAATATTGACGAATTGATTGAATGAAGTCATATGAGCGATTCGGGTGTAATGTACTCCCAATTAATGTTTGCCCCTTAAACGAATCTTCAATGGAAAATCTTCCTCATATCCTCTTTATTGATTCGTAGGAAAAAAGCTAAATAAATAAACTTTACAGCAAATGTTCGCACACATCGGAATAAAATCGCGTGTTTACAGAAATTAATGGATAGTATTTAACATCAAATCGATATATACGATTTTACTACAGATTCTCAATCCTGTTTGGGTACATTTTTTTCTTTTGCTGCGCAGAGTAAAAATTCCAACAGTCTGCTTGAATGGTGCGAAAATGCGGGCCGAAGGGAGGAGGAGGGAGGAGACCAATAAACATTTCAATTGGATAAATAAGAGAGCGATAAACGGGAATATACGAGTCAACTTGTACCCTGCAAATGCCTCGCACACCTAGCCCAGGCTAAGAAAGCAACTATCGATATGATAAGCACGTGCCAGGCGATAACTGACAACTTCATTGCTCCATCACCTATCGACATTTAAAAGCTAGATTTGTTGAAGCATCGATATGACAGGCGATACGCTGTTATCGTATTTATACATTTATTGTCAAATATCCTTTATCATTGCGACAATCAATGCAGATTGTATTCACTATTTGATACAGCCAAAACAAGCAGGTGCCGGATCGCCCGGCGATTCTCTAGCTATTAATTAATTACTGTTACCTTCAACTTTGTCACTTTCAACGCTGTTGACATTTTTTCCCATTCACGGCGCGCGATAAAGAATATATGAACGAATGGCAAACAATATATCGCTTACTCTGCAAATATGCACATCCCATTTACTTCTTCAATGCCGCTTCCCCTTCCCCCCCGCTACTAACTCTCATTAACGACTCTATTTGCTCAGGCCGCGGTTTGCGGTTAAAAGGTAAAATAAGTAATTTCGGTTTTTCGTTTTCTGTATTTAGCTTTTTCCAACTTAATTGTTTACTCAGCTAAAAGGTTCTTTGACTCGCGAAGCGTTCCCAAATTAAATAGCATTTAATTGCATATATTATCGCAACAAAAACGAGGCACGCTCCATTCAGAGCAAGTTTTGTAATTGCTCCGTTATTACACGGCTTAATATAATCTTATTATACCCGTTGCCTTTAGCTGAAAAACAATACAGTTCATGTATGCTCTTAAATATATTGTTTTCGTAAGTTCTTGCTTTACTTGCTCGAGCATCAAACCCAACTGTCGCACAGAGTGAATGCAATTAAAATTTTCAACAGCTCTATTTTGGGACATTTCCGCCCGTTAATGAGAAAAAAACGACTGCGGACGACAACCTGATGAGCAGTTGGCCGGAGAATGGAACTATCGTGCGCCAACTGCAAATGAGAAAAATGCAATCAGTCGGTCCAGTCGATGCGTCATCCGAGCAACAAAGAACTAACGATTAAGCGAAACACGAAACATGCAGACTTTAGCACAATTTCGTTGATTATCAGGCTGAGTCTACGATTATTTGCGTTTGATTAAAGCCGTTAAGATATCCAGTCTATCCGCTTATCCAAACAATAGAAATTGATATGCCTTTCATGAGCCTACGAGTCGAATATTCATTACGTGTGCATAAGTAATGGAAATTTTGTCGATGCCTGTTGAGCTTATTGTGTCTGCCTTATTTACTAATGTAAATATACACACGCGTATACAGTGGACATATATAGTTGAAAAACGTAATTCAGCATCTAAATCGAGTAATGCCCTAAATAGCCCTCTGTCCAATTAATTGCGTATACATCAAGTATTCGACGTGCACCTTAGTGCGAGCGAGATAGCGGAAGCCATAAACACATACAAATACGAGCGTTTATAACATAGGAACGACGACGACGACTACGTTATCAGTATTGCCAACTTGTTTGATTAAACGCTGCTGGGGCTGGCTGGCACAGCTGCAGCTGATAACGTAATTGGAAAACCGGCGCGAAAAGTTTCACAAAAAGTGAACACAAAATTGGAAGAGAACCAATGAGAGGGAGAGTGTGGGGCCACGAGAGTAACTGAGTACTCAGCAAGGGCAAAGAGAGCGAGTTGCTCGACAAACATGACTCAACAAAGCAGACATTGGAAACTTTACAACACTCGCAACAGAAAGTCGAAAATTTGTTGTTAACGTGGCAAACCTGATTTTATGCATTTTAGCGCCATAAGCAAATAATATGACTAATAAAAGAGTTACACTGACGGTACTGTAAAAAATGGACGACCTTTGGGTTGCCAATCGTTACGTCATCGGTGAAGTAAACAAGCTAAAATGCCTTGATACACAAACTGGGAGTATTCTTAGGGATTCGCCAATATTTACAGCAAATAAAAGATGTGGATACGAACTACGTTAAAATAAACAGTTAATAAATAAAAGCAATTGCAAAGCAGTTGGCAACGCGACTCTACGTAGGAGAGTGTCATAGAGACGGAGAGGGAGAGTCAGTGACGCGATTGCGTCCCAGCTGAGAACAAATGAGCGTAAAATCGATTTATCACATTCAGCGGGCTTGTACACGTTTTACACTTTTGCTTATGGAGCAAATATGAAATAAATACCATAAAGTAGTGTACTTACAATTCTTTGATCTGCATTTTCCCAAATGTATTGCTGCGTAAATTTACTGCTTGTCAGGTGGCACACGTACATACGCATCGAGAGGGAGAACGGTCGAACAACAGAGAACCGGAGAGGAGAGAGGGAAAATTCTGATTTAGATTTTTTGATATTGGATGTGTTGCACTTGAAGGCAACCTTCATACATAAACACACATTCACAAGCACACGCGATCACGGGCAAGGATGCATTTTAGCGACAATTTTTAATGACAACAGAAAAATTGGTTTGAACCAGATTTTACACATATTTGTACTTTACAATTTATATGCAGTATTATCCACGGCCTTTCGCTGCCCACTTTTTAAGGCTTTTGGTTTTTGTTGTATGTCGGCAAAAAGCACGAGTCATACGTATTCGCACACATGCAAACCGCCCGCTCTCACATACACCTACACTCGCAAACACACATACTATTTGTTTGAGATAAAATATTCAAAGAAACACGTACAAATTCTATTGCTAATTGTGTTAGACTGGCTTTTTGTTTACTCGCGGAAATGATTTTCGTAGCCAGAATCTTCAGTAATAGTAATTGATTTTTGTACACGACAACTAGCGCAAGTGTGACCGAATATTGTTAAGGAAAAAATAATCTGCAGCCCTACGATACTTTTGCAAGATGAGTACTTATCGATTTCAATTCATATGCTTATCTGTTTAATCGGTAATCTAGAAAAAGCGAAGCATCGGTCTTTATAATCGTATCGGCTGCACGTGTAAAACACAAATAAAAATAGATGGTTGTAACTTGTTGAAAGTCGTAACAATATGGGCAAATTAAATGTTACGGTGCTGCGTTACCTCACTAAAGAGGACTTTCGTGTGTTGACAGCTATCGAAATGGGCATGAAGAATCACGAACTAGTGCCAGGTCCCTTAGCAGCTGCCATTGCCAACCTGAAAACAGGCGGAGTGCATAAACTGCTGAAGGAACTTTGCAAACATAAACTTTTGTCTTATGAGCGTGGGAAAAAGTGTAGGTAGAACGGAAAGAACAGGTTATGTCCATTGCTGACAGTGAAACATTTCTTGCAGATGATGGATATCGTTTAACCAACATGGGCTATGATTATCTAGCGCTGAAGTCCCTCACAATGCGCGGCTCGGTGAGCTCATTTGGCAACCAGATTGGCATTGGCAAAGAATCGAACATTTATGTGGTTGCTGACGAAGAGGGTACACCCATTTGCTTGAAGCTGCATCGCCTGGGACGCACCTGTTTCCGCAATGTGAAATCAAAGCGCGACTACCATGGACGCCGGCACAAAGCTTCATGGTTATACCTCTCACGAATCTCGGCAACGCGAGAGTTTGCCTATATGTCGGCATTGTACGATCGAGGCTTTCCAGTGCCCAGGCCCATTGACTTTAACCGACACTGCGTACTTATGGAACTAGTAAACGGTTGGCCTATGTAAGTGGCGGGAAATGTGAAAGACCTTGATTTTAATCGATGCTCTTTTAGGACACAAGTGCATGAGCTTCTGGACGTACCGCAGGTCTATGATGATCTTATGAATCTTATCGTCCGTTTGGGCAACTCTGGCGTGATTCATGGAGATTTCAATGAATTCAATTTAATGCTCACCGATGACGGCAAGCCCATATTGATTGACTTCCCACAAATGATGTCTACATCCCACGAGAATGCCCAATTGTAAGGAGACGTCAAAGTTTTCAATAACAGACTAATTGTATTCCAAACCTTGATAGCTTTTTTGAGCGCGATGTCACTTGTGTTCGTGAGATGTTCCGCCGCAAATTTGGCTACGAAAGTGAAGATTATCCCAAATTCAGTGATTTGGTCCGTGACGATGATTTGGACGCCGAAGTCCACTGCTCTGGCTACGGATTTACTAAGGAGATGGAACACGAGCTGCTACAGGAATATGGCATGATTGAAGAGGTGGAAAATGAGGAAGACGACAGGGATCATCCGAACGAAGAAGAGCCTCCAACTTTAGTGCCTGCTGTTGACGCTGAAATCGATGAGTGTCGGCGGCAATTGGAAAATGAAGTAGCCTACAGCGAGTCAAAGTCTGCTCAAAAATCGGATGATGCAATTAGGCGTTACATTGAATCGTGCACGCAATACTTGGGAAATCTGAGTGTGGGCCCGGAGATATCCGATCAGGCTTTAGCAGCCACACCAAAGGATTTAGATTCCGAAAATGTAACAACTGTTCCAACCAAGCCAGCTATAACGGTGCCTGCTGTTGACTCTGAAATCGATGAGTGTCGGCGGCAATTGGAAAATGAAGTATCCTACAGCGAGTCGAAGTCTGCTCAAAAATCTGACGATGCGATTAGGCGTTACATTAAGTCGTGCACGCAATACTTGGGAAATCTGAGTGTGGGCCCGGAGATATCAGATCAGGCTTTAGATGCCGAAAACGTAACAACTGTTCCTACCAAGGCAGCTATAGCGGCTGCAGAAAAGGCAGCGGAGTCCATTTCCAGCCCAAAGGAACCTAGGCATGTTGCCAGTGTAGCTAAAGATGCTCGTTCCATTGGGTCCAACAACTTGGAGACGGACGAAATGCCAGAGCTAGCTGGACTGGATCCCAATTCACGCATGTACCGTCTCAAGATGGTCGAGCAACTCCTGAACGATGCGCGCAGTCAGCGTTCCTTTTCTACCACAGCCAGTACGATAGCTCCGTCTGTGATCACAGATCGCATACGTCGCAACATGGACATCAAGGAGAAGCGAGAGCAGCGCAAGCGTTGTATTGCCAAGGGAGAGGCAAGCGCCGTGCATCGACATCGCAAGGAGAACAAGGATGTGGTCAAGGAGTACGCCGGCTGGGACTTCTAGCTTAAGTTCTCCAATCTGAACCACAGTAATCTATGGCTTAATTGTAATATGCTAATAGTTGTTAAATATCTTCCAGATATATGGCTTGAAAAGGAATATATGCTGTAGATCTTTTTTGTGGAATAGGAATCAATCACTCTCCATTATATGATCGCCTTGATCGGATTTTATCTTTGAGGCTTTACGTCCAATGAATTGCAAAAGAAGTCCATCGTGACGCTGCTCAACGTGAAACCGCTCTCTCATGCAGATATAGACTTCCTCCTCGCCATTAGAGTTGATAAGACCCACTTATCCATTATATGGAGCAGGAAGATCACAAACATTTTATTGTCGTCTGTGTTTGAAGAAGGAAGATTAGCGACCTAATGATTTGGGTGTATACATGCTTATCATTTAATTGTAATTGCTATTAATAATATAGTTTTTATTTTTAGATGGGGATACGTAGTCGGTTGCCATTGGACCGCCTTTAAAGTTAGTTCAAGCTGTTGTTCATGCTACTCCTGCAGGTCGAGCAGCCCGCTGCGATCGAACTCCGGCAGGCATCGCTTGATAATCTCCTGGAGTCTTTTATTGTTGTACATGCCCCGTCTGAAGTTGCGTCCACGCTCATCGTCCCGCATGAGTCCATTGAAGTCGGCGTCCTTGGTCTCCTCGTTGAGCATTATGGCCTGGCAGGTCAAGGAGGCGGTCACCGCTGGAAGAATTCGTGCAGGTTCTCATTGGTCTACGATCTCTTCTATGATCTCCAATGGTACTCACCCATAAATTTGCCTCTCTCAAGCTGCAGCACCAACTGTCGGAGGGTGGGTATATATCCCTGGAAGTTCAGCGCCCGCAGGGTATCGACCAGCACCTGATGGTAGTACTGAATCAGGGAGCCGATGTGCTTGTTGCGCACGTCCAGCTCCAGCGAGGTGTTGAGGAAGTAGAAGAGATCCACGGCAGGCGAAGCCCAAGCGGAAAACTGAAAGTCTATCAGCAACAAGTCCAGCTCGTTCCGCTCAGTCTTCTTCCGCAGCAATATATTGTTCGTCCAGAGATCCCCGTGGGTCAGGGTGTTGAAGTCATTCTCCTGCGGGTCATAGACCCGCTCTGTGTACTCCATCACATGCTTTTGCAGCTGCCGCAGCTTCTCCGCGTAGACGTTGCCCAGCTCCGGACACTGCTCGGCATATTCGGCGGCCACGCCCATCAGGCTCTCGAACATGGGATGGAAGCCGCGCGAATGACGATTGAATATGCCGTGGTCTAGTTGGGTGAGCAGGCCAGGCTGGCGCTCATTCAGCACTGAGGCCGTGGCGTGCATCTTGGCCAGCTTGCGGAGCACCAGCCTCGTGTGCTCCAAGTCGAAGCCAGTCAGACGGTCGCCCAGCACATAGTTGGACACGGCAAGATCCTCAAAGATGATGGCCGAGTGCTCGTAGTCCACGTGAAGTGTGCTGGCAAAGAGCTTCTCCCACTGCGGCGTGCCCTCCAGCAGAGCCGTCAGCTGTGGCAGTATCCTGTCGTACATGACCATCTCGGTTTGGCTCGCCTGGTAGCCCGCGAAAATGCCGGATATGTGCGGATCGTTCTCGTATGTGGTCTTCACAATGAAGAACTCTGTTTCCGGCTGCTTCGCTCCGCCTCGGACATACTCCACCCTGATCCTGGTCATGATGCTGGCATAGTTGTCGCCCTTGGCGGTCGCGGGCTTGATCTGCAAGTCCCTGATGCTAAGCGCCGCATCCTTCTTGTACCGGCGCAGAATCGTCTCCACGTATGACGCGGTCAGCCACTGCGGCGCCGGATGGAAGTTGTCCTGATCCGAGCTGCCGTTGCCGTTCTGTTCATGCACCATGATTAGCTGAATCTCCTGCCGCGACTGGCCCGGCACTCGATATTTATAGCCCACGCTCCCGCCAGCCAGCCGATGTACATCTAATCTGGCATTATCACTGTCGTAACGCTGACGCGGACAATTGCCGCAGCTATGTGACTCTGATATAACCCCCCTCTCCCCCCGTCTTGAAGTCTGTCTCACCGACTTGCATAAGCCTCGCGTATATATGTTTTTTATTCGCCACGATTTGCATAGTCATTAGAGCACAAATGCGAGCATTATTTGCAGTAGTTAAGCCTGGCATAAAACTATATAGTCCGTCTCTCCAGATGTGGATATAGTACGTGTGCCCCGAGACGCTTTAATCTGTTTTACGGCCCGTAAAGCCCTAAGCCTTAAGGCGCAGCTCTTCTTCTTTACGATCGTCTCGCCGCGTGCGTATTTCGCACCTCCTTATCAAGGCGATTCGAGTTTATTCAAGTCCAAGGTCGACCCTGATGATTCCATATACCCAAGCCCAACAAAGATCAGACGGATCAGATTCCTTTTTCAAACTTTATTAAATTTCGTAATATTTTAACAGCTCTCCCCTCAGATCTCATCGAGCAAGCCCTTGTGATCGAAGATGGGCAAGATCTTCCTCAGCTTCCTTTGGAAGTTCTCGTTCTTATAGACTGCGAGCCGGGCCACAGCATCGCTCTTGGAGCGGGAGATGGTCTTCTCAATGGAGAACTCCTCAGTTCCGGTGTACTGCATGCAGGGCAGAAAGACCAGGGAGCAGAAAATGGCTAAGGGAGGAGCAGTAGGATTAGCTAGGAAAATTCTCTTTCGAATGGGGTTTAAATACAGACCGTAAAAAGCGCGCGCTTGGAACTGCATCTGGAACTGGAAGAGGCTGGGCACGTGACCCTTGAACCGCAGCTTCGCCAAGGCTTCCACCAGCTTCAGGTAATAGAAGTGGACCAGCTCCGTCTGGCTGTCCCGGCAGAGATCGTGCTGCAGCGACGTGTTGAAGAAGTAATGCAGATCGATGGCCGGCGAGCTCCACACACTGAACTGGAAGTCGATGAAGATCATGTTGTTAGGCCTGCCACTGTCCAGGTAGTTGAACATGATATTCGTCGTCCAGAGATCGCCATGGCACAGAGTAGCAAAATCCCCTTCCTTCAGCTCCATCGTTCGCTCGCTGTATTCCATGATGCGATCGATGAGGCCGCTCAGCTTGGGCGCGTACTTCTGGTACAGCGCCTGGTCGTCCGCAATGGACTCGATCAGAGAGCCGAGCATGTTCTGCATGATCGGGGTGTAGGCCCGCGTGTGCTTGTTGAAGAAACAGCGATCGTACTTCTGGTCGTAGATTCCCGGCTGCCGCTCGTTGAGCACCGCTGCCGCCGCGTGAAAGATGGCCAGCTTCTCCAGGACCAGCTGGACGTGCTGCAGGTCGAGCTGCCTTATGCGATCCACCACCAGGTATTTGTCCAGCGACATGTCCTCGAACATGATCGAGCTGTGTTCCCGGTCCACGTGCACGGTGCGGGCGAACATTTTCCTGTGGTCGCCCAGCTCCAGCTGAATGATCTCCGCCAGCTTCGGCAGAACCTCCTCGTACATGTTCATTTCGCGCACGTAAATCCCATACTGCTCGAACAAATGGGCGGCCGGGTCCTTTTCGGCGAAGGTAGTCTTGATGATATAGTTATCCGTATGCTGGCGCAGATCCTGGTCCCGGTACTCCACAATGATCCTGGTCATCACGCTGGCATAGTTCTCTCCGTTCGCCGTCGCGGCCTTGATGTGCATCTGCTGCAGCTGCAGCTTCTCATCGTTCAGATACGCCCGCAGCCTCTGCTCGACGTACTCGTGGGTGAGCCAAGCAGGTGCGGCCAGTTGCTTCAGATTCGACTCGGACTCGCGCTCGGGCATGGCTGCTGCACGGCATCTACAGTTGTGAGATCCCCACCGAACGCCGATCTTCTTTTATACGACGATAAGAGAGCAGCTGTCGGCTGGCACTTCGGGGAGCTCTACGATCGTTTCATCGCTGCTACTATATCGTATATATATTTGTATATCTGATAATGCCTTATCGTAGATGCTCGTTGGGCTTTTACAACGGACAAGCGCGCGCCTTGTTTGCCCAAGCTGTACTCATCCCCCTCCCCCTGTATCTACCAGCTTTATATTTCTATTGCCGGGCATATATAACACTTTCTTTCTCTATCTTTGCCAGATCTCTGCCTGGAAGAAGGCTTCCCATATAATCAGATTGTGATAATTGGAGACAGCTAATTCCCTTGGAGACTTCGCAAAGCTCTCAAGGATTAGGCTGGGAAGTTCGTAGACCCTTTCCCGAGATCATAGCATTAAGAAAGTAATTAGATCTGTCTCAAAAGCTTTTATTATTTTATCAGCCTGCAAGGCCTTTCACAGCGGCCAGAGAGATTGGCTCTAATTGGAATTGGCCCAATCCCTAGATGGACCCTTGCTTATATTACTTAAATGCTAAATCTCCTAGCTCTAATTGTGGACTAATGTTAGCAGCACTGGTTGACCTCTAGCAGGCCCTTCCTGTCGAAGACCGGCATCAGATCCTTGAGATTCTGTTGTACTATGGGATTGTTGTAGAGGCGATTCTTGAACCGGATGCCCCGCTCGTCGTCGTTCATCAGGGCATTGAAGCTGGCGTCCGTGGGGTCCTCGTTAATCATCACCGGCTGCACCACCACAGCCGAGTGCAAGGCTGCAGAGGGAGAGTACCGTTAGACACGCTAAAGCCATGATTTGCGCTCGCAGACTTACCGAAGAAGCGCTTCTGCTCGGCCTGCAGCTGGAACTGGTGCAGACTGGGTATGGGGTTCTGCTTGTAGTTGAGCTTGGTCAGAATCCGCCTGAAGACGCGATGGTAGAACTCGAAGAGCTGGCCCTGCTCCTCGCGGCGCAGCGGCTCCCTCAGCGACGTGTTGAAGAAGTGATGCAGATCGATGGTGGGCGAGCCCCAGAAGGAGTACTGGAAGTCGATGAGTATTATGTCCACCGGCCGGCCTGTCGCCTTATCGTACTTGACCATCACGTTGTTCGTCCAGACGTCGCCATGCGCGAGCACGTTCACCGACCCGGGCAGCGGGGCAAAGCACTTCCGTCCGATGTCCATGTAGTGGGGCGCCAGCTCGAACAGCTTCTGGCTGTACTGGGCGCACTCCGGGTCCTGGCTCATCCAGCGAGCGGCGGCCAGCAGGCCGCCCACGAAGTAGCCGCTATAGGCGTTTGTGTACTGGTTGAAGAAGCCCCGGTCGTACTTCTCGAGGCTGCCCGAGCTGCGTTCGTTGAGCACCGCCGAGGTGGCGTGCATCTTGGCCAGCTTGCGCAGGATGAGCAGGACGTGGTCCTTGTCCAGGCGCTGCACGCGATCCGCCATCACATAGTTGTCTACGCCCAGGTCCTCGAAGATGATGGCCAGCCGCTGGCGGTCCACAAAGACGGCCGTGGGAAAGAGAGGCTCGAACTCGTCGGTCTCCTTGAGCAGGGCATTCAGCTTGGGCAGCACCTGCTCGTAGATGTTGATCTCGCGATTGAAGACGTCGTACGGCTCCATTAGCTGCTTGGTCAGCTCATCGTCATCTATGGCAGTCTTTACGATCAGGTTCTGCAGCTGCTCCTCTTGCGGCCGCTGCGAGAGCTTGAAGCTCACCCGAACCCTGGTCAGGACCCCGCCATAGTTCTCGCCCGGTCCCAGAGCCGGGTTCACTTCCAGCTGCACAATCTCCAGCTGCTCGTCCTGGTAGTGGCTCCTCAGCGCACGCTCCACATAATCCCGCGTCAGCCACTCCGGTGCCGCTGCCATCGTGTCGCTTCTGGATCCACTCGGCGCAGCTGCGGCACTTATATACGAGCCACGCGTGCCTATTATACAGACTCAATTGGAGATCGGCTATCTCTCAGTTGCTCTGAGTTATATATAGCTACAGCCGCCATCCCGCTCGAGCGGCGTGACGTGCGCCAGACGAATTGCCGGCCATAAAGGCCCCGAGACAGTTATCTAAGTCCGTGCCGCGGTCCCAGATTATATACGGCTGGGAACAGCCGGAGTAGAGCCTAGTAGCTGCCCCTAACTACAGACTATTGCGACTAAAAATAGGTCTTCCAATAGGCCTCTCCCAGTCTAGGGAGATAATCCGCCTGAAATGATTGTGGCTAATCCCCCAGACTCCCTCAGTAACAGGGAATTTCACAGTTGTCCATTAGCCTCCTACGTGGTCCACCTGGATGGGTTCCCATGGGTAAATCGATAGCCTCTATGTCCATACATATATTCCGTATATTTTGTAGTTTCTCCGATCAGCGCAATCTACGCTCATCCGAGCGGACGGCAGCCCGCTCTTGCGGCTCAGTAGCTACGCCGTGTGGGCTGGCGTGGCACAATTTATACGGGCCAATTACGAGCGGGATGCCTAGTATAGTATGCAAATGTTTGCTCGCTGGGAGATAAATCTCAATTGCGCCAGAGACACGCCGCCGACACCTGCCGCGAGGCGGGCTCTATAAAAAGCCGCGTGGCCCGGCGATCTTGACACAAAGAGTGGAGGACAGCGTAGCTGGAGAGGATGTCCGTTTCCGATTTGATAGGCGCCTTGGATGCCATTCCCAGGCTAAGTGGGCCAAGTGCTGGGGCAAGCTGTGAAATTGAAGGTGCGCCAGCGTGGCTGGACAGGAAGTACCTGCAGGATGCGTTGCGGCAGTTCTACATAGACTCAAAGCTGAAGATCTCCTCGCTGGACGGCCGGCCGGCGCTGGGGCGTGGCGAGAACTACGGCGGCGTGCTGACTCGCATCAAGGCGGAGATCGTTCGCGGCGATGGCAGCGTTCAGATCGGGCACTATATCGTCAAGACGTCCTTCGAGGGCAACGAGTTCGCGCGCGAGATGATGGAGCCCTACGACATATTCAATCGCGAGATGTCCATCTACGAGCACATTCTGCCGAAGCTGAATGGCTTGCTGCTGGAAATCGGGGACGAGGAGCAGCTCTTCGCCGACACCATGGCCGTGGACTATGACCACTCGGCGCTGATCTTCGAGGATCTCAGCGCGCGCGGCTTCGTCATGCCCGACCGTCTGGTGGGCCTGGATCTCAAGCTGACTCGGATCGTGCTCCGCAAGCTGGCCAAAATGCACGCCACGTCCGCCGTGCTGAACGAGCGGGAGCACGGCGCCCTCGAGAGCTATGACCGCGGCATGTTCAACCGCCACACCAGCAACTACGCGCCCTGCTTCGAGGGCATGCTCCAGGCGGCCAGCAGGCGGGTGGCACAATGGCCCGGCTATGAGCACTACGCCGAGAAGCTGCAGGCGCTCTTGCCTGTCTATATGGAGCTGGGCAAGCGAGTGTTTGACGTCAGTCCTGGCATCAACGTGCTGGCTCACGGCGATCTGTGGACCAATAATGTGCTGGTCAAATACAACGAGGCGACCGGCGAGCCGGATGACGTGATTCTCATAGATTTCCAGTACGCCGCTTGGGGCTCCCCGGCCATCGATCTGTTCTACTTCCTGAACTCATCGCTGCAGCTGGACTTCCATCTGCACCACCAGGAGCAGCTCATCCAGCACTATTACCAGATCTTTTCCGAAACGCTCAGGAAGCTTCGCTACCAAGCACAGATTCCCAGCCTGCACAACTTCCACTTGCAACTCAAACAGAAGTCCTTCTACGGTGAGTTGAAAGTATTTGAGGAGTGCCCAATCCAGTTTGAAGTAACCTGCGTCCCGTTATTCTACAGCTATGCACACCAGCTTTAACATCTTCCCCATCCAGCGAAATGTGGAAACTAAGGATGCAGACTTCGATGCTCTGATGAGCTCCGATTCTCGAGCGATCAACTTCAAAAACGCCTGCTACAGAAATCCCGCAGCCCAGGAGGTGCTACGGAGGCTATTGGCTCTGTATGATAGTGAGGGTTTGCTCGATGCAGATCAGTGATGGATCTCCAATGCAATTACATATATAGTTAATAACCATCTAATGCATTTCTCCAATTTATACATAGCTAAACGTATTATCATAATTATCATAACATGGTAAAGAATTATCATTATGAACAGTGGCAGCTTCGCGATTATCAGTATGAACAACATTAACATGGAGTCATTCTGTAAGCGAAGCAAATGCTGTAAACCACACTCTCTGTGCCCTCTGTTATTTCCGCTCTTTGAAATTGCACTCATTACACGTAATGCGCGTCGATTGGCCTGTTAAGGAAGCATATTCGTTCGTGTGAGCAGACCATTGCCAGAGAACATCGTCGGCGAGAGAGAATGCACCGAATCGAACTACACGAAGCGGCGCTTACGACGGGGAGAGCCAAAGCAAGTGCTTTACACCAGCCTCTCTGTCTCCGTCTGTAATTTCTGCTCTTTGAAATTACTCGCAATGGGCGCCGATCGGACTATTAGGGAAACACATTCGTTCGTGTGAGCAAACCATTGCCAGAGCACATCGTCGGCGAGAGAGAATGCACCGAATGGGCCTACACGAAGCGGCGCTTACGGCTAGGAGAGTCATAGCAAGTGCTTTACACCAGCCTCTCTGTCTCCGTCTGTAATTTCTGCTCTTTGAAATTACTCGTAATGGGCGCCGATCGGACTATTAGGGAAGCACATTCGTTCGTGTGAGCCGACTATTGCTAGAGCACGTCGTCGGCGAGAGAGAATGCGCCGAATATGCCCTGCTCGAAACGTTACTTACGACGAGCGGAGCCGAGGCAACAATGCTTATATCGATTCGGCAGCAGGGCATTGAGTAACCGCTCAATGCAATGATTTACTCTTCGGCAAAATGCAGCCCTTTTGCTCATTCGAGTTTAGTTTCTTTTCTGCCGCGGGCGCGCGTAGACTGAATTGAATCGCAGTGCGTGCGGGATACAGTCTTGATGAAATGGTGACCATGGAGCGACTAAGCACGGAGTTCTTCACTCGGGCGTTGGGGCGATATGGGAATGCGCAGGATTTAAAGCTGAACGCGCTGAAGTTGTTACCGGCCAGTGCGCAGGGAGATCATTATGCGGGCGTGATGTTTCGCGTGTCCGTGGAATACTCAACCAGTATGGGTAATAGTGCAAAGTCCCTAATCCTCAAGATCATGTCCGAAAAGGACCGAAATAGCCATTTATACCAAAGTGCTACCCAAGTTTGGGGCGACATTGCGACTGCCCTCCAGCCTTGTATATATCACAGCTGGAGCCGCGTGAGGCGGTCTGAAGACCTGATTGCCATAAAGCTATCAAGTGATCCGTAAGAAAAATCCACGCTTCACCAATGCTCAGCCCAATTTCAGCTAGATGTGAAGGTGACGTGGTGAATTTCTTTTTCAAAGCTTTTGCTCAACGTCGCTTATTCACCACAACTACAACGCCACCGCATGAAATCAGTTCTTATCGAAAGCTCGCAATGCTTGCAGATACGGACGCGTTCTCGCGCTAATTCTATATTATTTACAGGCACTGAAACAGATCGCATATGAATGGAGATTCCACTATAATTTGTATAGTAACTATTTAGTCTTAGCCCAAGTTATTCGGCTTATCAAATGATTAGACAAAAAGATCACTCGGGTTGGGAGCTCGATAATCAGTTGCCGCTCAAATTGACTAAGCTTTAAAAGCTCATAGCGGAGGCGAGAGTATAATAACGGAACGCGGCTCGATTTCCAATCAGTTTGTTTATAGACACGATTCGAATCAGTTAAAATGTCGTCGGACAGCCACGATTACAATGCGGACGAGCTGGAGGCTCCAGACTGGCTGAACAAGCAGTTCTTGCAGGACGTATTGGTGCAGCACTTCAAGGACCACAGTATTGCAGTGGATGACTTGAAGATGTCGCCGGCGAGTGCAAAGGGCGATCACTATGCGAGTGTTATGTTTCGGGCCAAGGTCGAGTATTCCACGCTGAAGGGAAAGTTTTCCAAGTCGCTCATCATTAAGACAATGCCACAGACGGAGGGGCACAAAAAGGAGTTCCTGGGCGACTCGCAGATATTCCAAACAGAGATCGCCATGTACACCCAAATCCTGCCCTTGTTCGAGTCGATCCTGCGCGCAGCGGGCGAACAAGTGAAATTCTGCCCGACCTGCCTCTACCACAGCCTGCAGCCGCGACAGGTGATGATCTTCGAGGATCTGGTGGAGCTGGGCTACCAGGTGATTCGCAACAGAAACGCCACCCGCGACGAGCTGCGCTCCGTGCTGGCGTTGCTGGCCAAATGGCAAGCCGTCAGCTTTAAGTTGCTGCAGGAGCAGCCGCAAATGTTCGCTCGACTGCAGTACGATGTGTCGACGATTCCCAACTTCTTGGAGCAACCCATTATGGTGGAAGGCTTGGGCAACTTTCTAGACATGATCAGCCAGGAGGAGAGTCTGAAACAGTATGCCCAGTACTTTGAGCCCATGCGGAAGAACATCCTCATACGCTGGCAGGATGTTATCCGGGAGTTTCGCGAGAGGCGACAGGAGAACGCCTACTACGTGCTCTGCCATGGCGACTTCCACGTGCGCAACATGATGTTCAAGGGCAACGACTGCCTGCTGCTCGACTTCCAGATGTCGTACGTGGGCTCCATTGCCAACGATCTGCAGTATGCGAAATACATGCTGTTCGGGGCCGACGAAAGGCGACACAGATGCGACGAGCTCTTCCACTACTACTATGAGACCTTCGCCAGGACATTGCTGAAGATCGGCTTTCAAGGCGAGAACCCCAGCTTGGTTAACTTCCGCAGGCAGATCTTCGACAGACGCAGCAGTGGTAAGCACGGCGCTAATCTAGATAAAAGGATCGTAATGGTTATCTTCCAATGTCCTCTTACAGAATACTTGCTGCTCACGACATTCATGCCGGCTTCGTACTATATGCGCCAGGGCAATGATCCCGGCGATCTGTTGCAGGACGCCAGCTTACGGAAGCAAGTGTGCCAGGACAGCGACTACAAAAAGGAGCTGGAGTACCTGCTGCCCCGCATGCTGCACCAAGGATACTTCGAGTTGCCAGAGGGATACCAAGAGACCAAGTAGCATATCGATCTAATGAAATTTTAAGGATAATAGACGGATGGCTATCTGAATGGCCGGGTATTTGAATTATTATTTTCCATCAGACAGTTCTACATTAATCAAAATATTTAACTGTGTACTATCAGTTCTCACTGCGAACTATCTCTCCGCTCAATGCCAATACCTGCGCATTCATTCTTATCGGCGACAACAAAAGTTTGTTAAACTCTTCAATTAAGGGGTATCTGTTATCTAGCCGAATCCGCTCACCGTGACAATGAAGTATTCGCCATAATTTTACTACGAGAATCGTAAAAGATTTTCGCTTTCTCTCGCTCTCTCTCTTTCCCTCTTCCTCTTTCTCTTTTCGGCTCATCATCAGGACAATAAAACAATTAAATGAATTTACTATGCATGCATCGCATTAGACTGAACTACTCTGTCTCTGTCGCTTTCTATTTCTTTCTCCCTCGCTCAATCTCTATCTCTTTCTCTTACTGTCTCTAGTTCTATCATTATATCCATAGTATCGCCACAGATCAGATCTTAAGCCCCATCCTAGAGTTGTTTACTATGACAATGCATTACGTAGATATATGGACTCGACTTTATCCCAGGGGCTATATAGATACGCCTTGATAAGTAGATCTGGTATAAGATTGCCTCGCTTGGGCAGCTTCAAGCTCATTTGATCGCACGCGCTGGAGTTAACTGAAGTCGCAATGCCACCGAATACAGATGCCTACAATAAGGACGAGCTGGAAGCGCCCTCTTGGCTGGACTCACAGTACTTCAAGGAGGTCCTGGGTGCCTATGAGGACGATGAGACTGTGGAAATAAATGATATCAGTATCACACCAGCCACAGGAAAGGGTGATCATTACGCCAGCGTTATGTTCCGCGCCGGAGTGGAGTACAAGACCTCGAAGGGCAAATCCTTCAAGTCGCTAATCGTTAAGACGATGCCCGAACAGGAGGGCCATAAAAAGGATATGCTGGGGGAGTCGCACATTTTCGAGACAGAGATCCGCATGTACTCCAAAGTGCTGCCCAGGTTCGAGGAAATACTCCGCCAGGCGGGCGACAGGACGAAGTTGTTTGCGCCCTGCATCTACTACAGCCTGAAGCCCCGGCAGGTCATGATCTTTGAGGATCTGGTGGAGCAGGGTTACACTGTGCAGCGTGGTCGCGAACCCAACTTTGAGGAGATTCGCGCGGCTTACTGTAAATTGGGAAAATGGCATGCCGTTAGCTACAAGTTGAATCACGAGGAGCCAGAGTTTCTGCAGGACCTCAAATACAGCTTGTTCGAATTGCCTAAAGTCAGAAAGGATACTTTTATGATGAGCGGTATGAATCTCTTAACCGAGTTACTGGATGCTGTGCCAGATCTGAATGTCTATAAGGACTACTTCAAGAGGATATTACCCAACTATGTGGATCACTGCATGGATACCTTCAAGGAGTACCGACAGAATCGACAGGACGATGCGTATTATGTACTCTGCCATGGAGACTTCCACATCAAGAACTTGATGTTCAAGTACGATCAGACAAGCGGAGCATTGGAGGACTGCATGCTTGTTGACTTCCAGATGAGCAACATGGGCCCGATGCCCAATGATATTATCTACTCGATCTATACTATGCTTTCGCCCGAACAAAGGCAATTCCACCGCGATGAATTGATATACATATATTTTACGACCTTCACGGACACACTGAAGAAATTGAATTACGAAGGCGAATTCCCAAGCTTGGTGAAGTTCCGTCAGCAGCTATTCCGACACAAATATTTTGGTAAGCGGGATACATCGCATATTTCTGTTCTCGGTTTCTAATGCTGATTCATTGTTGTAGAATTCTTTCTGCTTGCAACATTTTTGCCTATAATCAATGCCATGAAGACTGGCAAGCTGGAAATCTCTGAAGTGGTCGGGAATCCTGAGTTGAGAAAAACTCTTTACTATGATGAAGTATATCTGGAGGACGTTAGATATAATCTCCAACGCTTTTTGCATCTGGGCTATTTCGAGGAGTTGGAATAAGGGGTTTCAAATAGATAAGATAATAAAGATTTTTACTTTACCTGTAGCTAACAGCCAATTAACAACTATTATTCTGATTGTGGATTCAAGTAAGTGAATTTCCTTCAACTATGAAATTAAGTGAATGGAAATGAGCGATAGTTTTTCAATGCGCGCTAAGAGAAAAAAAATAATAATCGATATGATACAATCGATAGCAGTAGCGTGAACAGCTGTGGCGTAAAACGACCTAAATATGCCGTAGCGCGTTTGCGGTTTGTGCGAACGCATGGGATAAAGTAACAGTTTAAGTAGATTTGTGGAAATGACTGGTGATCTCAATGAATTTCTCTGTCGTGCATGTCTTAAACAGGACGAGGTGCTGGTGGACATCTATGAACATGTTGAGGAGCAACAAACAGATCTCTGCTCACTGCTGGAGCGTTGCGGCGATATCAAAGTAAGTTCGCAATGCAAACTTGGCGCGAATAATACTTGAATCAGCTTTGTTTAAGGTTGACAAGCTAGACGCTTATCCGAAGTATCTGTGTCAGGAATGCACCAAAGAGCTGCTTATCGCAGCAAAATTTCGCGACAAATGTACTGCGACAGAACGGATTTTAAAGCAGAAAACCGTGGATCAACTGGAGACAGAAGCGGCGGCTGAGGCTTTAGTTTTGGATGCCGAAGACCTAGTGGTGCACGATGATGAGGATCAGACTGTTCTTACTGAAGATATAATTGAGTTCGATCCCAGCGAGAATGTTGAACTCTATGAAGAGTGTGAGACGGAGAACCCAATTACCCCAGCATCGCCGACTGTCGAGAGGGAACTACAGACAAGTCAATGCAATGCCAGTTATAACTGCGACGGTTGTGGGGCAGTCTTCCAGCAGACAGCCACACTGCAGAGGCATATCGAAAAGGTTCATCCTGCAGCAGAGAACTACGTCTGCACGCAATGTGGCCACTGCTTCACCCAGAATACCAACCTAGAGAACCACTCATGTAGCGAACCAGATCTACAGTCCGCGAGTGAGCCAGCGCCTCGAACGCGGCATCGTTGTGTGCACTGCGGCAAGTGCATGCAGTCCGCCTCCAGCCTAATCATGCATCTGCGGCTTCACAACGGCGAGCGGCCCTTCGCCTGTGACGTCTGCCCAAAGACTTTCAAAACGAACGGCGGCCTGGTGACGCACCAGAAGAGACACCTGAAGATCACCGAGTTCGAATGCGAGTTCTGTGGCAAGGCCTTTGTGGAGTCCAGCAATCTGCGGCGCCATATCATTTCGCTGCACACCTCAGAACGTCCGCACACCTGCACCATATGCCAGCGCAGCTTCTCCCGCGTCTATTTGCTCGAGCTGCACAAACGCACGCACACGGGCGAGCGGCCCTATGGCTGTTCCACTTGCGGGCGGAACTTCGCGCAGCTCGGCGTGCTGCGCACTCACGAGCGCATCCATACGGGCGAACGGCGGCACAGCTGCAAGATCTGCCGAAAGACCTTCAGCCGGCTGATCCAGCTCAAGAAGCATCAGCTCAAGCCGTGTGGTACGGGATCAATCTCGCCTCCTAGTTGTGGTATTAGATAAGGTAGACGACAGCAATAGAAGCTAACTAACAAGTGCGTACGCAATAAAAACAGATGGATTATTTTTGACGGTTTTATTGCATGCACATAAAGGTTTAGTTATGATTCGTTCTCGTAATAGATTTACATTAGCTTCCGTTATGTTTAGCCTACGAGTTACAACAGATTATGTAGTTACACAAATGCTTCTTTAGTTAGTTAATATAATTATATGCGAACCTTGTATGTATATATATATGAATATATGTATATTTGTGTTTGTATATATAGATTTGATTTCTCATTTGGAAAAATGACATAAATAACATGCATAAGTTCTGAGGGCACAATTTCCTATTTGATTTGAGAGATTTCCGTTTTGTACATGAATACATATTGTTAATAATTTCGCTTTACTCTAAGTACATATATCTATATATATATATATATTCTGATTCGCATGCTTGAACACCTATATATGTTGTGTTTATATCGGGTATATATATATGCACATCAAGTACCTTCAAGCTGTGGTGGACTTATTCTAGATTTTTTCTTTTTCTTTTTTTTTTTCATATTGGCCCGCTTCGCGCGGGCTTTGCATAAACGTAATAATGAGTATACTGTTAGTAATTATTATGGTAATTTAGCTTTACGAGTGCTGACAAATTTAATTCCAATTATGGCGCAAGGTTCTTTGGGATTCGTATTCGCTTTGGTGGCGTTTCCTCGTCAGAGAATTGTTTGCCTTTCTCTTCGATTGCGGCGGCGGGCTTAATGCGCTTCAATCCTCAGCTGTAACGGCTTAGATACGGCTAGATTGTAACGGCAACGGCAACGGCAACGGTAACGGTATAACGGTAACAGTATCGGGGTTCATTAGCGGGTCTTAGCCTACAGAAGCGTCGCCTCTGCCAAGAATTCAGATTCAATGGAGACATTTATTAAAACTTCGCCGGTGGCCAGAGTGCGGATAAGGGGTGGATAAAGGGTGGGCAGAAGTGGATGACTTGGGGGTGTGAGCAAAGTGGGTGAGAGAGACGGTGCATTGGCTGCCGCCTCGTCCGGAGCCCCGTTAGACCGCTGCGCTGTGCTCGGAGCGGCGGAAATACTTACGCGCCTGCACATTGAGGTCGTCGAGCAGCAGCTCGTTGGAGGACTTGGAGCGCTTGGGAAAGATCAGGGCGTTGCGAAGCGGCGTCACGTGCGCCACATTGGAGCGCGGCTTAGGGGGCGGCGCGGGCGGCGCCCGCTTCTGCTTGTACGAGACGCGCCGCAGCTGCCGCACGAACGACTGGCTGAGCGTCGAGCCGCGATTGAAGTCCGGCTCCTCGTTGAGCTGCGGCTGGGCCGCGCATTTGTGCAGCCGCGACGGCGTCGACGTGGCCGGCAGCTGCGGCGGCAGCTGCTGCTCGGAGTGGGTCTTGCTCAGCGAACGCTTGCCAGCGGCCGCGTTGCCCTTGATCCGCTCGAAGAGATTCGTCAGCGTGCTGGAGCGCTGCTGCAGCGGCGGGGCCGGCGCCGGATACTTCTGCAGCGAGTTGCTGTGCTTCGGCGTCCGGCCAGCACCCGCCGTGGTCGGCGTGGTCGAGGCCGTCTGCGCCCGGCTGGCGAAGACGTCGTCGTCCAGCTCGCTCAGGCTCACCAGCATGTGCTCGTCGTCGAAGAGGTCGTCCGTGTTGGTGTTGGTGATGGTGTTCGTGTAGCTGCGGCTCAGCTCCGGCTGCGTGCGGCTCTGCTCGTCGTCCAGCTCCTCGCCGTCGCCGTCGTCGTCGGCGTAGCGCGCGAATATCTCGTCGAAGGCCGCGTTCACGATGTACGCCTCGTCCTGCAGCTCCTCCTCGCTGGCCTGCCGCTTCTGGGCGGCCAGCGTGCCGAACAGAT
>JABVZY010000307.1:7543816-7556604 GCA_020883555.1 Drosophila nannoptera
TTTGGCACTCGAAATTTATGCATTTATTTGTAGCTGCGAACACGGCTCGTTGATTTATTGTATTGTGCCCTCATATTGTAATGTTTCTGAGTGTCGCTCTTCGGCGAGCGTGGCGTGAGTGTGAGTGCGAGTGTGAATGTGAGTTGTATTCATAGGCCTGTCAAGTGGCCACTTTGGATTAATGCCCGGCCGCTGGTTTATATGTTATTCCCATATTATATATCACACGCAGGGGGCAGTTTTATTTACTTTTTTATGGGAACGGAAGGCAGGGTGGGGGGAGGCGGGGCTACTCGATTAGCAGTTGTCGACGCCGAGTGCACTCGGAATCTGAAGCCGTGAATAGCGACAACATGCAGCAGGCAGTGCCCCAGAAATATGAAATATGGCCGCAAATATTTAATCAGCGAAAATCCGACACCGAGCGAAATTGGATGGCGACAGGTTTTGTGGGCCGCCGGAAAGCCGGTGTCAAAGGCACGCAAAGCGCGGTCCCATGGCTAGGGAATGTGCACAGGTACGCCCACGCTCGCCCCGCCCCGGACGACATTAATATGCAAAAGGGGTTTCGCCCGTGTCACGGGCCGCTCCACTTGGCGTATGCGTAACAATTAAGAAAGCCAACGGCACCAGCCATAGCTAACATGTCAAACAAAGGGGGGGGCTGGGGCGAGGGGGAGGCGCGCTTGGCGCTGCGTGACAGATAAGCGTAATAACAATTAATTAAAATATATCTGAAATCTGCTGCCTTCGAGGCCATAAACGTCTGATATCTGATGCAGCAATTAGCCCCAGTCTTGTCATCTGATCTCTGCGTGTGTGCGTGTGTGTGCGAGAGGCGAGCTCTGATTTGTGGATACAAATAAAGCAATTAAAGAGTGACATGCGAGGCTCGTATAAACGTCAGTCGATCCCAATTAGAGTGAGGAGGTTGCTACCTGTCCTTAAGGACACGCTCTGGCCTTTGGGATGCTTCTGATTGCAGATTACAGGGTATTTGCCAGCTCAGCTAATGGAGCTCCATCTCCGGCAATAATCAGAGCTTCTATTCAGACTCTCCCTTATGCCAGGACAGGCATTCAGCTCGTGCCTGTGTGGAACTGGGAACTTTGTTGCTTATTAATTAAGCTAATTAAAATACACTTTATTATATGTCCGACCAGGGCATGGAAATGCCAATAGGCAGCCGCAGCGCCGCCTGCTGCCAACACTTTGCTTAAATTAATGCACTTAGGCCAAGTTATGGGCCCCGCTCATAATAATGGCAGCTGCCTGCACTCTCGTAATCCGAATCGAATTATGTCATTAGAGGTCAAAGTTCCTTGGCTTGGCCATAGCTTGATTGATGCCTCCTCCATGTGTGTGTGCATTTGGCTAATCAGAGCTTCATGCGCCAGCCTTTGTTTGTGGCACTGTAGACACAAGTTGGCTGTCATTTGTCTGGCAGTTAAACCGAGACTACACTCACACACAGGCATTTGCATCTTTTGTCGTTCTTCAGCACTTGAGCACGTTAGCCAGTGCCTCCCCCCCCCCCCTCTCCCCTCTCTCACCCCTCTGCCGGAGGGCGTTGCTCAGTTCTCGCGCGCGTCTTTTGCAGGCACTTAATGTGTCGCAGACCCACAGTCCAACACCCCTCGGATAGATGGAGGGGGGAGTGGGGGGAGTGCAGCCGCGCCCTTTATCTGTATTGCTGTCGCGTCGCCTAAAAACAATGCAGTCGCAGGCGTCGCACATGCAACAACAGCAATCACAGCCAGCACAGGACGAGCAACAGCGAAGACAGGCGAATTTCAGCACGGAAGCGGAAGTCATTGTTGTCGCACAATGGCGAACGCGTCGCAATTATAATAATTTTGATTGCATGCCGCACCAGCAGCTCCCGCAGCAGCACCACTGCCGTAAGCCAGCAGCCAGCTTGTTATTGTTGGCGGCAGTGGTTGCATGAATTATGCAGCCTCCCTGTCCCCCGAGGGGCGGCCCACCCAGCCAGCCTGCACACGTGCAACACGCCTGCGGCAGCACCATGTACTATGCCACTTTATTCCCTTTTTGTTTTTCGAGTGGATTTTTATTTTAATTACGAGCACTCGACGCCTTTTATTCGACTCGCTGGTCGACTGGGCGTGGCCGAGGCGAACTAATTAGCCGGCATACAAATGGGCAATACCTAGTGGTCATTAGGTGTACCCCAGAGGGTGGGGCATCTTCAGAACTCTTGCAGCTCATTGGCCGGGCGTTGCCAGACTTTCGACCGTCTTGGCCAGACTTTGTCTGCGAAAACAATTTCCTTGAAAGCCGGCCAAACGTGCGCTTTGATTTGGCTAAGTAAACAGTAAAACTGTAAAACTCAGCAAAAGCCGCAAATGGAAAAGGCTACAAAATGCCCAGAAGCCTGTGTGTGTGTGTGTGCGAGTGTGTGTGAGTGTGTGCGAGTGGTTTTAATTTGACTCGAGGGCGTAATTAAAGAAAAATGCAAAAGCTCTTTGATTGTCAGCCAGCGGTCTGGCGACGGGCAAATGCAAATCAAAGCCGGGCCAAGCCCGAAGCGGAAGAAGACGACGAGAAGACTTAAAGAGAAAGAGACGGAGCGAGAGGGAATCGAGTAATGTGCTAATTGTTTTAAGGCTCAAGCAGAAGACTGCTTAAAGGACATTGCCAACAGAATTCCATTTAACCTGACGCTGCAGGCGCTCTCCCTCTCCCCCTCCCTCTCTTTCACTCTCTCTATCTGTGCTGGAGCTGCAGCTCGAGCTTCTGACTGCTGGCGGTCGCTGAGAGCCACTGGACTAACACATAAATTTGCCTTTGTTTCAGTTGCATAACACATCCTGTGACACACACACACACACACACACACACACACACACACGCAGGCAGCGACCGACACCGATGCCAGTCAACTTTTACTGCTGACTCGGCTCCCAAAAAGCGCAAAAAAAAAAAGAGAGTAGAAAATCTGTGAAATGAGTTTATTGAGACTGGAAAATGCTCTATCTAAGCTGGGAAATTAGGGGCTTAGGCGAGCAGCACACGGGGGAACCTTCAGTTAATTTCCTCTTAAAGCTTGCCCAAGCCAATATGGCCTTTACTGCTCCGCCTGCAGGGTATCTCCCAGCCAGGCCATGCCGCAGCGCTTGGAACTTTGAAGTAGCAGACGAAGTTATGCAAAGTCAGCAGCAGCGGACATTGACATGCAAGCACATGTGCGTGTGTGTGTGCGTGTGAAAAGGGTGATTCAATTTGCAGTTTTGACACTGCAGCACACACGCTCACACACACACACACACACACACACGCTCAGGGACGTAGCCAAGTCAAATTGCCATATTTCATCTATGACTTTTATGACTTTTTCTGTTATTTCGGAGCGTTTTTTCCAGGGGAGCGCAACACGAATTTATATGCATGCGGAACTTTATGAACTTTAATACATTTCATTTACACAGAGGTGTGCGTGGCGTGGGCGCACTGCTATCACACATTCGATTCAATGTCGTCCACACACTTCGTGAAGTAGTCCTGCGCCAGGCGGCACCCGGCGCTGTTTGAGTAGAACTCCTTGGGGCACTTTTGCATCGCATGGATGCGCACGCAGATGGTCACGTGCAGCGAGAACGGGTTGCATTTCTCCTCGATGAATTCAATATCCGGCAGATGCAGGGCGAAGCGGGCTGCATGGTGGGCGCCTGCAAGTAGGCAACGCCTGTCAATACACAGCACACATGGCGACGGGACGACGACGTGGACGACGTAGGCGACTCACGGTATGCCTCGCATTTGGCGTAGGCATTGAACATGAAGGCCACGCTTGTGGCCTGCGGCTGCGGCAATATGTGCTCCAAGTTCTGCTTCACTCGGCCCATGTCCAGGCGGTACGGCGGGTCCACATCAATATAGCCAGAGCCTATGTAGTTGCACTCCTCGAGGCACTGCAGCACGAAACATTCAGCAAGCCGCATTTCTCGCTTCGCTCAGCGGCTCAGCTTACCATATTGATGGTGTACATCTCGGCAAAGGTGAAGACGCGTTTTTTGGGCAGGTTTAAAGCCTCTCGGCAGTCCTTGTAGCCCGGGTCGAGGCTCGGTCGCGTCAGCCGGCAGCAGCTGGCCGAGAGGCGCTGTCGATGGAGGGGAATGGGCGGAGGGAATGGAAATGCATTTAGACAGCCGCCGCCCTAAGCCCGCCCGTCACTTACTGTGGCATTAACTCGCATCTCACTGCAGCTCAGCTCGGCATTAGCAGGCAGACACAGCAACAGCTAAAAATGTTACCATGGAGATTAAACTCTAATCTGCATATATATGAAACATAAATTGCGATTCCCACAGCACGCATTCACATCCTTATACACATGAGTGTGCCTCGAGACAAGCATGCGGACCCATTCGCAGCCAATCGAGTGTGTGCCGACCAGGAGGGGCTTCAATTCCATTAAATAGGGAAATGAAGTGAGGCACGGCCTGGAATGGATTCACTCCGAGAAGAATTCTCTTTTAGGCACTTTTTCAGAAATTAGCCCTGGCACTACTTGATTAGCTTTGTGGCTTTTCCCCCCAAGTTCGGGAAATCAGGAACTCACGAGCTGTAGCAGCAGCGCTGTGTGAAGCAGCAGAGGTGGCTGCATTGTCCGGTGGAAAGAGCGACTGAAGTCGGACCTCAGGCGGATCTGCGTTTAATTGAATGCTGCCGGATGTGGCACCTAATGGCGCACATTTCATGGACGTTGCGCGTACTTTGCATTGCGTTTGCCAATTAAAATAAATTAAATCATCAAAGTGGGCAATTAGCGTGCGTAGCATTTACGTTCGACTGGACGCGGCCGTAGTCGGCAGGCGGACGAGCAAAAATAAATTGAACTATTCACAAAGGGCGCCAGAGCCGCTAATTTACGAGAGTAGCTATCAAACGAGCTTCTGGCCAGGTCGAATGCGGCCGAGAGTGGGGGATGGAGCGCAATGGCAAGGGCTAGTACTAGTACTGCCATAGCAGGCAGCTTTTTGTCTGGCATGGAGTGCTATACCAGCAGCTCAATATGGCACAATTGAATTGCCATTCCATTCTGCCAAGCAGATGTCACAGGAGCAGGCTTTGGTCAGCCAGCATGATATTGGCCAGATCGAATGCGGCTGGAGTGGAGGATGGAGCGCAATTGCAAGGGCTAGTATTAGTACTGCCATAGCAGGCAGCTTTTTGTCTGGCATGGAGTGCTATACCAGCAGCTCAATATGGCACAATTGATTTGCCATTCCGCCTGCCAAGCAGATGTCACAGATGGAATGCGACTGGGAGGGGGTATGGAGCGCCATGGCAAGGGCAGTATTAGTACTGTCATAGCAGGCAGCTTTTTGTCTGGCATGGGAGTGCTGGGTCAGCAGCCCGACATGCCCCAATTGAGTTGCCATCCCATCTGCCAAGCAGTGCGTAAAGTATGTGTCAGAGCAGCCAGCTTTGGTCAGCCAGCATGATATTGGTCAGATCGTATGCGACTGGGAGTGGGCTATGGAGCGCAATAGCAAGGGCTAGTATTAGTACTGCCATAGCAGGTAGCTTTTTGTCTGTCATGAAGTGCTGGATAAGCAGACCGAAATGTCTCAATTGAGTTGCCACCTGCCAAGCAGTGCGTAAAGCAGGTGTCACAGCAGACAGCTTTGGTCAGCCAGCATGATATTGGTTCGACATAGCTGTCCGCTCTGCTCTGATGCCTCAGCATTGTCACTGCAGTTCGTCAGCGTTTAATTGAATGCTGCCGGATGTGGCATCGAGTGAATGTCGGACGCCTTCTGCAATGCGCATTTGCCAATTAAAATAAATGAAATCATCAAAGTGGGCAATTAGCGTGCGTGGCATTTACGTTTGACTGGACGCAGCAGATAGAGCCAACGCTCCGTCGGGCGTCCGAAAATAAATTGAACTATTCACAAAGCGAACCCGCCTAATTTATGGGCGCCTCAATCAAGCAGGCACCTGGATCAGGTCGGCGGGGCAAGGAGGCAGCAGGACATCGATGACGCCGTCTGTGGCCATGATTAATATTGCTGGCACGCAAGCATTACGTATACGCAGCATTGGCCGGCGGGAACACAAGGTCAGAGTCAGCCAACGGGCTGCCAAGTGGCGTTCGAGGGCCCGAGTTAATAAATTGTTTGCCGCTGTTAACTAAATTTTGATTACCAGCAGGGGGCGGTCGGTCGGTCGGTCGGTCGCTCGAGTCCCGGCCGGGGCAACACTTTTTCTTGATTTATTGATATGCTAATTGAGTGTTTGCACGTTGGCCCCCGACGCTTTTAAATGCCAGCGTTGACTTCTGCGAGCGGGTGTGTGTGTGAGTGGGGGTGTATTTGTGTGTGACCGGTCGGTCGAAATTATGAGCCATGGCACGCAATTTGCATGGCAAGTGTTGTTCAAATTAATTGTAAATGGTTGTAATTTGCCGTTGTTGCCGCTGCTGCTGCTGCCGTCACTCGCTTCTCGCGTTTACAGTTTAATTGCAGCTTACGCGATCCGAATTCTCGACTTGCCTCCATTATGTGGCAGCTTTAATTAATTTATGGCCATGTCTGCTCGCGGGCTCCTCCGCCTCCGCCTCCGCCTCGGCCGATTCGTAGCGTGTTTAACGTGACGTATGAGTGATTTATGTTGATGGAGTGCACACGTTAAGGAATGGCCCTTTGACACAGTCGTGTCAACTGTCAATTGTCAATCGTCGCTGGGAGTGAATGTTCAAGCAAACAAGTGATAAAGTAAACAAGATTTAACCGAGCCGCTTTTCACGGGGAGCCCACAAACTGCGCCCAATCGAAGCTTTCTGCTTTAATTAGATGGCGAAAACAACTCGGCCGTAGATCAATAAATTATTATTGGATTGCATCTAGTTGAGCAGGCATTCTTTTTGCCATTAGCCGCTGCTCCTGAGCTCCCCCAATACACGCACTGATTTATGCCTAAAAAAGGACCCGGCCCCTCGAGGAGCGGCAGTCCTCCTTTCCGATTACAGCAAAGACGCGCACAAAGTGCTCGCAAAGCCGCTTAGGTCCCCCTGCAGGCAGGCCCCACAGCAAGTATACATTATGTATGTGCGTGTATGTGTGTGTGTGTGTGCACATGCCCCCACGTGTAGTACATGCAGATATCACGTGCTCTCAGCTCCGCATTCTGTTTATAAATCAAACACACATTTGATTGCGCCGCGTGGAGCTTACTTTTTGCTATTTGCTACACAGCAGGAGACCCACACCCACACACACACACACCCACTCACACACAGACACATGTACTTGGGGCTGGCATTTTTTGTAGCTTCGGGATTTTGCAGCATAATTACTTAAATACAAGTGGGAATTATTCACATATAGTTGGATTTTCATGCCTTGTTGCTTGGCTTATTGCTGCGCACATGATTGAAGAGGCCGCCGGCTCGATGGGGCGTGGCTAGCTGCTGTGGCCCTTTTTTAATGAAATTACTTATTATTACATATAGTTCACTCCAAGGCCTGGCCTGGCCTGGCCAAGAGCTGACACAGGGCCGCCCGGCCGCCTGGCTGCATCCTGGCGATGTCGCTGAGGCGCGCAATTTAATTATATTTCCTGGCTCAGGGCAAACAAGTAAATGGGTGTGGCAGAGTGTGTGTGTGTGTGTGGCTGCCGAAATTAGTAGGAAATTGTTAATGCGATAACAGATTGCCGTAGCGCACAGTTGCGTGTGGGAGTGTGTGTGCGTGTGTGTGCCGAGTTGCTAGGCAGCCAAGAGGGGAAAAATGGCGAAAACATTTCCTGGCAAACAAATTTGATTGCGCCCAAACTGATTTAAGTGCGCCTCGAAGCCTCCTGCCAGGCGATCCGCTTTTTTGGCAATTTCACTCCTGGGGGCGGATTCATTAAGTTTTTAAGCATGTGCAGCAAAGTAGTTGGTGCACACTTCCGAGAGGATTCACTTGCCGCATGCCACATTAATCTCATGCCTCAGCCAGCTGATGCGTTGCTTCGTGAGAAATTCATTGAAGACGCATTTGCGGTAAACGCTGAAGCGTGCTCTCACTGCCGCCTCTCCTCTCCCCTATTGCTCTCCTTTGACTAAATTAAAGATGCATCTCACGCGGGCAGCGTGCGCAGAGCTGTCGCCCTTTGCCGCACATAAATCAGTTTTAAATACGGATAAATAAATTGAGCCCCGCTTGCCGCAGGTGGGCAACAGCTGCCAGCTGCCAGCTGCCTGGGCGGGTCGAGAAGCCGACAAAGAGCTCAGTTTCAGCAGCCGCTGAGTTAACTCTTCTGTTTGACTTGCCGCCAAGGTCAGCCCTGGAGCTGGCCCTTCGGCATAAATGCAAATGGGGAGTTGCCACCTGGAGGAGCATAATGGGAGCCCTTCTCCGGGAAGTGCCATATCCTGGCCGTTCAGCCACTTGCTTTGTACTCAGCTTTCGGTAATGTCTTCGCAAGGCATTGTTCAATAAATTCAGCTTAACCTTTGCCCCGCCATAACCCTAAACCTTTACTGTTTTATTGGGTTATATTGGAACTATCGTTAGCAACGATATTAGCCCGACTATCAAGCCATCCCTAGAACACGCCATCCCCGCACTCCCACACACACACTCGCTGCCGCGTAATCCGTTGTCTTCGCTTTGACAATTTATGCTCTGCCTGCCAACAGGAACTCTCCGATGTCCTTGCGCATACGCTAGGGAAACACGCAGGCAGGGTGGACGGGGACGGGCTGGCATGCGTGGCATGTGTTCTCCTGTTTGTCTTGTGTTTGTTTTCTTAGCAGAGCACACACTCACGGGTCATGTTTCAGCATCGCCGTTTGCTTTGGCGACTCGACTTTGCTCCGCTTTTAATACTCGCTAATGGATACACTTGAGTGGTTTTAATCAAAGGATTTGCACATCAAATTTAACTAATTTACTTTGCTTTTGTTTCATTCTGCTCTGAGCTTCAGCCTTGCTCGCTGCTCTATTGAAATTTCATAGTCTAATTTTCAACTCAAATTAAATTTTAATTACGCGCCTTTTCCAGCCGGCGCACGTCAACGAGCTGGGCCCCAAATTGGCAGCATGAATATGTGTGTGTGTGTGTGTGCGTGTGTGTGTTCCTTTCACAGCATTCCTGGCGTATGGTGTTATTAATTTTTATCTATTCGCAGCCAACAAATTGTGCATAGAATAATGGGGTTCGGGTCGCTGCCAAATTAAAGCGCTGCAAATGAAAAAAGTGTAGCATACTTTTCGGCGCTTCATAAAATACACGGTTTAAAGCCGCAGCCGAATTTGACTTTCGCTTGTGGCGGAAATTGTTGTGCCAGGCAGACTTCCCGTGAACACGCAGACACACACAGCTGTCTGTCTCGCTCCCACACGCCGGCACACATCCATGAACACACACTCGCTGCGCTTTCGGACTTTCTTTGTGGCTTTTTACATATGCAAATACCGCAAGCCCCGCACCTGCCCCTGCCCCAGCCCCAGCCAATGCCAATGCGGCAGTGATAAGCTTGACACAACAATACCCCTCCCACGCAAAGCGGAGCACAAATGAAATGCACCCATAAACAGTCAGAAGCAGAAAAAAAAGAGAGAGAAACAAAGCAGCTACAACAAAAACAATAAAAACTTTTGGCTGTTGTTTTGCTTGCATTTCGTGATGATTCGCGAGGGGCCGAGGCAAGGGGCGAGGCAAGGGGCGGCGATAGAACGATGTTAAAAGAACTTTGAAATTAAAATAATATCGGGCGAAAAATGCAAGATATTTTAAGTAATTAATTTTGCAGCACAGACCCGAAAAGCATGCAACACATTCATGCGCATGCCGGGCATGCAGCTGCAAATAGACAGCCCCGAGCACTACGAATCACAAATATTTCATTTCATTTGCAGCTATTTGCTCGTCGTCGAGCTCATCCCCATGTGCTCGGCATTCCCCAGCCCCGCCCGCTGCCTCCCCCTCTGCTGTGTCATTTAATCAACGCTTTTATTGAATTAAACAAATTTGTTTCTAATTGGCAACTGGACAAGCGGCCAACTGCCGCATGTGAGGCATGCACACGAGACGATTTAGGCCAGCTGCCATTAAATGTCGCCAGGTTGCATACTTTCCACGCCCACTGTCAACGGCCGGGCTGCATACATATTTGCAGGCATTCGCCTGTTTGATCAGCAGCTGCCCCCTGCCGCTGCCCTTGCAAATTGGTTCTCGAAAACTCCTGGCAATTAGCCAGGCTCCCAGGCTCGCAGGCTCGACAGTTTGCCCATTCTATTGGGGTCAGCGGCCAATTGAATCGATTTGAAGACCAAGACAAATGCCTCGCTCAATTCCTGGCCACACCCACCCCATACTCCAGGGATCTCTATTATTTATTTTAGATTACATCCCATTGCTGTGTATCCTTTTACATTCATGACACCGCGTCAGTCATAATTACGACAGCCAGCTTTAATGAACATCCGCGTGAAATGCAGTTGCGCATTTTCCATTTTCGCATTTTCACATTTTCACATTTGCACATCAACTGCACTTCATCAAAGCATAAAAAATGCGTACATAAAAAGCAAACGCGGGCACGACGGGTCGATCGGCTTTTGAAGCACAGGACAGGTGGAAATCAAGGACCTGCATTACGTATACGTAATGGATATGCGAAGCATATGAAATGAATACGCAATTGAGAAGAGAATCGCAATATTTATCTGAACACGATTTCATATAGCTCTCTGGAAATGGCAAGGGTAGGAGGCGAGGGAGGCAGACAAAGGCGGAGCAAAAAAAGACAGACAGCAAGTCCCGAAGGGATATTGAGGGAGAGCTCGAAAGACAGACACAGATGGACAGATAAAGGATGGCATCCCCCTCCGACTAGGGTATCCAGCGAGGGGTGCGAACGGAATATGATTTTAATATAAAACAAAATTTTGCCGTGTCAGGGGAAATGCAAATGTGTCGCTTTTAGCTGGCGACTCGTGAATTTGGCGCCGCGGCGACACATGCCAGACGCGCGACAATCCCGAAAAGCGGGAAAACTGAAAGCTGAAAACTGAAAAGCCATTCGCAACGCTTCCCAAAGTGCGCTCGCAACTCGCTCAAACAATTGATATTGACAAGCTCGGGATGGCTGGCTGGCTGGCTGCGAGTGAAATGTAATCAATATGCAAGTTTTGTGTGATGCCTGGCTGCCACGCCCACTTGTTGGCGCCCCTCCCGGGCGAGAGAGCTCGTGAAGGAGTTGTCAATGCTGCGTGAATTGGCAACAAAACAAATTGATAATGCAGCTCGAAGGTGTTGCATGCAGCTCGCATGTGGCAGGTGGGAGGGGGGAGGACGCCACATCAAATTACTTGCCACAGCTCGAGCAGGAGCCCTGTGCGTGACGCAGAGCTGCAACTTTGTTGTGCGAGCGAGTCAAGGCGATTCACGCAAAAAGTGTCGCCCGGCAGAGGGCACAAAAACGCGGAGAACAAAAGGAGCAAAAGGAGCAAAAGGAGCAAAGGAGCAATGGAGGAACTGCAATATAAAATTTTACGAGTCGTTTACACAAATGGCAACACTGTTGCCAATAAACGCCAGCCGAGCTCAGCCCCGCCAAAGGTCGAGTCGGCGCTGCCCACTAAGCCACCTCCCTCCCGCGCCCCACCCCCCAGGCGGCGTCAGTTCTTGCACCAACTGCTGCTCGGGCTGGAGTGTTTTTCTCCATTCGTTTACAATTTTTATATTGTTGCAAAATGTTTTCGTTTCAACTCGTTTCTGTTTATTCTGCACACACCAAAAAAATGAGAAAAAAATCCTTGTTTGTAGCCCTTTTAACACAGATCCCTTCTGGCCTCCCCCCTGACCCCTGCCAGCTGCCAGCACCGATTCCATTGTTGTTCGAGGGGCCGTCGCCTTCCGGACCTCCGGCCTTCGCATTGTGTTTACAAATATAATGGAATTTGATGCACGTCTTATCAGCAGGATCCAATGGAGATATCAGAGGGCAAGTAAAAATTGTAACTAAGGTGTGTGCTAATCAGCTTACGTCCGTAAAGGAGAGCTGTAATCAGTATTATGGCCGGCAATCGACTGTAGTCGGCGACGAAAAAATATTACTCATACGCACGGGGGTCGCTGCGTGGGCCAAAGCGAGCTGGCAGGTCACTGGACGAGCGCTTCAAAGGGGGGAGGGTGGGCCATCCCAGGCAGGACACGATTGAGCGAAGTGCATGGCTCTGGCCATGCAAATATTTGCGAAGAGCAGCCGGAGCAGCAAATGAAAATGGCAAACAGGAGGCAACAAAATAGAAATTGTAACTGTACTTCTTCAGGAGGAGGGGAGGGAGGGAGGGAGGAGGGGCTGAGTGCAAGAGCCAAAGCAAATGTGCTGCAGCACAATCAAGTAAATGAACTACATTGAGAAAGCTGAACGGGAGGGGAGATATATATCTCGGGATTGACATCCAGTCAAGGCGGACAGGTGTGAGAACAGTTAGAAAATCGAGCACTAAACTAAGTGAGTTATCCACCCGTCCGTCCGCAACTCGAGCCATAATATTCGGGAGTCGAAAACTCATGCATAAACATGAATTCGGTTGCATAATTTGCGCACAGGCATCGACAAGTGATGGCAACAAATGCGAAATCTTTATGCCTTTCGCCATGCTGCAACTGCGGATGATAAAATGTGTATTTTATGGCTGCAGCTTTCACGGAGAAAGCAGCCCCGCGCCCCGCGCGCCGAGCACCCCGCTCCGATAACGGCGGCAGCATCAAAGCTGGCAACTACAAACTACAAATGGCCGCAGAGCACATAAAAGGCAGCC
>JABVZY010000307.1:7683680-7694030 GCA_020883555.1 Drosophila nannoptera
GCCAAAGGGCACTGACAACTTGTTGTCAAGCGCTGACTGGGCAGTCGCGTTTCACTTACCCGACAGCTTCAACGCCTTGAATGCATGTGGCACAGCCAAATCTGGCGCGGGCAAGTCCAAGAATACCGCATCGGCGGCACCATCCAGTTCGTTGGTGAAGCCCAAATTGCACACATCTCTGTGATAGACCGTTACAAAGTCGCCAAGTCCATGACGCTTGAACTCATCTCTCGCCTGATCCGCTCGGGCCTCGTGGAAGTCAAAGGTGTGCAGGTGGCCAGTAGGTTTGAGGGCGCGCAGGAAATAGTGTGACAAAGAACCGGATCCGGTGCCCGATTCAACGACCACCGCGCCAGGCCGAACCTCCAGCTGATGCAATATCATACTAATGTCCGGCGTATATATGATTTGCGTGCGATGTGGTAGCGTTTGTGTCCACAGCTCCGGATTGGGCTGTAGCACATGCGCCCAGCCTTTGGATAGCTCCACTCGGCAGCCATACTCCACGCCGATAATAGCTAAGCAAAGCACGTGGAATTCATCAGGAACCTCTTTATTGCGCAGCACATCAATTCAACTTACTTTGCACTTTAAGGGAGCCATAGGGTGTCTGGAAGATATTCGGTATTGTCTCGCCTTTTTTGTTGACTATCGTGGGTACTGCTTCTATGGCATGCATGGAGTTGACACTTAGATAGAGGATGACAATGTCACCTTGCTCTATGTGTGTTTTGGGTTTCAGGAAACTCATTGATGTAGTCGTTTGGCGTTCTTGCCGGTAACGGGCTAGGATACGGCGAGAGGAACGGAGACGCGTGGCCCAAGACCGCGAGCGCCAAAATAAATACTAAATGGTGTGACCAGCACATCTTTTCAAAATAAATACTCAACTAAACTTTCAAGCTTTTAAGACTTTTACAAGCGATAAAGTTTAATAAGAATAATGCGCACATTGATTTTGCACCGAATAGTTATAAGATTTTTTTTTCACAAGATCTCTTAACAAGCAATCACGCTTCACCAGTTGCACTAACAGTGTAGCCAGCTCTCTCAGATCGAAAAGTACTAAATTGTTTCTGCGAGCATTTTTCAACACATACATCTTGCCATGAGCAGCAGCCCACTTCACGCTGATTTGCTTCTTCTTTCTCTCTTTTGGTTTTTTACTACAAGTATGTAAAGCTTGCTCTTTGTGAATTTGCCAAAAAATCGGTGAACATCAGCAATATAGCAAAGGCTATTTTGCTAATTACACTTCACGATGATTGACAAATGTGTGATTGAGAATATTAGCTTTTACTTATGTGAATAAAACTTTTTCTTCTATTCATTTTTATGCTTTGAACTGGCACGTCTTTGTGTTGAAACCGGGTTAACTTTGTCTTGTGGATAATTGAAATTAAAGCAGCGGCAACATGGTTCAGCGCTTGACTTTACGGAGACGCCTGTCGTACAACACGAGATCGAACAGGAGACGCATGTAAGATTTTAGTGTGCAATGTTATTGTTGTTATGAATGTAATCTAATCGGCACCTTGTTTACAGTGTACGCACTCCCGGCGGTCGTCTGGTCTACCAGTACGTGAAGAAAAACAAGACCGTGCCACGCTGTGGCCAGTGCAAGGAGAAGCTTAAGGGCATCACCCCATCCCGCCCTAGCGAGCGCCCACGTCTTTCTAAGCGCCACAAGACCGTAACGCGTACATACGGTGGTGTCTTGTGCCACGGCTGCCTGCGTGAACGCATTGTGCGTGCTTTTCTCATCGAGGAGCAGAAGATTGTTAAGGCGCTGAAGAGCCAGCGCGAAGCACTCGCCAAGCCCGTCAAGAAGGTAGAAAAGAAACCCGCAAAGGCAGCGGCTACCAAGAAGCCCGCTGGCAAGACCGGGGGCAAATCCGCTGTCAAAACTGCATCCAAGAAGCCCGCACCGAAGGGCGCCGTCAAGTCCAAGAAATAAATATGCTTAAGATTTTCATTGAATTAGGATTTGGACGTGGAAGCATTTTGTAATGAAGAAAATACAACTTGAAAAATGTTAAGAAATTGTATATTCCCAATTGGTTCGGTTGTGGTTCATGTCATCGCTTTAGAAACAGCTGTTCGGCTTCATTTGCCATTCGAATTTTGCCATTCACATTCAAAGCCTACAGACATGTGCAACTGACACAAAGAATTATGATGCTTCAACAAGCGGTTGATAATAAACCAAATGAGTCGTACGTATATAATAAATTATCGAATTCTTTTTCTCAATACAATACTGTAAATATGTAGGATAATAAAAGTGCCGTTTGATACTCCGGATCATGCCTTGATTGCATATCGTGTGTTAAGCGTGGATCAGGAACCTCAGCGCAACTTCGTGCAGAAAACGCTTACTCTGGATGGCAACTTACTCACAGTTCACTTCAGCGGTAGCCAAATAAAGAACCTACGCACCGCTATAACCTCGTTCTTTGAGTGCCTGCTACTCTGCCAAGACACCATTAAGTTATTTGGCGATCAACCGAAAGAAAACAATGCCGGAGCACAGCCCAGCACCGACACCGCATAGAGCTATCTATGGGTTTGCCTTTTATATACTGTTTACCGTGCTATTCTTTGCTTATGTGGCGTGGGCCTTCCTGCCCGTGGAGCTAGGTCTGCACTCCTATTTGCCGGACAAGTATTTTGCTGTGTTTGTGCCAATTTTGATAATGGTATTCGCATTTTTTGCCGTTATCATCTACCCGGCTATTAATTTGTCACTGACACCCAACATCGATTCCATTGCCTCGGTGGTCGATCTTAAACTAGTTTTGCCGAAAGGGTCAGAGTTTACCTCCTGGTCGCAGCTAAAATGCCAACGTTCTGAGACAATGCCAAATATAAAGACATCCCAAAGCGCCCAGTGCAAACTATGCAAAACTGAACACATAGCAAAGGCTCGCTCGCCAATACCATTACTTCGATTTCTGGACTTGCAAGAAATAAACACCACATACTACAACTAGCAAATCTGATTTTATATTGATTCTCCCGACTTCACTCGCGACGAACTGTAGTGCAACCTTCTTCTGGCTCATTTGCCGAGGCGGCAATGTCCTTGTCACTATCTTCGATTTTTATAACATCATCTTTATATAGCATGTCATCGTCAGATGAGTCTACATCGACCGGCGTGTAAGTCTCCTGACACCCAATATTGATTCTATTGCCACTACGGTCGATCTTAAACTAAATCTGCCGAGAGGGTCAGAGTTTACCTCCTGATCTCAGCTACAATTTTTGCAAGAAATAAACGCCATATAATACTACTAACATATCTGGTTTTAATAGTAGTCCTGTTTCGTTCACTTGCGACGAACTGTAGTCCAACCTTCTTCTGGCTCAACAAACTTTTCCCCTTCCTTCTTACGGGCCGAGGAACGGCTCTTTTGCGCACTGTGTGAGGCGGCAGTGTCCTCGTCACTGTCATCGATATTCATAGCAACATCATCATCTTCATATAGCATGTCATCATCAGATGAGTCTGCATCGACAGGCGTGTACGTAATCTTAACATCTTTACGCAGCCACTCCTTGCCTTGCGGCAATTTGCTAAGCTCGGCCTCTATTGGCGCATAATTCTTTTCCAAAGCCAATTCCTTATAACGTATCAAGGTTCCAGCTATATGGGGTATACTTCCATCTCCACAGATTGTGTCGAACTCCTCGTCCATAAGGTCTTCTAGCACATTGCTCACATCAATTTCAGTAATATCTATGTTCCCCACGCAGTATTTGTATGTATAGTTCATTATTTGGATGGCGACCTATGGTATAGTTAGGTTAGTTAGGATTTTCGTATTGGAGTCAATTGAAATGTATGCTCACATGATGACTATCGGGTCCACCCATGCCATGTTCGACCGCCAAGCGTAAAGCTTGCCAACTGTTGAATATTCTTTCAACAACTGTGCGAAAATATTTCTCAAACTCAGTTGGATTTTTCGTCGTTGCTTCCATCTCGCGTACTGCCAGTGCTGAGCAACTGTATTAATAAATATTTTTCGGACATTCGCATGTAAACGGATTCTATGTTGACCGCTGACGTTTTGTTTTTATCCTACGCGCCACAATTGCAAACATAAATCATGTCGGAAAGCGAAACTGTAAATGAGGAGCAAACTCTTAATGAGCACGATTTGAGCACCGAAGCAAACTTAGCAAGTGCATACGACGAGGAAGATGATGAAGACGCAGAGCCAATAACCGCACAGAAGGTGAGTAAATTTAATTTCGGTGAGGATAATATCACTTGTTGCATTTTCATACAGGTGCTGGAAATATTGGAGACCGCTTGGACCAACGAAATGTGTGCCCCAGAATTGCTGCAGCACCAGACAGATATGCTAGAGCTGATGATCTCGCAAGTGGCGCACATGGAGGAACAAATGAAGGACCTGGACAAAAATGATTTTCGCTATGTTGTGCACCAAATGGAACTGGAGCGAATTCGATATATCATGGCCAGCTATTTGCGCTGTCGGCTGCAAAAGATAGAAGCCTTCACTCAGTACATTATCAATCAAGATGCAACACGGGACGTGCCAGATAAACGGCTATCGCCAGAGGAAGCTAAATATGCGCAGGAGTTCGCTTCGAACGTAGACGAATATTTCAATAAAGTGGCCACACGATATATGCCCAACCAGCAGCGCGGCGAAGCAGATCAACGGATAGTCGTACCAAATCTCATGAGCCATGTATTTTTGAAAGCAAATGTGGCAGGTAAATATAGTTGGACTGAAGTTTTTTATTTTCTTTTTAACCAAAAGTCTTTATTGGGCTTCAGTTTCTGGCGTTATTGTGGGCATTGATGATGAGGAGGTGGATCTTACACCCGGATCTCAGCATATTATTCCATATCAGCTGGTGTCTGATCTTATACAGAACAACCAAGCCAAATTGATATGATTATGATAAAATATATTAAGGAAGTTGAATAGCTATTAAAATAAGTCTAGCGTTTTTCCCGCTCGAGTTGGAGCCAGTGTTGGTATACACGCATTGCAGCTGCCTCTTCATAAACAGCTGGCGGCTTAATAGTGACGTCACAACATTTGTTTCCAGTGGAAATTCTTAGGTACACACGCCACCACAAGTCTCAGTTGTCAATGTGGCGCGCAATTACGCGTATACCAAAAACACTAGAGTCACTCGGCCAAGGAGGCGCGGTGTTATCTCAGCAGTTCCAACATTCCCAGTTGTACAACAACATCAGCAAAACTAATTATCTCAGCTTACACAACAAAGCGACGCTCGTGGAGCCCAAAAACAATATGTCAAGTGTGAAGCCAAAGGTTGTCTTTGTGTTGGGAGGCCCAGGGGCTGGCAAGGGCACGCAATGCGCGAAAATCGTTGAACACTTTCAATTCACCCACTTATCCGCTGGGGATTTGTTGCGAGAGGAGCGTGCACGGGAGGGTTCCGAATATGGGCAGCTTATTGATGATTATATACGTAACGGCAAAATTGTCCCCGTTGAGGTGACGTGTTCATTGCTGGAAAATGCAATGAAGAACTCTGGTAAAACGAAATTTCTCATCGACGGATTTCCCCGCAACCAGGACAATTTGGACGGCTGGAATCGTCAAATGTCCGACAAGACAGATTTGCAGTTCGTGTTGTTCTTCGACTGCGCCGAGGATGTGTGTGTGAAGCGGTGTTTGGGCCGGGGCCAGAGCGGCTCGGGACGCACTGACGACAACATGGACAGCCTTAAAAAGCGAATACAAACATATAATAACGACTCCTTACCGATCATCAAGTACTTCGAGGGAGCCGGCCAAGTGAAGACCATAGACGCCAGCCCTGATGCGGACAAGGTTTTCCAAGAGGTTGCGCGTATATTCTTGGCCAATGATTTGCAGTGAAATTGGCGCCTACTTAATTAGTTCACGGTCTAGCTTCAATTCTATGTTTGTTTCCTAAAGTGTGTGTGTAAGCTTAATAGTACCCCATCCCTTTACTTAAATATATATATATTTACGCATGTTACCAGAATTAGCGAATACGATTCATGGGATTGTGGGTCAAGTGGGCATATCAAAGATAACAATTTTGGTACTTAAAGAATAAACAGCGTCTAGCTTAAAAAACGGCAGGTGAAAGTGGTACGTAACTAATCCTTGCGGAGCTTGTCTAGGCGCGCCTGCAGATCGGCGTCCGCATCGGACATGGGAGTCGAACCACCACTGCCGCCACTCGTCGCACCACCACCGGCGCCGCCGCCACCACCACCGGATGGTCCACCGCCGGCACCACCGGCAGCTATAGCTGCAGCCGCTTTCTGTGCACCAGCGCCGCCAGCTATGGAGAGCGATCCGGAGGCAGTGGGTAGGTCGCCAAGTTGTTCGCCCAGCTGTAGGCCTAGCTCGTCCAACACCTGTGAGACAACGGCATCAGTTTCCTCCTCATCGCCCTCATCCTCCATGGCATCATCGATGGCGTCGTTGATCATCTCCTCCTTCATGTCCATTATCTCAGACTGTTTCTCGAAGTCCTGGAGAATCTTTTGTATTTGTGGGAGATTCAGTTGACGATTCATATTCTGCATGGCTTTAGTAACACCTACAAAGATAACATTTTTCGTTGACAAACCGTGAATCATTGACTCCCTTCTCTCTTACAAACCTTTCATTGCTTGTGCCATTGTGTTTTGAGATTTGAGCGTTTGGATTTTTAACGATACCGCTTGTATGTTTGCCTTCATGAGCATAAACTTTTTGGAATATCGACGTGTGCGCACCAGATCCTTGGCCATGATCTTCACCGCATCCATTTGACCCTCTTTGGCCATTTTCTTGATGTCGGCAATGATTTTTTTCTCTTGCTGGTCCATTTTCATGCGTTCACGGTCCAAGTCGCGCATTGCCTTGTTCAAGGCGCGCTGATTCTTACGTAGCATCTCATCCGGTGAGATCTTTTTCCCGAAAAGCCAATCCATTTTACAAGATTAACAAATATTTACGACTTAAAGAACTGTATAGGAATGACGTTCCTGAGAATTACTCATCAGAACAACTGTTGTTTTAGCGTTGCCACCAGGTGAGTTAACAGACTCTTATTGCAGTTAACAGAAAACTCCCACAATAAACATTAGTACGCAAACGATGTGTTCACATAAAAAACACGAGGATGTATATATATATATATACATATTGTTTGTTTTAAGCATTCAGAAACCATTGAATACAAGTTTGAGGAGTAATTCAACTATTGCACTTTTGCTCACAATGCTAACACCATACCAAGCATTACGACGCACAACACACTCAATGTTATGCTTACGTTCACGTTTGATGCTTACGTTAACATATGTGTGGCCATACAAGAGAATAATAGTCGCGAAAGTTTCTCATTAAATTTTGCGGCTTAACAATGAAGGAATTCGACGATTTTAATTTTAGCGTAGAGAAATGTAGGGTTGCCTCTCTTATACATCAAATTTGACTCTAAGCAAATTAATTTCTTCCACGTAGACACTAAGGAACTGACACGGGAATGTGTTGGTGGCAGCGATTTACAACAGCGCAAGAAAGAAATCGAGGCTTATAATGAGCAGACTTCAGCAACGCTTAAGCAAACATGCAAGAAAAATTATATGCAGTTCATACAAACGGCCAAGGAGATCTCGCGTAAGTAGCAAACACTCAACTCTCACGCCGAATCTGAACTCAATATTGTGAGCAGATCTGGAGTCGGAAATGTATCAGCTGTCACACATACTCATCGAACAGCGGAATATTTTGGCCACCATGACCGATGGTAAGACGAGCAGCCAGCTGAATGCGGACAGCGCCGAGGCCGAAAGCAGTCTGGCCACCGACGATGTGGAGAACAGTCAGGCCACGCGAGCAGTGAAAGAAATGGTACAAGGCTTCAATGGCAATCTGGAAGGAAAAACGTTTCTCAACGAAGGCGCCCTTATCGAGCTCGACGCTAACGATTACCGTCCCATACAGCGAGTCTTCTTTTTCTTGTTCAACGATGTGCTCATCGTGTGCAAAGTGAAGCATGATAAGTAGGACAAGACCCAAGACTATTTACCAAATCATACACTTCATATATCCACTTTCTTGTAGGCGCTTGGAGTTTCTTACGGAATACGATCCAAAGAAGATAGCTGTTATAAATATCAAGGATTTGGATGGCGTCAAGAATGCCATTAACATTATAACACCTGATGGATCCAAAATATACCAAAGCATAACAGCCGCTGGCAAGAGCGAATGGATAGAGAAGTTGGAGGAGGCTTTCCGCTTTGATCAGCAAAAGAAACCAAAAAAAGGACAAGCTCCTCAGCCACCCAATCGGTCCAAGCAGCAGCAGCAGCAGCAGCAATCCCAGTCGAAGAGCACACCCGAAAAGCTGCCCGACCACAGTCCTACAGACATGCAGCCGAAATCCCTGGAGGATGATACACCCGAATGGCTGAGCACGGCTAGCGAGGAAATTCAAACGCTAGTGGCACAACGACACTTCGAAGAGGCCCAAACGTTAATCACACGCGCACAGGAGTTTCTCCGACTGGCCGAGAACAAGAAAAAACTGTTGCAAGCGGACAGCATCGAAGCAAAGATAAAACAGCAGGAGCAGAAACTCGCCAACGTGCTGCTCCAGGAGCTGTCCAATAGTCACAATCGCAACCTACAAATCGCGCTGCGTGCTGCCCGCCGGCCACTTAAGATTCTTGTAGGCATGGGACGCTCCCGTCAGGCAAGTGCCACCTTGTTGAAGGTGTGCACGATTAGTTTGCGAGTGGCGCAACGCGAAGCGCGTCGGAATAATGCGGAAATCTCTGAGCTGTTCTTCTGTGATCTGACTCAGGTGGCTTGCGATTTCCTCAGTGCCTTCGAACAGCAGCCAGCTTGCGTTAGCGGTTAGTCTCCAGTCAGTATAACTATATACGTTATCTAAACTCAGTCTCAATTCCAATTTCTCAGCGCTCGTCGTCTGGTGCAATGCAGAGCTGCAGTACTTTGCCAGCCAGCTGATCAAGCACTATCTTACCAAGGGCTCGTCTCTTGAGGCAGTAGCCAAGTGCGTGGAGCGCGTGCGCAAGCCGGCCACAAAGCTGACTGAGATCGGCTTGGACATTAGCTACCATTTAGAGGGTCTACTGCGCACAACTCTGGAGTCGCTCATTGAGGAGTCCAAGCAGCGCCTGTTGGACGCTGTGGGCCGCACCGAGGAGAGCTGGCAGCCTTACAACCTACAAACCAAATCTAATTTAAAACGTTTACTGCTCGAGCTGGACGCGCTGGGCATCGATGTACGAAGCCAGACCACCGGAGATACATGGCTGAATCTGACGCAGTCCACGGTCGTTTTTATACGGCACTTCCTGCAGCTAACCGAACACTGCGCCTGCCTAGCTAAAGGCGAAACGCTGTTGCAAAGCCTGGAACAGCTGCTGCGTGATCTCTTCTTGGCCCAACATGCTCTCAAGCCACCCAGCGACATGTCAATGGATGTGAGTAAATCAAGCTTTGTATACCCTGCTATGATTAATTCTACCCTTCCTTCGCAGCCCAACTTCGTGATGAAGAACAAAATTTTCTTGGTGGACAATCTGCTGCCCATAGCCATCGAGAAGTTCCGTAAGACTTCGGGACGCCAGTGCGAGACACTGCGTGAGCTCCACACCAAGCTCTCCCGCCAGCAGGGTGCCCCAGTGCCTCGACAGCGCAGCGTGTACACAACGGACGTGTTTTAGCTTATTTTTGATTACATATATATTTTTTTATTTTACTTTTTCGTTTTGCTTCAATTATTTATAATATAATTATATACATATATAACCACAATAATAATAATAATATTTGTAAAATTAAAAATCGAAGCGTGTGCTGCACTCTATACTCTGTTTTTTGCTTATTACAATTTTCGCTGGGCGCGCGATGTGCCCACAATTTTATAGAATATATATATGCAAATAAAATGTATATATATGTATATATATATATATATATATATCCGATTCGTTTCTATGTAAACTAATGTGTAAACAAGTTTGTTTTTGTGTCTGCTCGATCAAATTAAGTGTCCTTCCTTCGGTTAGCTGCACAAAAATAGGATTTTACAGTTGTTTGGATTTGACAAAGGATTCATTTTGTATTCCGCTTTTATTCAAAATTACATACAAGCAAAAGCTGGCTGCTTTGGCGCCCCGGCAATCGGTGTATATGTGTATGTGTGGGTTGAGTGAGTGGATGTCTTGTGCAGTTGCCGCGGCGCCTACTTCGTTTTTCAGTTATTGTATTAATTTATAATGTAAAATTCTTAACTAAACTGCTTATCAATAATATATTCATTTATAATTAT
>JABVZY010000307.1:7694075-7705879 GCA_020883555.1 Drosophila nannoptera
ATCTGTCTGCATGCAAATGTGTTCTGTGTGCGAAGAGGAAGTGGAAAGTGGAAAATGCAGTCACTAATTCAAACAAATTAACAAACTGACAAATTAGTATAAACTTATGATGTTGCCCTTCCAGTGGTAAATGTTCGATTCACGTTTCGTTTACACAAAGAACAAAAACACTTCGGTGCCGAGCGTACTATTAACATCTAGACAAACTAAAAGCACTCTCACATTTCTGACATCGTCTGCTCATCTGGTTTCTGGTATTCATAATCTCAACGCTCCAACAATGACTAATTCGTGCAGGATCCTCGATTCGGGACGATCCGGCACTTAATTCTTTTGATGAGCGTAGGTAGGTAACGCCGACTGTTATTACTCTTTTAATTTATGTTTTATTTCTGCTGCACTCTCTGAATTTACCATTACTATTAATATTATTATTATTCTTATTATTTTGTATTAGATTTTCACTTTGCAATTTGTGTTCAACTTTTTATTGGACTTAGCCTAGACTTAGTTGCTAAAAGTACGCTTAATTTTTTTAGGGTTTTCATTCATTTCGTTTTATTTGTATTTATATTATAGAATTTTTACTTTGCTCTTATGCACTGATGTTGCTGCTGCCGTTTGTTATGCTGCTTCTGGCATGCTATAAAACAATGTGTTCTCATTATTATTTTGCTTTTTAGTTGTAATAAAAACCTATATGCGCTTATTACAAAATGAAAAGTGTGGATTCCCTCTGCTGTTCTCTTGTTTTCTTTTTGTGTAGTTTCCTTTGTTTCTGTTGATTTTATTTTTGTGTGTTTAATAAATAACTTCATAGACAGTAGCCTTTTTATCGCCCGATCCCGTCACAATATACTTGTCGTCAGTTGATATGTCGCAGCTAAGTACGGATGACGTTTCCTTCGACTGCAAGCGGGAAAAGAAAAACATTTAGTAATTGCGATTGCATGACAAATTCTACACAAGTACTTTTTTATCGTCAAGCTTTAGAGCAATTTGAATCATCTATCAAATTCAAAGGGTTGATAGACCGTCGTCTAGTTATCGCACATGAACCACTCACCTGGAATATACTAGCTCCGTACGGTGTTCGCCATGCGTTAAGCAGGTTGTCTTTGCCGGTGGAAACGAACCATTTGCCGCAGGTGGCAAATCGCAGCGACAGAACACAGCTCTCGTGCAAATGCAGTTGATATTTGTCTGGTTTTGATGCATGCAATACCTCTACGTGTGAATTTTCCATGCCTACGGCTAGCCAATCTCCTGTTGAAGGAATCGATAAGCATTAACTTTTGGGATTCTGATAAATTTCAGATTTCCGGATAAAACTCACCCGTGGGGCAGTAGCCAAGCGAGAATATTTGAGAGCTGAAATCGTGCTGCTGCAGCTGGCGTCCTTCGCGTAGATCCCACGAGCGCACCGTATTGTCCAGACCGCCAGTCCACAGTCGTGAGCCATCCGGACTGATATCAATGCACGAGGCACCGTCTGTGTGTCCCTGGAACTGACGCACCAGTATCTCGTTGTGTAAATCCCAGACGGCGATGTTGCCATCGCTGCAGCACGAGAAGCACACCTTCGAATCGGGACTGATGGCGAGCGCGTAACAGGCAGGCGCTGCTGAGGTTAGCTCGGCCTTAATCCGTGGCGTTGGGCTGGCCAAGTCCCATATCGATAGATTCGATGCCTCGCCACCGACAATTAGAGTGCGTCCATCGGGCAGCAGTTTCACCGAGCGTATATAATTATCACGCTGCAGGCAATCCAACTGGCTAACGGGATTCTTATTGCCCGGCTGTGAGATGTCCCACACCTTGACGCAGCCCTTACCGCCCGTGTATACATATTTTGTAGGATTTGAAATGGTCACCGCACACACTACTTCACCATGCGATAACGTATTTATTTGTCGCGCATGCCTAGGTATGCCAACGCCGACTAGCGCATCCGGCGGAAACGGCACTGGCTGCAAGCTACCCTCGCCGTTCATATGGAAAGAGTATGCACTGTTATCCAAAAAAAATCTAGTATTATTCACTAATTTCAGTGACTAAATGCGAAAAACAAATACTTACGGCTTCCCACCCGTTAGTGCCGAAGGATGTGGAATGCCGTTTGTTCGTACATGCGCATGCGGATCGTACGGCAACGGCGGTCGTCCATAGGCGGGATCCGAAGGTGGACGCTGGTAGGGATCCGCAGGCCGCTGATAAGGCGACGCTGGATACCCAGCCGGCGGTGGCCCACCTTGTTGCATCATTTGTTTAGGATTCGCACCCTGAGATGGTGCTGCAGCGTTTGGTGTCGGTGTGCGTGCCTTTGCGCCTGGTGTGCCCGGCTTGTCCATCTACGAACAAATTGTAATGTGTGTTGTTAGATAGCTGATCAATCATTCTCTTTTCTTGCTTCTCATACATCTTTTGTCTTGAGGCTGGGTGTTGAACGTGACGAACTAGACCCTGAACGCGAGGGCGGGCGCTCTTGCTTGATGCCACTGCTGCCAGGCTTGTCCAGACGCTCGCCGTTTAAACTCTCACGGTCGCGCACCTCCATGGAGACGTGTTCGCCGTTGGGACGTGGTGAGTGGGATTCCTGTAAGGGATAATATCGATTTTAATGTATGTAGAACTTATTTATTTCTATGATTTCTATATAATTATTTCGATTATATATATATTTTTTTGTTTTTGTTGCTTGAATATCAGGGCTGACACTCAACTCACCATTTCATTTGCAACATCTACGACTAAATCTTGATCGCTTTTCTCGCCTTCATCGTCCTGCAAATAATTTTGAAAAAACAAACAAACACAATAAAACAAAATTCGTACAACGATAACAACAACAGCAACGACAACAACATAATCAGCTGGTTCATTGCACTAGTCTACAAATGCAATTATAATATTATTGGGTTTTAGAGTTTTCATTTTTATGAAGCGCATGAAGTGACAGAGTATTAGGAATAGACAACAACAACAGCAAAAACAACAACTACATATGAGATAGGCTACTTTAAAGTATTTGGAATATATGTTTCGGTTTCGGTGAGTTGAGAGGCAGCAACAGCTGATGACACAATGTGATACGAGTACACTAAATGATATTATACGTTCGCTTTAACTCAATACTCACTTGCAGCTTCTCATCTTTTCGACGCTTCGAGTCGTTCTCAATATCGAGAGGCGATCGCGTACGATACTTCTCACGATCCGCTGGCGAAACCGAATTGCGCTGCAATACAATTGATATTCGTTTAGAACTTGATGGTAGCGATGTTTCACTTTCGCCCACTTACCAAACGCTCTTCAGCGCCCGCTGGTCCCTCCAAGCCCATGGGCTTTATATCCGGCCTCTGGTGGTCTGGCGGCGCTTTAAGCAAGCTTTGCGGCCCGTGTGGCAAACCCATTGTGGCGCCCAGTGCAAATGGATTAAGTGCGCTCATCGGCTGCGGCGGTCCGCCAGGCACCTGTTGTGCATGTATTTGTTGCTGCAATTGAAAAGCCAGAGGCAGTTAGTTAGGTAGTCAAATGCTGGTCTAGTGCAGGCATGGTTTATATACTGCTAAATTTTTCGGTTATTTGGCCTTGGGGACTCGAACAAAAGCTAGTTTGATGTAGCTGTGCGCGTGTGTGCAGACAAAACCGACAACATCGACAAGAAGAACAACAAGCAGCGGCGATATGCCCTTCACGCATTATAAAAAAAAAAATTACAGAAAAGAATTAAAGAAAGAAATAGAATGAATAACACCTGCTGGATAGGTGAGAGCGAGAAATAACGCAACAAGCAAACAAACAAACGAACGCAAATGGCAAGAAAACAAAATGATAATAACTTACTAAAAGTTGCTGTAATCCATGTTGCTGCTGATGTTGCTATAGACACACGCAAATCGCACGCACAAACCCATCGTTTTTTTTTTTTTTTTTTTTTTTTTTATAATTACATCATATACATATTGTATACGTAATAATTATAATAATACAAAAGAGAAGTAAATAGATTGGTCAAGCAGCTCGATGAGTAATATAGCTATATCACAATGATTTTTCGTCCTGGCTAACCCGATATCTTTTTTTTTTTACCATATTCTCATTTGAGTTGAGTAACCTACTAGCTATTCCTGGTGGTCACTTACCCCAATGATCAGATTTAACTCCTGCATTGTGACTTGCTTCGCTCGCTCAACCGCCTGCATCACTTGTTGCTGATGATCGGTCTGTAGGAATGGAAGTAGCTGGTTGATAAGTGTATTGAGACGCTTGGCGATTTCCGTTTGCTTGTGCATTTCCACATTAAGGCCATAGGACATTTCATAGTACTGTTAGAATTGTCAAGGATTAGTTAAAGTATTATAATATTGAGAGATCGGTAAAAATTAAGACTACTAACCATAACATAATGGCGCTGCATTTCGGTCTTTTCATTTGCCAGCTTCTCGCACTCCAATTTGATGCTGAAATTCACAGGAAAAATAATCAAAAGGGCAAATTAGTTTAGTTGAAAGAAATCTCGAGCAACGCTTCCGTCGTCGTCATCGTCGACTCGCCGGCTAAAAAATCCTATGAACGGCAGCGCATATGGCGCGGTGCCTGGCAAACCGGTTCCCCAGTCAAAGACATACGAAGCCGAAAGGCAGCCAATAGCCCAGCAGAGCATGTGAGCATGAAAAACCTAAAGCAATCAACATCCGTTTATATATATATTGTATATGTATATATATTTTCAATTTCAAATCAGACATTCTTTATTCGATTTAACGGTTAACAGTTAAAAAAAAAAAATTGATTCTTGGGAGTAGTTGTTTTCGCGTTTATCGTGAAAATGAGTTAGCCGAAAGGACGTTTGTATGAGCTCACATGCTATTTGCTTGGCTTTCAACAATTTGAAATATTGCGACAGAAAATTCATACAAGATCGCCGAAACCATGGGCTATAATATTTCACCAATATATGATATGAGATTCCTATAATATATATATCCTATTGGTAAACTGTTTGTCGTCGACACTTGCCTGTGATATTGTGCCTGCAGGAAATTGAACTCCTCCTTGATGCGCTCCAACGTATCGGCAATGGTAAATTTGATTGGGCCCTGAGGTGGTGGTCCCTTTACGTATTGAAGATGCACATGAACATGGGGGCGAAACACAATTAGCAAAGCACTTTATTGGGTCCCACTGCAATCTGAAATACTTACCCCGGCGGCGGGGTGACGCACCGGTGCTGGATACATTGTTGTTGTGTTGCTGTTTCTGTTGTAATTGCTGTTTTATTGCTGCCCAAAAAGGGACGGTATGAACAACAACAAATAACAGTTGTAGTTTCTTGTACCGTAATAATTTGTTTCTAAATTTTTATTTGCCTGCGGTTGAACGAATTTCTTATGCTTCCTCTTCCTGTTGGCAGCGCGCCGCTGCCCGCTGCTGCTGGCACCCTGAGATTGAACTCTCCTCTGCCGAATTTATCAGCGCTAGCACCGGAACATTTATACAAATTTACAAGCGTATTTTTGCTTTTGTTGCAATTTTAAGTTTAGTTAAACTCTTGAGTTTCCATATTGTCTAACATTTTAGGGTATCCTGCAAAGGGAATTTTACGTTTCTTATTTATTGGTCGTTATTTTGCACCATTTTTTTCAATACGTAGAATCTCACGCACATACATCCAAACACACATTACACACATAAACACATACACATCAGCGCGCTCATATATTCTTAAGCATCTCAGCAATGGCAGCCATGCCAGCAACAACGAGTGAACACATACATACAGAGGACGACGCACGTACGAGGGTATGAGTGTGAGTGTTTACCGCCGAAAAAATCAAACGCACAGTTGCATGTGCCTGGGCGAAATGTTACGCAAAAAAACAAGCATGTGGTAGAGGGTACAAAATTATTGTTCACTTATTTTACATCATATGATTTTCTTGTTAAACTATTTCCACATTACTGTGGCATGTTAATTTTGCAAAAGCAATGCACGCTGTCAGCACGCTCTGCACAAACAAATGTATTCCGTCCACATACATACATATACAGATAGACTGCAATTACGCAGGGTTGCCACTTTTGACCGGAGGACAAATATTTTCATTTCGCACGAGAGCTGAGAACTTTAACGTGTTTATAAATAATTTATTTTTGTTAAGGTTCGTTCGTAGTTCATTTCAATTTATTGTATCTACATAGGATTAATTCTTAAAAGAAAATATGATTTCCTGGCAATACTGCTCGCTGCGACAGCGAGTTGACCACTCATACATACACACAAACAGACAGACAGACTTATACACGCGCGCGCACACTAAACGGACGAGTGGTAAAACTCACACACACTCACACAAACACAGGCGCACACACGAGCACAGCGCAAAAGAAAAATTGGCCCAACAAAAAATAAACAAAAGCAATTAAAAAACGGAGTAGTTGGCAGTACCAGTTTACATTTAGGCATTTAGCTTTCCGTACGTTTGCACATTTTATTGCCACTTTATGTGTGTACACATACACTGCATTAGTATTTCCACAAGCCGATTTTTTCAGTGCAAAAAAACGTAATTTCTTTACTTGAATTTGCCCGTAAAAACTGGCCTCTTCCAACCGACCGACCGACCGACCGACTCGCTACGTCTGACAGTCAGCCTGAGCGTCGTGTATGTGTTGTGTGGCGTTCTCGTTCTCGTCTCTATATTTTTTCGCATCTGCTTTGCCCGTTCATTTTGCACTTCTATTTTCGTCTGTATTTAATTGGAATTTGGATACGTTTTCTAAAGCTTGTAATGCATAATTACATGTAAAAGTAGATTAACTTCACTGCCGATTTGTTTTTAAATCGCGAACGTGATTTTAATGCGTGGAAAAAATAAAAAGCCGACGATATATCGTTAGATATGGACTCCACAATATATCGACATGCCGCTTTGATTTATCGTACCAAGTGATGCATTCGTGTTATCGAGCATTTTCGCTTATCGTACATGCAACATTGATATGTAGGGCCGTCGATTGTTATAACGGGCAATGGAAGTTTTAAAAACTAAAAAGTTGGCACACAATTACATAAACAATTTCCTTGCAAAAATGCAAGAAGCTGTTTAATGGATTAAAAAAGTATGGAATTCGAAAAAGTGCTTTTAGTCTTAGTTTATTTACTCTTTCAATTTAATAAATGTCTCAGTTTATAAAACAATTATGATTATTTTTATACTCAATGTAAAAATGCTCTGTATGTACATATGTATGTACTTATTAGATAAATTTGCAATACTGATTAAAGTGTCATCACAATCATTATAATTACTTTCATTTAGTTTTGTTCTACACAGTACTGAAAGTGAAAGCTGCCCAATACCTAACCCATTATAATTGTAAGGCAAAAGTTGTATGTTTCATAATTGCATTTATTTAATTGATACTCTAATTGGTTTGTATCCATCACAGTTGGTTATCACAGTTGCGTTCCCTTTCTTCTTGCGTTCTTGAATTCGAATGTTCAATCCTTTACCAGGGGCGCCACAGTTTCTCGCTTTCCTCTGGCATTGGCGATGGTGCAGGACTCTCGCAATCACTGTGATATCCCGATGAGGCAGGGCTGAGCGGCGCTGAGCTGCAGTTCATGCTCAATTCGGAAGCCGCCTCCGGTTCAGACAATGTTTGTGCCTCATGGAACTGCTGTAGATTCTTGTAGACACGGCCCAGATGCGTCATCACCGATTTGCCCAGATCGACGCTCATGCCAGGTGTGGAGGCCATAACACGTGACACCTCATTGACGGCATTCATGTATCCGTTACGGAAGCTCTCCAATGGAATTGCAGGTGATGTTGCTGCTGCTGCTACTGACTTGCTTGCCTTTTGCTGGCGCATGAATACTACAGCTGATTCAAGCATCTCGGCCTTGTCCATGCGCAGAATGCCGTCGTCGCCTCGCAGCTCGGCGACAAGTGTCTTCAGCGTGTCCAGGCACTTGTTGATTCGCGCACGACGCTGACGTTCCAACAGTGGCTTCTTCACCTTCTGGTAGATCTGTGTCTTGCTGGCGTATTCCATTTTAATTTACGTATTTGTTTTGACCAATTTACAAGGAGATGTAAAAATTGTGCGTGGTCGCCTTGTTGCCTTATTGCTGGCTGAATCGAGAATGATGCTCTTTGGCTGCCAAGGGCTTACTTTTATAGCAGGGGCCCAGGCTCGAGAATCCACCCTCGGCCAGGGCCACGCATGAGCGAGCCTCGTCTCGCTCGCACGCACGCGTGCACATGTTGCTCCCTCTCTCTCGCGCACAGTTCCCTTTGCGCACAGGCGTTGAGCTGTGTGCTGAACAGCTGCAACGTGCGGCTGGCATGGAGGACAATCGGCAATCCTTGTGGCTCGTGGCGTGGGAACCGACCTGAAAGTAAGTTTCTCACACAATTTTTTCTCGTTTGTTTTCCTTTTGGCCACATGCTTCGCTTTTTTAAAGGATCAGAGCACAAATTTTGCAGCTGTCGCTGTTTTGGGCATCGCCATGCAGTTGTTGTTGTTGCTGCTGCTGTAGTTGCTCTTTAGGCCGGTGTTATTATCCTTAATGCATACTTCACTGCCTCATCCTGTGTGTGTGCGTGTGCGTGTCGGTGTGCGTGGGTCGTTCCCGTTCCCATTTCATTGTTATCCTGCCGTGCCATCTCGCTTATTGTTTCATCAATGTATGCAGATGATGATGGCATAATGCCCATACCCCTCGGCCCGCGCTCCTCGTTGATCGTTCATATCGTCCGTTGAGTGTTTATTGGACTCAATTAGTGTGGCATATTGGCTTCGTTTGGCTTTCGTAGGGGCCGTAGGGTGAGCCGGGCGCTGAAAGTGTGCTCCGAACAGGCGGCGCGTGGACTATTTGATCGCAGGCCGATTGCTACTTGAACTGGGTGACACCTACCAACCCCCTAACTCCTCGTCTCTGTCCCTTTACGGCAATTATCATTAATTATCGATCTATTGCGGCATCTAATGGATTAATTAGTAATTAATAGCACATTGATTGCGACTTAGATACCAACGCATTTCACTTTAGATTAACTAACCGCAGGTGTCTGTGTTGGCGGAAAAGCTGCATGATTATTTGCAGCACGTGTCAGAATTAATTAAGTTAATATCAAACAGTTAGCCGCCTTCCGACTTAATGACCAACTGAATCAGTGGCTCATGGGATTAACCAGCCAAGAACGTTGCGGTCCATTACAGCTAATGCTTTATAAATCTGGCTTCATAGTAATAATAATTAATGCTCCGGTTGATTACAGGTCTAACACAGGTCATTAACTAGATAGATAGGCTAAAACTAGGGGTTTGGTGAAGTGAAAACTATTGGCATCCTTCTTTGAAAAATCGTATATATTATAAAGACAAGTTCAATGGCATTTATGTCAAAACTCTATCCTTCGCTCTCTCATATTTCTGCGGTCCTTCATTTGCATCAGCAACTGTATCAATCAATCATTAGATTCTGATTGGGAATCGTCCAGCTGTAAATATTTACGCTTTCGGTTTCAAAATAAGAGATATAGATATTTCTTTTTAAATTAGTTTTTTTATATTTATGTTTTCGTATCCTTTGTTTGTTTTTTCTTTCTTATTTTGTTGTGTTTTGGTACTTAAACTATAAACAGTTGTATTGGCTAACAGACTTCTGGCTAATTGATATAAATGGAGTCAATAAACGTGCCCTATCACAGACCTAACTTAAAAACTGCGTAACACTTAAGTAGAGGCAATATGAAGATCATTGTAAAGCTTTGTAAAGCGACAGGTGGATTGCGTGCGTGTCCCGATGACTGCGATGACCTGCTTGGGGAGCTGTCATCCTCTACCAAGGACGCCAGACACTGCCGGAGTTGCTGATCTGCAGCAGGGATTGTGCGGCGATGGGCGTGGATGAGCCGGAAGAGCCGCAATCACTGTCGCTGGCATAGCCGCTGGAGACAGGGCTATAGGCGTCGCGGTGGCTGGTGCTGCTCTTGTTGGCGGAGTAGGCGGACTCACAGTTAATGCTGAGCGGCGTGTGCAGGGCCATGGGTGTGGACTGCTCGATGGGCTGCTCCAGCTGATTCAGGCGCATGCCCAGATGTGTCATCAGTGTGGTGCCAAAGGCCACATCTACTTTGGGCAGAGCAGCCAGGGCCCGGGAGACCTCGTTGGCGGCCCGTATGTAGCCAGCGCGGAAACTATGTTCAGTGGCATTGGCAGTGGCAGCAGCAGTGGCGGCCTTGGCTTGCTTCAATTTGCGAAGATACTGGACTGTCACCTCCAGAATGTCGGCCTTCTCGAACTTGGCGTCGCCAGTCTGTGCCACACACTCGGCCATCAGATCCTTCAGGTCGTCGAGGCACTTGTTGATGCGTGCGCGCCGCTTGCGCTCAAGCAGCGGCTTCATTACCTTGCGGTACTGGTAGGTTTTGGAGAGCTCGTATTTGGTTGCCATGATATAGCTTGCTTTGTAGAACTGGCGTTGTTTGCGCTAGATGCGTACTGCACGACGGTTGCGTTGAGAATGCTGCTTGCGTCTCCAGTTACTGCTGCTTTTATAGCTGCACGTGCCGACGTCGCCTTCAACTGCGTCTCGTGCTCAGCGCACGCACTCGGAGAGAAGAGCGCGAGCAGCAAGCAGAGAGCGGAGAGCATACGCAGCAGCAACAACACGAACGACACCACCTGCCGATAAAATTACTCAGCCGTTCGGCTCAGCTGGGTACGGGTCGTGTTGGTCGCGCAACTCTCGGCTCTCGGGGCTCGGTCTTCGGCGCTCGACGCTCGGCTCTGGCTGCGCTTGCGACTGCGCTTAGTCGCGATCCTCATCTGTTCGTGGTGGTTGGTTTTTCTCTCGTTGGCTCGACAAACAAGTCTGCAATGCCTTGGCAGGGGATGAATTTGGGATGGTGCCTACGTGTGTGTGTTGGCGGTGGTGGTGGTGGTGGTGGTGGTTGTTGCACATGTTCGGCATGTTGTTGTTGCTGCCGCTGCCGCTGTTGTTATTGGTGCTTTTAGCTCTTCTCCGTCTTCGTTTACTCTGACGTTCGTCGAATCGTGGGAAACACTTTGCCCTCAAGTTTCCCACAAGATTTTTCTCGCTCGTTGGTGTTATAAGTTATAATCGCTCGGCCGTGTAGGGTGAGAGAGTGGGAGAGAGAGCGCGAGAGTCTTGCCGTGTCTTCGACTTGAGCCCTTACGCACATTGCACAGTGGGCAAAACACATGCGGAACAATGTTGAATGGAATGAACTCGCAGGACTTTCCAGTACATGTTTCGTCTACTTGATATGAGAGATCTTCGAGACCCGTTAAAATGGTATTCTGGGTTTTACATAGCATGTCCTTTACTTGGTGCAGGATTTTCACGTGTTGCTTGTGCGTGGGAGCACAGTGCGCAAAGTGCGCAAAGTTTTCGCTGCTGCAAGGTAGAAGTCCGAACAGATCTGTTGTGGAATTACCGGGGCATGTTTTGTACTTGATACGGTCAGCAGGGCATCCGGTATTTCGGGAATACCTTACGAATGACCTTACGAGCTTGAAGTTCAAAGCTGATTTGCAGGTGGGACTCCGAAGCGTGGGGAAAGTGCAATTCGTTTTAATATATATGGATTATTGAAAAAGATATTAAAAAGTTTTACCACAAAACTCCTGCATTCGCCCCACTGTAAATCTGACCGTGCCCGAGATCGAGTCATAGCGAGTCTTGTGTGGACAGTACTACCGAAAAAACTACCACCTGCCCTTTATTTTTTCTCTCTTTTTGTTCTTGCCTTCGGAGGCTCCTC
>JABVZY010000307.1:7709219-7719331 GCA_020883555.1 Drosophila nannoptera
ATATAAGCGACTTAAATGGCAGGTGTGCACATCGCGTGGGAAACACACGACGCTGCTCGAGCGGTTCTCACGATCCGAAATGCGAGCAAGCGACGCACAAGCGGAGCACGAACTTGCAACCGATTCGAGTTGCGTCGAGCTGCGGGTGCCGGCCAGCGTCTGCCCCTAGCCCTTCCGCCTATAGGTCTCCTAATTGGAACCTGCCTGAAGGTAATTAGGGAATGTTGTTCTCTTCTCCGAGCAGGATGTGCCCGCTCAATTGCAATTGACCCATCTTGAATAATTAAGATTATATTATAATTGTTGAACGAAATTGTTGCAGTCGAGCTCTGATTCCGCAGGACAATCAGTGCCCTTTGGCCGCGGCCATAAAAACCACATTTGGCCAGACACGTTGAGGACGCTTCATCAATTCGGGCCTCGGCCCGGCCCGGGCAAGACAAATCACCAAATGGTGCGGTCAATTGTCTGGGGGCTCCGCACTCTGTTCTGGCCAGAATTTTACGGTTTAATTGCTGCTACAATGCGTCAGACACGCAACTAGACAATCGTCTTAACGCATTGTTGCTCCGCAGCTCGGATTCAGCGATTTCCTTTCCCACGCAGCGAGCGCACAAGAGAGCGCAGGCCGGAGAGGCAGATTTCTAGATTTCTCTGCGAAACGGGCTACCTGCAGCAGGTCCTGGCCGCAGGACCCGTGCACCTATAAAAGCCGCCGCTGCACTCAGAGAGAGCATCATTCACGCAGCATCCTGCAAGCCGTGCACAACTCAAACAGCACAAACGGAGAGAGAACGAGATGGCACCACAGACCGCGACCCAGACCGCTTTCGTCTCGAAGACGCAGCACTATTTGAGGGTGAAGAAGCCGCTGCTGGAGCGGCAGCGCCGGGCACGCATGAACAAGTGCCTGGACACGCTGAAGACACTTGTCGCCGAGTTCCAGGGCGACGACGCCATTCTGCGCCTGGACAAGGCCGAGATGCTCGAGGCGGCACTCGTGTTCATGCGCAAGCAGCTCATCAGGCAGCAGGCGCCCGTCCCCCCTGTGCCCATGGACAGCTTCAAGAACGGCTACATGAACGCCGTCAGCGAGATCTCTCGGGTGATGGCCTGCACGCCGGCCATGAGCGTCGACGTCGGCAAGACGGTGATGACGCACCTGGGCATTGAGTTCCAGCGCATGCTGCAGGCGGACCAGCCGCAGCCGCAGCAATCCAAATTGGAATCTTCGCCAATCAGTCGTCCCGTAAGCCCCGCATCTTCGGGCTACCACAGCGATGCCGAGGAGTCTGAGGCAGCGGCCCGTCCGCAGTCCCCCGTGTGGCGCCCCTGGTAGACCCCCAGAGACTGCAATCTACAACCTCCAACTACAACAACGAATCATGTCTTCCAATTGACTCGATGTAAACTGTGATACCGAGAGCTTTACATAGATCTAGGCGCACTTAGCCGATAGGCCAACCAGCTTTAATAGTTCTAAGATAGCCTAAGCCGAGTAGCCAGCCTTTGTGTACTAACTTAGTCTGTAAGGACACAATGCAAGCTTTAATAGTAATAAAGACTAAAACTAAAACTGAAGTATTTGATCTCCCCTGCTTAAAGTGAAGCTTCAAGGTGGGAATTGGCATGGGAATGCCGGGCTATGAAAGGAGAGGCCATAGATCCCTATGGGCTATAATATCCCATATTTAAATGGAAATGCTGGGAAGAATCGATTGACTATCTGTCCTTCTATCCTTTGAAGAAATTTCAGTTGAAGGCTTGGCCAAATCGTGATAGCACTCCAGTTAGACCTTCAGAATGCGTCGAGTCTCTGATTCTTGGATCAGCTCACGCAATTGCCATTTGAGGCAACTGTACCCAGAAGAAGGCAGACCTGATTTCGTGAGTAACCTGTTGAAGGACCTCAAAACATTGACACTCTCTTTTGTCTGGGCTGTTATCAAGATCAAGAAAAGGACCGGGAGGAGGAGGAGGAGGAACGCAATCCGAAAGTAAGATATTCCATCTAATGGGGACAGGTCTTAAATTACGGCCTTATCGGTATGCGTAAGAGGACTCCGGCGTCTGCAGTTCCGTAATTAGTCAGCGAAGGATTAGATGGACTAGACACGCTAACGATTTGAAAATTGGAAGATCGATGTGGAAGGCACAACGATTTGGATGGTTTTCTTTAATGACTTTTCGTTTTCGTTTTCGATTTCCATTTCGTTTTCGTGTCGGGTTTGGGTCTGGCATCGGCTCGGTAGGTGCTTGCTTAGAAGACTCCCCAGAACGTGTCAACGCGGCCAGACCCACCCCGGCTGCGAAGTGGCCGGAGCAGGGGGGCAATCCGAGCTCCCAGGGGTCTCGGCGAGTAGGAGGTCCTGACCCTCCGGCTGGCTTTTCTCATATACAAAGACACATGAGACCTTGGCTGAGAATGAGCCTCAGACCTGTCCACGCCTCGCCCGCTCATCAGCATGCACGTGTTGCCCTCGAATCTGCATAACTGTAGTGTGTCGTCTGTCAGGGTGTGAGTGTGTGAGCCGAGCCTGGCTTTGAGGGAGGGCGGCCACACCGAGTTAAACTGCAATTACAACCCCTTTTGTGAGCTGCACGTGCGTCGGAGCAGGAGGAGGAGGTGCTGCTCTGCTCCGTCGATTGCCCATCGATCCTGCCCGGTCCTAAACCAACAACGCCTGCATTCCGGGAATCGCCAGAGCATCGCACCGACTAATTTGTAAACTAAAAGATAATTCAACATGTCGCGCTGTCTCGTGTCAAGTGCGCCGCATGTAACACGATGACAAAAAAGTACCCCACATGTGTTTTTTATTTTTATTTCCACAGCGTGCTCTGCGTGTGTGTGTGTGTGCCAGAGCGTGCTGCGGCGTGTTATTTTATCATTACTAAACCGCCGCGTGGGTCTGTTGTTATAACTACATCGCACATGACTCTATCGCCTGGGCTGGGCCTGGGCCTGGGCGAGGCTCAAGTGCGGGCCGGGTCTTGGGTTACATTCGGGTGAACTTTTCGCACGCCTCGTTTGATGTGCGCGTTGACCAGCGGAAATACCGTAACACGGACACGGCCGAGTCCAGCAACTGGACCTGATTGCGGGCATTTCCCGCTTCCCGCTCGCCGATCGCCGATTGCCAATTGCCGGCACATGTGTGAAAGTTACGCACGTAGTCGGACAGGGACTGCCTGGTGCTCGGGTGGACCGCGAGACGTGTCAGTTGGCGACGCCGCCGCCAGCATCCCGCGGCGCGAGAAACGAGGTCGTCACGTGTTCGAACACGCCCAGGGGCAGCCCGAGACCGACGCCTGGGCCTCGGCACTTGCGAACAATGGCCGTCGGGTGAGGGGTCAGGTTGCTGTTGATATACAATTTTGTGTATTTTACCAATTTTACTTCTTTTCTGGTTCGTTCGGTTTTTGTTTCGGGCTAATCTACGACTCAGGGACCCTAAACGATCGGCAGCGATAAGAAATCAGTGCACGTGTTCATCGAGCCGGAGCCGGAGCCGCAGTCGGAGCAGGTCAACAGATTTCCCAGAAACGATTTTCGGCCAAACAAGGCACCACAGTAGCCCGAGAAGAAACCGCCGCAGTGGCAGCGGCTATCTGGGCATCGCAGACCCCCAGCGGGGCTTTTCGAACGATCTTTTTTATTTGATTCGGTTTGCCATAGAAATGCGGCCGGGCTCAGTTTTTGGGCATGCACGTGGGCCATGAAATGGAACAGCCGGGGAATGAGTCAACCAAAATTAGAGCCAAGGACGCCGCACAATTGGAATGAACAATCGTGCCTCACAACAACAGCAAGGCGGATTGATGATTCGACCAAAACAGCCGAGGACCTAATGTCTATTTCCATGAAGCGATTCCGGGCACGCAACCAAAACATTGAGTCTGTCTCTGTTTTCTTTCTTAAAGGATATGTTCCAGGAATCTGTGGACTACTCTCTGCAATCCATTCTTTATCACGAATAATTGCTGCCAAGTCAAGACTTCATTTCTGCTCAAAGCAAGTCATCAAATGATGGACTTCCATGGAAGCCAAGCGAGATCCTTATTCGACTTCTTATTAAATTAAAATTATGCCAAAATATTCAACCTTTTTTTAATCAAATTGAATCTTTTTTAAGGTCAAATAAATTGAAGAAAGGCCAATATTATTGGATTTAATTATTTAATTATTGAAATGAAATTGAAAATACTTTTCGTCTGTCTCTGTTTTCTTTCTTAAAGGATCTCTGCAATCCATTCTTTATCACGAATAATTGCTGCCAAGTCAAGACTTCATTTGCGTCCCAAACAAGTCATCAAATGATGGACTTCCATGGCAGCCAAGCGAGATTCTTATTCGACTTCTTACTAAATTGGAATTTTAATAAAATAATATTCAACATCTTGTAATCAAATTGGATCCTTTTTAAGGCCAAATAAATTGAAGAAATTGATTTAATTAATGATTTATTCAAATGAAAATTAAAATACTTTTCGTCTCTAATCCTTCCTTCTAATCCTTCGCCCCTGCAAGAACTCCCTCATCAGCCAGTTAGCTGGCATTCCAGGCTATCTCCGACTGATCTGTCGAACTATTTATTGCCCCGGCGCGCTAACAAATCCTTTGACTGTTGCCCCAGCTTCTAATTAAACCTCAATAGCCGGAGCTGAGCTGGGCTGAGCCGAGACACACACAAAACACACAAATCACACAAATGCCAGGCTTCTAATCGGGGCACTCATCGGAAGGACTCGGCAACGAACTGTTAACGCCAGCCTACAACTTCTCGCCAGGACGAACGCCGGCGGAATCTTAATTTGTCTCCCTGTTGTGCGGCTCCAAGAGAATGGCTACAAAAAGTGTATATAAATAAAAAAATGGAAACAAGAGCCCGACGCACATGGGCTTCGGATATTTATGGCCCAGTCAGAGACAATCCATTAAGTGCAGGATCGTTCCCATCGTCGACGCCTCACGCGCCATCACGTGTCCAACTTGCGACCGAGCCGAGGCCCAAAAGGACAACACTCACGTGCGTGCGTCTCTCTTACGCTCGGCTGCCCCATGGAAGCCCCTCAATAGGGATCGTCTGCTAATTGTGTGCCATCGAAATGAAATTAAAAGCAACTCGTTCTGCTTTCGAATGCCTGACACGTCTTGGCTTGGGCTGGGGTTCTCTGCTTTTTTTTTTATTTTTTTTGTGGCATCCTTTTTGTCCTCCTTTTTCTCGGTCGTTTGGGCAACGCCTCGAGGCACACAAAATTTATAAATTTCAAATTACAGCGCATTAACCGATCCCAGATCTGTGCCCTGCCTATTCAACTAGTTGATCTGGGCCTCGGCTGTCAGGCCATTAATTGTTCGGTTCGAGCGTTGAAAATTGAAAATTTTCTCCCACGATTTGCGGGGGCAAGCGTTGCACACGTGTTCAAGACCCGAAAAAAAGGGATTTCTATGCCATCCTAAACGAGATAAGTGCATAAAGAGCTGCCAGCAACAACAGCAACAACAGCAACAACAACGATAACTGAGGAGCGTATAAAAACCAAAAGTGATCAGCCAGAGATGCGTTGTTGTTGCTTTCAATAGGCTCGAAAAAGGATCCTTCGAAAAACTGTGGGAACTGGTAGAAAGTCTCGCTTCTCACGATCCTGGCGCAGGATAAAATTGCCCTGCACCAGCAGCAGGTGCGAGCGAGCCGACATGACATGCCTTCACACTCCAACGCACGCAGGTTAATGCCGAGCAGGTCCGTCCCGCCTGTCCCGTTCAAAACACACCTGCCGTTTCTTCAATGTGTGTGTGCGTGTGCAGGATTTTCTCGTTTACAGTGTTTTGTCTGTGCACGTATCCTTGTACTTTCCCACAGTCGCCGAGTATCTGGTGTATCTTTCTGCCTGCCTGCCTGCCCGGGCCTCAACCCTCGTCCCGATCTGTTGCTCGGCTTGGGTTGCGTCTCGGGTCCTGTGCGGGTATAAAAGGCCGACGTTTCGGAGGATCAGGCATCATTCGAGCACTGCGCATCGTACAGTAAACAACTCAGCCACAAAACTCAAAATGTGCCAGAACCAGAACGTCATCATCAGCAGCAAGAACATGAACATCAAGTCGAGCAAGAAGTCGTACAGCGTGAAGAAGCTGCTGCAGCGGATCTTCAAGCAGCAACAGCAAGTCGAGGAGGAGCAGCAGAACATGCAAAACACACACAAGGCCAACTCCTTGGAGTCGCTGGAGTCCATTGAGAACAGCCGCAACGCCGACCTCGAGTCCATTGCCAACAAATCCTGCGCCGACTCGTTGGAGTCCTACGAGAACGAAGCCAACGAGCGCCTCTCGGCCTCCTGCGAAATGGAGGACTACGAGTTCGAGCAACTGCCCACCGTGCCGGTCCACTTTGTGCGCACCGCCCACGGCACCTTCTTCTGGACCGCCGCCTCCGATCTGCCCGCCGACAACGATCTCGTCGAGCCGTTGTACTGCAGCACCGCCAACGAGGTGGCCGTCGCTCAGTTCCAGGATCGCTGGGTGCAAGCCTAAGCGCCCGCTTGGTCAGCCGGACACACGCAACATTGTCTTCCAGCCCCGGGACCAGCGGTTCCAGCTTCCCGCTTTAAAGCGTCTTCTCTTAATTTCGCCAAGCAACTCACGAAATTAACCGCAAGCCGCACTCTCAACTGAGCTTTAAAAATTGTGATACTTTTACTTTAGCAAAAAAAATGACTAAAAATCAAAAAGAAAGATATTATATATACATTTTACAAAAAAAGAAATTCAATTGTTTGTTCTCATTCCCGAATGACATTCAACTTCCAGCAATCCCTGAAAAAACAGCACTTAATAACCTTTGCATAACTGCAAAGTCCTTTGTTAAGCAGCCCGGCCCATTGGCCGACGGCTAATCTGGCCCATTGGCTCTGGGCCTACCTGGAACGGGTTTCTGCGAACCCGACTAAGCCTGGCTTAACCTGCGCGCAGGTAGAAATCAGAGTGTATGCAACAGCATCCGAATCGACTTTAGGGGTTGCTTTTCCGACAGGTCGAACCAGTTCAACCGGCTGCCAATCAGAACTCCAACACGATCGTGCGAAGGGCTCCAATTGGAGTCGACAGTTATTTAATTGCGGCAGGCAGAAGCTCCGCGCGATGAATCAGGCATTCGCATTACGTATGCGACTGTATCTAAATGTGTGTGCGTGTGTGTGTGTAACTGTATCTACATCTACTTACAGTAGCTACACGCTCTTAATTGCTTGTGGGACGGCAGCTTCAGATATGCTGATGGATGTACTTGTTGCATGAAATGTGAATAGATGCGCGACTGATAAAAGTAAAAGTCGGCACATGCGAGAGTGTGTGTGTGTGTGGGTGTGTGTGTGGCAGATCACATTCGGAATGGGAGCACTGGAGGTGGAGATAAGGGCAGATGCCTGTAAATTCACTGGAAATGCACACGCAGCGCATATTTTGCAGTCGATAGATAGAGCCACGATTCTGATCCGCACGATCGATCATATTTCCCTTATAAGCATGGAAGCTGACAGTAGACGGCCCTCTGCAATATGATTTCCAATTGGCATCTAATTGGATCCCGCCAATTCCCTTTCATTTCGTTCGATTCAAAGCGGTTTGAGTTGCGTTTGACATGAGAACTTCTTGTTGCCGTTGTTTATTTAGCTCGTAATCTTAAGTTAACTTTTATAAATTATTTAAAGCTTAATTTAGTTGTTTTCTCTTCGACTCCTCGACACACATTTCTTAGCTCTAGGAAATTATTAGGATCTCAGCGCATTCGCCGCGTGCTTTAGTTATATCACAGTTGAAATGCAAACATTTACAATAATTATCGAGACAAGGCTTACAAGTAATTAAAAACAATGCACAGTGGCACGAAATCAATGCGGATTCGTGCAACAATTTGCTTTGGAAGACAACAGATTTTGCTGTTGGTGTTGCCGTCGCCGCTGCCAATGGCTGACAGCGGTCGGCAACGGCGGTTAGCCATTTGGAATACTTAAGATAAGATCTAGAAGTTAGATGATGTCGCCAGGCAGTCAGGCAGTCAGGCGATCAGGCAATCGGGCAATCAGCCAGTCGGTTGATTACCACGGCCGCCAGACGGGCTCCGAGGCGCCCGACTCTTGCGAGCTGATCGACGCGGTTTCGGATAGGGCCGTTCCGTCCACGGATGTCACGTCGATTAGCTCGTCCTTGCCCGCCAGGAAGGCGCTGTAGCTGGCTGCGGCTGCGGCGCCGTAGCCGCCCAGCAGCGGAAAGGTCAGGCGTCCTGAGGCGAAGCCGACGGCGGGCACGGCTTGCGGTTGCTGTTGTTGCTGCTGCATCAATTGGGTTTGCAGCTCAATTAGTCGCGTCGATAGAAACTTCATAATCTTGCGGCCAATCTCATCGGTTTGCTGCGTCTGCAGCAGCACTTGAGTAATCTGATCGGCTGCGTGCACATAGCCGGAGCGAAAGGACTCGACGTGGGCGGCGCTGGTGCTGGAGGCGGGGACACTCCCGTTGCCGACGGCGGCGGCTTGCAGCGAGAGGCCGCCGCGCTGCTTCAGCTTGCGCATGTGATCCACTGTTAGCTCGAGGATGTCGGCCTTCTCCAGGCGCGTGACATGCTCGCCCTCCTGCTGCAGGCACTCCACCATCAAATCCTTGAGATCGTCCAGGCACTTGTTGATGCGCGCGCGCCGCTTGCGCTCCAGCAGCGGCTTCATCACCTTGCGGTACTGATACGTCTTGGACATCTCCATGACCATGTTGTGGTTGCAATTCACAAAGCACAATTCACTAATTTCAGTTACTGTTTTGATTTTGTGGCTTGCTCCGAGCTAGACGCACATCATTCGCGTCGATATCTCGTATTCTCTTTGGGGGCGGTTGCGCGTGCGTCTCGCGCTTAGCGTTCCGTTCAACAGGCGGCACGTTTATGAAATGAGTGGCAAACAAGTTCCCAACCTTACTTTTATACGACGCTCTCGCAGCGCAACAGCTCAGCCTGAGCTCCCGCATGATCGCTCGCACACACACGCGCGCGTGCACGCACTCACACATGCGCGACCCTGTGGTGGCATTCGTGTCTCCGGCTTCGGCTCGGTAGCGGCATTCGGCGCACTCGGCACAAAGAGAGGCTACTGTGAAGTCCGTTGCTGGCACAGGTTGGGGTTGGGGTTGCCTGGCAACTGCACAGTGGGACCAAGGCGGACAAAGGTTGAGTGTTCATTGAGCGAGGGTAAGCTTGAGGCAGATACTTGAATGGATTAGCTAATGAAATACCCAAATATGGAATTTTCTTTCTTTTACAAAATTATGAGGAAATAGTCTGCATTTACATTCACATGAAGGTACTCTTTACATTATAGTGCATACCCAAAAATATTATCATTATTATGCTCTTGTATTGCCTACTTTTGAGCGCATGATGATCGAACAATATAGTCAGCTTAGAGAAAGAATTTTTCATATATTCAGTCACATATTTATCTGAGAGATTAACGACTTGTCTGATCTTTTCGTTTCTGAATTTTATGCTAAATAAGTTAATTCTTTCCTCAATTATTACTGTAATATGAATACTCCTTAATGTATGCAACGCTCACTACTGCAATATCTGCAGATTTATCTGGCATTATATAGTCCATATCTAATATAATCAGTAATCCATATAAATCTGATTTCTCCACTGCCGAATGATCACCCATGCCCACTGTGCGCTCTTCGGCTTATTATTGCACCACATTACGAAGTCGAGCCGCCCGACAAAGCAGCGCTCAGCCGATTCGCTGCCTCGGCTGAGCGTGAGCGAGAGAGCGTGCCCTGTTGCGCTCCGGCGCGCGTCGTCTTCAAAAATTGATTGCCGAGTCGCAGTCGCTGTCGCCGTCGCCGCCGCCGTCGCAGTCGTTGGGATTTCGGACTTGGAATGGGAATGGGCCTGCGCGTGGCTCTCAGTGTGCCGTAGCTGCTGCCCGTGCTTGTGCCGCTGCCTCCGCCTCCGTCGCTGCTGCCGTCGTCCATGTCATACTTATTGTCAATGATGACAGTTGCGCTGCTGCTTCAACGGCGGCTCCTATTCGTCGTCTGCTTTGGCTCTTTGGCTCTTTGGTGCTCT
>JABVZY010000307.1:7741898-7758810 GCA_020883555.1 Drosophila nannoptera
GTGCACTTGCGAAATCCTCCCCTAACTGCTACCACGCAACGCACGCAGCAGACGATCTGAGCGAGGCAAATCGGCTCCGATTGGATCGGATGGGAGCGGGAGACGAGCATCAATCGTGCCCCTGTGCGTGTGTGTGTGTGTGGCAGTAACTCTCTGCTTGTGGCAACATTCAGGCGACGCTGCACGTGTGCTACACTTAGAGACAGCTCAATTATGGATGAACGGCCGCGAGATACCCTGCATGGAAGGGAATACATGCGGCCAATGAGAAATTGTGGGTCGAGGTAGTAGATATACTAAATGGAAGTTTATACATACCTGATCCTTAGTTGCGCCTGCTCAGATTTCCGATCACGCATATACCCTGTTGAGTTGAGAGCGTGGGCATTTTTAAACGGGCGGATGTCATTTATATACACTGAAAGAAATTGGGTGAAATTAAGTTCCCATATATGAGAAGTGTGGCTTGCGCGATTTCTCTCAGTGCACACGCTTCTGCCTGACGCCGTTGAAGCCTCAGCCCGGGGCAAGGCGCTCTCTTTTTCTCTCGTGCCGTTGCCGTGCGCCTGCGCAACAGGAACAGAGCATGAGGCCGAACCAGAGCAACCACCACCAGCAGCAGCAGCAGCAGCAGCAGCAGCAGAACCGACTCGCACCACACGCACACACGAGCTGGCTGCGTGCATCGTTTAACTCGAGTTCGAATGCGACAGCGACATGACCTCGACCTGGCTGAGGCAGTGGCAGTGCGTCTGTGTGTGTGTGTGCCTCGCACACTCTCTTTGGCAACCGTGCCTCATGCGTGGCATGCCCGTTCCCTTTTGCTACCCTCGCTCGGGCAACGATGGCGGCCCTGCCCCTGCCCTGTGGCCGTTGTTCGTGTCTCTTTGTGCTCTTCCCTTTTGGCGCGCTGGGCCAGATCGAGGCCCAGACCTCATTTCCTCTTCGGCGCGACATTGCGTTACACTCGCGCTCGCCCGAGCAGCAACCACCGCAACGAGCAGCCAGTGCCACCCGTACCAGTTGCCAGCCACTTGCCAGCCGGTGTGCCGTTGGCGACGCATCGTGAGAAAGTTCACTTCAAGCATTCCCACAAGTATTGGAGAAGTATTGCCATACACTCGAGATTTGGCCAGCCGGTCAGCTGTGGCACTTGCTCTGCTTTTCTGCCTTTTGGCGCGTTGCACCGGCCCATTGACAAAACTCACCTGCCGAGGGTGAGTGCCGAGAGTGCCCTCCTCGGAGGGTCGTATAATCGCATGCATGAAATCGAGAAGTTAACAAACATTGTTGCTGCTGCGTCTTACCATGAGGCTCAGGCTCTGCTTCGTGGGGGAGGTTTTCCAGGCGATGCAGCAAGTGCATATGGCACTCGCGTCGGGGTAGATCTATCGCGATTTCTGGAAAGACTATAAATATTTACACAGCCGAAAGCAGAGCATCCCAATCCCAATGATGAGGGGATGAGGGAGTGGATAAAGCGGGGATTTACTTGAATTAAAGAAAAACAATTGCATTGGCTCTTTTTGTAACATTTTATTGAGAGTAAAGTAATTTGTTCGATATACTTATACATTGATAGACTTGAAACATGAACATTTAATAAATATCTTTAGTTAGCTTCATAGACACGCGAATTCCGTAAATCGCAATACAGTTAGTTTCGTCGATCTCAAAACACATACACATATAGCAACACATATTTATATATAGATAGCTCAAATATAGAGTATATTTATGCGATAAAGTAACGTTAATCGAATCTCTTCCGTTCTGTTAGTTATGCTTGCTTAAAAGTGTTACAGTTAGAACAAAAATCGTTTGTGCTGCTCGTAGTTGGCCCTATAAGAAGGGGAAGATATCGGACTTAGATGTTGTGTGAAATTTTGTTGCTTAACTTTTCGATTGGAGGTACATGTGTATATATCGTCTTCAGCTCTTTCGAGCTACGATCTTTAAAATGTTCGTCATTATGCCTAAGTTAATTTGCATTAAAAGCGTACTGGGACTTGGTTGCTTAACTTTTACAAAAAAAAAAAAAAAACTTCTGATGACAATGTAATAAATTAGGTGTATAATGAAATAGACGTGAGCTTAATATATGTAGAACTAAAACCAAAAAACACAAAAATAAATGCCATAATTTAGTAGGGATTTTAGTTTCGGTTCCAGCGGGAGATTCACATATAATACAAATACAAATCAAAGGGCAGCGAAAGCGCTTGCCAATTTCTTAAAGCTTCTTGTTGTAGTTCTTGGTTGATCCTATGTGGTACAAAGGTTGCCCTCGCTCCGCGGCCGTGGGCTGCTCAGGAACTGGTGTGAGTAGGTTAACGCGTTTGTGCTTACTTTAAGACTAAATACATAAATATTTCGGTTTCCGTTTAAAAACTACTGTGAATCGATCGGTAATAATTAAAACTGTTTGCTTGACCTTTTGGCATTTCGTTCGTTAATCTGTGTCAAAATAGATTTTCTCTCTTTATCTATATATATGTATATATCAGTTGTATACGCTTTAGTTCTACTTATTCGTGGGGTTCCTCGCGCTCCTCTCAGCTGCTCTGGCTTACTTTCCCTTTTATTTACATTCCTGTACAGTAAAAGCTAGCGTAAATCGTTTACGATCTTCACCAATGAATATTCGCTTGGAACGCGTTTGTACATTTCGTTTTTTTCTAATCTCTTCTGGTTTTGGTTCTCAGAAGCACTTCTTAAATAGATTCAAAAAACGCATAACTTTTGCGATTAGTGTGGTACGTCTAGTGCGTGGGTTTGTTGTTGTTATTCATGCAGCTGAAAATAAGACAGAAGAGGCATAAAACGTATACATAAATTAGGCCAAAATCAAGAACACAAATAGGAGTTGGGGGAACTTCATCGAGTGGAGCATTGAAGCTGATTTAGTATACGGAATTGGATCTAGTCTAAAGATGCTGCGAGGCACTGTTCCCACGCAGCCAACGAAATTAGTATAATATATCGTATATAAAATTGTCTATTAACTAGATGCTTAGCTTTGTGTGTCGCTTTTTGGTTAACTAAAACTAATTAAAAAACATACGCTAGGCAATTCATATAAAACGTATAAAAAATCGCTGTAATTTTGTTTCTCTTTAGTCTAGTTTAAAGCTATTGTGAAAACCGAAATTGCTAGCAACTGAAGATTTTTTGCTTTTTGAGCTTCTTTGTGTAATCGCTTTTTAATTGTGCAAATCAAGCAGCAACTCATTTGCAATTCACATGCTTTAGGTACGCGTTCAATATTTAATATATATCTATATAAACTTTTGTGTGTACTCATAATTCCGTTAGCTAAAGGTGTAGTAAAATATGTGGCCGCGTTACCAAGCTGGCGATTAGCCGATTAGCTCCGCCAATTGGCAGCCTAAAGCAAATAGTTGTCGGTAACAGCGGTCGATTTCTGCTTATCTAATATGTGTATATTTGTATATATAATATGATATATTAATGGATGAATGAATAACAAACAGTTACGGCAACTACAACTACGCTACCAATGTGCTAGACGACGCGAAGTCATCCACGTAAACGAGAAATGTTTTGTAAATGCTGCAAGGTACTGATAATATCGTAAATACAATTCTCAGATATTCAAACATACTAATACAATAGAGTGCATTTTAGTGTTCTGTTGCTTCTGTTTCGGTTTCGGTTTCGGTTTTTTCCTTCTTTTTTTGATTGATTGGGTTGATAACAATTTGCATACTGATTAAAATGTTCTCGCGCATCAAAGACAATTGTTTAGCTTTTTCAATTGCCGCTTGTTAGTGGTGATTCAATTGTGCTTGTGGCGCTTAGAGCCTTGTACAATATGTTGTTTAATATAATTGTTTAAACGTGTTGCATTTTAACGGCATGTGATTGTATGCGTGTGTGCGTGTGTTAGAACTTAATTTGTTTTTGTTTCCAAATTAGTTGCAGTTTAATGTGATGGACTTTCGTTCAATCGATGTTTGGCGCGTGATTTGCTGTGTGAGGCCCGGCGCAGCGAGGTGACGCTGCCAGAGCAGTTGTCATAAAAGTCTAATGATTCCGATGAGAATGCTATATAAATTTGAGCGTAATGTGTTTGCATAAGGAAAGAGTAAATAGAGAATATATCATGTTTAACAGCTATAACAAATCTGTGGCTAAAAGCAAGCTAAATAATTATGCAACTAGTTCGAACATTAGTTCTTCTCACATTCCCTTTGGAACCTACCCTTGTCTGTGGGCGAGCCTAGTGTTAGGCTGCTCAAGCTGGAACTCAGATTATAGGGGCGCGGGGAAGGTGGGACAGGCGCTGATTCGTCGCCCGGCAAACAGGTCTCCACCATGGCTTCCAAGCAGTTGACGAATAGCTCTGAAGATTCGCCCATCATGTTATACTGGCATGAGAAATGAGAAAGGGGAATTACTTAGTGACTAACAATAAATACTTCCTCATTTTTACCTTAGTAAAGGGTCCCGCAAAGCGCCAGAGCCCGCCAAATCCACAGCTCTGCAGGAAGTGTAACTGTTGCTGGGAGGGATCCTCGCTGGCCAACATATTCTGTATAATGCTCTGCACAGAGTTGAGAACAACTTGATCGTGCGATACGGAGAGTATATTATTAATTTTCTGATCCAGCAACGAGTGGCTGTAAGTAAGAAATTAGGTTCTACATTATCGAATCGGCAATTCCCTTTGCGTGACTTACATGACTGGAAAGACCTTGGGGAAAACGACGGATCCCTCTGCCAAATACTGATAGAGCACTCGCGTTTCGTTCTCGTCGGAGGAGTACTTCACTAGGGTAGCCAAAACAGTTAGCACTAGCGCTTGTATGGATAGATCAGGCAGAACTTCGGGATCGAGCAGCACATTCGACTCATTTGACACCGAAGATCGTGAGCCGCGTTCCTGTTAGACATGGCAGTAGGTTGTTAGATACAAGCTTACATCTAATATATCGTCTAATCTGATACATGGAGATATTGAAAAAGATCTCTACTAAACAATTGATAAGGAAGCAATTAATATAGACGAAATATTTATCTAGTTTCCAATGAAAATGAAAATGATGACGGTTTTAGCTTTCAGGCAGGCAAGTCATAGTTATTAACAATAGAAGAGAGTAAAGTACTTGATAACGTATTTAGTTAGTGGGGTTTTGGGGAGCAAACGCTTAAGTATTAGTGGTTAGTCTAAGAGTTAAGAGTCTAGTTAAAGAGAGAGAGAGACAGAGAGAGGGAGAGAGAGTTTTCTTGGGCAATACCTGACGTTCTTCGATGCCGCTCGCATTATTCGGATCCTTGGTGGTTGGTACCGAAAATGAGCGTTGAGTTTTGAATAAAACTCGCGCATTCTACGATCGTGTTGCACAGTGTTGTGGGTGTTGTTGTATTGTTGTTTTCGATGTAACCAAATCAAACGAAATCAAATCACATGCGTAGTAGTTTGGTGGCAATTACGAGTACGAGAGATATGTACGAATATATAGGTATGTTGATGAGAGTTACAAGCACCAATTAGATGGAAGAGTCAGCAGGCATTACAGTAGTAGTAGTAGTAGTAGTAGAAGTAGTATATATATTATATAGTATGTACGAGTTACGTTGTGATAAATGTATGTTACGGTAGATTTTTTTTTTTTTAATTTGCAAATACAACATAAAAAGAGATAAGAGAAGATGTCATTGAACGATTAATATTTAGTTATGCATAGGCTGATTTCAAATAGACTTGATAATACAGACGTATATATATAGTAATCTCAATAGAACAAGTGGATAGCCAAAAGTTACTATAGCAAATGGTTATAACAACTTTTGTACAACGTTTTTCGAGTATTCGAGTATAGGATATACATGAGATGGAAACGGCTTCTATCGATTGATTTACCTGCAGGGTAGGTACTTTGTGATGGCGCGCAAACTGAAGAGCTGATTGATCCAGTATATCCCAGCTTTTCTGGCGACGCGACAACGGCTGCCCGATCTTAAGTGAGAACAGCTATATCATAATATTGCCACTTTGTTTTGGTAACCTTGCACTTACAGGCTGAACTCCATTGGACACTTCGCCGTTTTCACTGCTGGTGCTTAGATCGGCCGGCCAGCGTGGAAGAGCGTGTTTGACATGGCAACGGGAGCGAACCTCCTCGGAGACAGCCACTAAAGCCGTCAGATAAGCCACACTGTCCGGCGTTACCTCGAACTTATCGCGGTGCAACGGCTTGGCAATGATGCCCAGCAGCATGGTCAGCACGCGAGAGGTGCGCGAAACTGTGGTTGGTGTGGGATGGCGGTAGCCCTTTAAGGAAAAAAGATAGTTAACACACCAACTCATTCTCAGATCTGGCGTGGCTCACCTTAATAAGATGTCCGACCAGGGCAAAGTGAAAATTACTGCGGAAAGACAATCCCACAGCGTGATCCAGTTGCTTGAAGTGCCATTCCAGCTTTTCGCGTGTTTTCATCATAACTTCGGCTATGGTTTCCTTCTTATCGAAGCAGCCTTGCGACTTGAGGGTATGTAGATTCTGTTCGAGCAGCGCCAGGCCGGCGCCATAGAGCGTAATCTCGTCCAGCTGCAGTACTGAGATGGCGACCCAGAATAGTGCCCGATGTATGGGGGACTCCGGACGTAGCAGTGGCTGAATGCGTGTGAGGCACATGACCAGCGCTTCTATCAATATTAGATCATTGAAAGACTCCAGAGCCTTGACTAGAATGCGCAGCAGCTGCTTAACATCATGGTCTGTGACGCTCTTGCTAATGCAGCCGTAGACGATAAGAGCGCGTGGCTGCAGTGCCGGATTGTAGCAAAAGGCGAAGCTACGAGCCAGTAGGGTCCAAGTATGCAACCAGTCGCAATCTGGCACATCGCGCATACAGGCTTCCATGATTTCCAGAAGTGCATCTGTGATAACCTCTAGCGAAGGTAGCGACAGGCGTTCCCGATCTGCTGGTAACGGTTGGGTCACGCGCTCATTGCCCAGCCATTTGTCTGTGGGGTGTCGGCAGCTGGAGCGGAAGGCGGTGACAGCCGCCGACTTAACCTTGCTAATGCCGAAGAGCAAATAAAACTTGGGCAACGAGAATTCATCCAGGGAAAGGCGCAGGACACGTTGAGCCTCCTCTCCAAATGAGGGATTTGTGCAAGTGCACAGCGAATGTATAATGTTGATCACCAGACCATGGGTGGACGCGCGCATTGATAGCGAGCCCGAGCAGACCAAAAACGTGATTGTGTGGAACAAATATGGCACTGAGGTGGCTACGTCCAGGCAATTGTTGAACGATAACATGAGTAGATAGCGTCCCAGGATGGCGATGTCATCCCACATCATGTGCTGCTCCAGATATTGAGTGGGATTTGTGCAAGACTTGTCCATGACGCGACACATCCGGGTGACAACTTTCTTCGAAACTAGTTGCACATTGGCTGAGGCCAATGCCACAGCTGTGTCTGCCATAATCTCGACCTGTGGCGAGCCCAAGCCGTACGTAATCGATTTGTGCAAAAAGTTGTCCAGCACCATGTCAATTAGCTCTGGTATTTGCCCAATGGATCCCCAGATTTTGGCCTGCACCGAGGGATACATTTCCTTCTGATCGATTGTTAGACAGATGAGCTTATCCAGAATCTGTGAGACCTTTAGCTTCTTGGCATCGTCATTGGACTTGCAGAACTTAGTTAGATTCTTCAACCAGGGCGTCATATACTCCAAGCACAAATGCTTCAGTTCAATGGTACTGCGCTGGAAGCCCTGTATAGACTCCTCGAGGAACTCCAGCGTGAGATGTGGCTCATTGGTGGCCAATTTTTCGCTAACGGACTTAATGAATATAGTGTTATTAGAGGGTATGCACAGACCCTGCGTCTCCAGCAACTGTCCCTCTATTTTCAGGTCAAAGGTAGCGGTCAGCGCGCACAGCAAATTATAAGCAGCTGTTCGCAAGTTGGGATCACAGGAGCCCAAATTAAGCAACGCCATGTTGAGCAGCGTGCCGGGTACATCTTTGGGGCGTATCTTTTGATGTACTGTCACCGAGTCAGGTTGGCTGAGTTCCCACCGATTGCGTATATGTATGATGGCTTGGACAATGTTGTCACAATCGTTGTGAATGAAACTGAGCTGGCCACTCTCATTGGTTATGGACAGAGTGAACTGGTTGTCATCGACAAGGCAAACTTCCTCGATTTCAGAGGCATAATAAACATCGTTAAGCAATACGGAGTGTGCCAAGACTTTGGTCTTCTCAGCAGATGTTATTTGCAGCGCTGTGGGTCCCACTTTAATGGCCACCTTGGTGTCCTTGTGACTGAGCTTTAGTGCATTGCTAAACACCTTCAAGTCTTCGTCCAGAGAGAGCGTTGCACCCGGCAACTTCTGCTGCTCAGCATCGATATAGTCGGTTAGCTTGTTGGGCGACTCGAGGAACATCAGTTTGCGATTGCCCTTAAGCGGTGCAAGGATACGATCGTGGAACTTTGTATATTCGCGCACCCACGAATTGCAATTGTAAATATATACCGCGTGGACATTATCGTAAGCCACTGCGGGTAGTACGTAGAACCATTTCTGCAGAAATTCCGTGCGAAAACGGTTATCTGAACAGGTGTGTGTAAAGTCGATCACTACCTCAAACGGCGAGTGGCAGAAGGGCTTCAGTGTGAGTATGACATGGTAGATCAACAGATCCCCATTGGTCTCCCCAATTCTGCAAGGTAAATAGTGTTAATAGAAATTGTTCACTGCCAAAGAGACGATGTTACTTACTTGTAACGCCTGGCAATATAATAGAATACCGGATACCCGGACTTGCTGGTGCCAGCTTGATAGAATATATTCATGGACTTCAGAGTTTTGAACTCCTCCTTCTCGTGCATTTGATGTTTGACCATAATTTCTTCGAAATTGGTCGAGGACATGTCAATTGAGCTCCAGCGTGCGTATGAACTGAACATCATGTGCGAATCAACCGGCTTATGTTCCGGCGGTCCCAAGTAGGCCAAGAGCGTGGCCATTTTGTCGAAGGGTCGTCGCCCCACAGCTTTATGATCTCGACTACTGGACAAATAATCGCCAATCTTCTCCTGATGCGTCCAAAGCAAACGATGTAGAGCCAAAACATTGGCATCCGAAATGAAACTCATACTATGTGATGTCTGGTCCACAGTTTCGCAATCGGATGCGATTTGTATAAAGAAGCGCCTGCCGGCTTCGAAGTGGTCCCGCAGAAAGTCGTTAAAGCAAAGCATGTGCTGTTCTTTGGAGAACTCCACATGGTTGGCAATATTTTGTAGAATTTTCGACATGAGCATGAGTCCGCGCTTGGCCGAGCTGGGCACCTGTTTGCCAACAATACCTAGCTCCTGAGGGGAGACTGCAAAGAGAAATATTGAAATCTTAAAATCATATAAGCGTAATTTTAAGAATCAGCTCTTACCTATGGCTGGATTTATAAATCGCAGAAAGATGACCGTGCCAACCGCTCCTATGTTGTTCTGCAACAGATTTGGAAACCGCTTGCTAAGCACCTGGTACAAACAGTGGCACATGGAGCGCAGCTGCGGCGGAAACCGATCCGAGGAGTTGATAATGGCATCGAATACTTTCTGAGTCAGGGCGATCAAGTTATTGCGATGTTCTTCAATATCTTCATTTGGCTCCAAGCGGGCTGGATCCACTTCAAAGCAGGTCTCTTCCTGATCATCCAGAAGTGGTCTTATGAGAGGTTCTAATAGCATTTGCAAATAGCTGGCACCATAGATCTTAAAGCAGAAGGCCATGATCTTGCTGCCCAGCGAATTGCCCCGGAAGAGCGTCTGCATGCAGTCCGATACTTCTACTTCTCTGTAGAACATGTTCCATAGTAGTGGAGAGAGCAAATGCTTGGCATCGAATAGCGTGACCAGCACACGAGCGAGTTCATCCATTTGTGCTGTTGTGACTACATTGGCAAGTGCCATGGCAATGGGCAGCTCACCCTTATCACTGATCATGGTCACGAGCTGGACGAGCTGTTCGAAGCGATCTGCCAGCACTGTCTCAGCCAGTGTGTCAAATTCTGTGCCTTGCTGTAAAATCTGGGTGAGCACCTCCATGAAAGCGGCGCGTGTTTGTAAATCTGGATTATAGCCCAAGTCGATGGAGTGCATGAGGCCAGAATCGATGTTGGCGCCCAGAAGGTTGGACATGGCCTGTATGGTGGCATTTCTTAGCGCCGTCAATTTGCCAGCTGCCATGCGTGGCCGTGGAGGCAGGAGCGGTGTATTGTTCAGTTCCTTCTCTGCCTCGGAGCTGTCAATGCAGTCGTTCAGCAGATTCATGAACAAGGTAAAGTATTTCAAGAATAATGCGCTCTTTGCATCCATAAGGTCGCCACGATCCGATTCCTCAGGCTGCAGAGGTAGACCGCGGAGCAGTGCCGCCACGGCTTCCATGCAAGCTTGATCCAGATCCCGAAAGATAAGCGAGGTGTTTGTCAATAGCGAGGCATCCGCTGAGCTGGGAGGGGCGATTTGATGGGAGGTGCCCATTACCCAGTCCGTTAGGTACTCGACAAGCTTGTTGCGGAATTTCATTTCTTGTCGGAAGGCCAAATCATCCCGTCGCTTCATCATGACTTCCACCAGCTGACAAAGCTTTGTTTTTATGCGTATGGCGTAGACGTTCATGTCCAGATGACGCACATAGCGCACAATGCCCAACATCATGCCTTCTATGCTTGTTACTCCCAGATGCTCGGATGGCGAAGGCTGTTCATTGTTCGGATCCTTTCCTGCTTTGGGGTCCAGTATGGATTTCATTATGAAAATCGTATGCTCAATGAACTGTGTGTTTATATCGGTAACATTCACGTTGACTTGACCCTGTTGGTCAAAAAATTTCTCCACTATGGCTCTGATTTGATCAAAGAGTATGGGATACAATTGGGTAGACATCTCTTCGCCCACCAGTTCCTTCACATTTTTCTGTATATTTAAGCCAACTTTCTCATTGCTGCAAACTAGCAACCGCAGTAGTTGTCCGATGAATCTGTAAAAATAGGAATTCGGCAAACGTTAAGAAAATAAATTACGGGTAATTAGTTAATGAATACGCACTGAGTAACCGCGCAGTAGCTGACATCCTGAGGCGGAGCTGGTGTTATGGTAGACAATGAGACTGTGCTGGGATGCAGCGAGCCGTGGCCAGAGCTAGTGGAACTAGAGTAGAGAGAGGCCTGGGCAAGAGAAGCCACCGATGAGTTGTTCTGCGACTGCTGTAGCAAAATCTGCCGACTGCTATTCCGTTTTTGGAGGCAAACACCACCCAATGCCAGTAAAAACCAAGTCATATTGGCCCATTCGTTGATTTGTTCTTCTAGATCATGCTCGGAGCTCTGGTGACTTGCTCGGCGTTTGCCCATTCCACGATGAAATACTTCTGCCTGGGCATCCTCGGTTTTCAGTTTTGGATACGTTTGCAGCACTTTGCTCAGAACTTCCCAGTTCCGAAACGTTTCCTCCCAGGCCGGTTGTACGCCATGCACACAGTGCTCGATCTTCCGTAGCAAGGTCATAATACGTTTCTGCAGAATCAAGCGGCTAGGCACGCTGCCATGGCTGTTTTCAAAGAAACAGATTCGTGTATCGGTTGCAGCTAAAATGGAAGAAATCGTTAGAAATTAACTCATCCAAGTTAAGAGAATAGACCTTACATGAAGACAGCTGTGCCAGCTCCTGATAAATGTGATAATTCGGCATGATGAAGCCCACAGTTAGTTCGTCGGAACTACAGCAAATCTCTGCCTCCTCACAAAGCAATCCGAAGCAGGAAAGCGATGTCAGAACCGCATCCAAGTCGACGCTCCACAAATACATAAAAAATACTACTTCCATTTTAATGTGCGCCTGTTTACATATGGCTATCTGGCTGCCGACGTGCGCATAGTCCTTGTGCCGCTGCAGAAACGTGTTGCGACAGATCAGTATCTCTCGTAGCCACTTTAGCACATCCGTATAGTTGGCTATCTGATGCTGTATCAGTTTCTGTGAAATAGAGAACAGCACCTGGGAGCTGACGTCCCAGAACGTATTGATGGGAGCCTCCGGATTCCAGACTTCTATTTTTTCGGGTGCATGCAGCGCTAGTAAAGCTTCCATTGCTTCCTGAGCAACATCAGGTAAAGTGGTTTGATGCACCAAGCTAACGAGGCCGTTAATCAGCTCCAGAGTTGAGCTCTGCACCTCATGGGCTACTTTGCCTTGCGTCTGCAAGAGATAAAGTGTTGGCTATAGTATTACAGTATTTAAAGGTCCGAACAAAATTTACATTTAGCAGCAGCGTTGGATCAGCGTGTATGAGTCGCACTAGAAGCAGCAAGAGCATTTTGTGAGCAGGTCCCTCCTCTGATCGTGTCAAGCCTTTCTGCGTATCTTTGGATTTGAGTGTTAAAGATGTTATGTACCGCAAAGGGGTGTGCGCGATGTAGCCCTGTGTGGCCTTGTTCAAGGTATCGGTGAATAGAGCGCGCAACTCCGCGGAGCGATAGTGGACGACATCAGTCTGCGGCCACCAGGGTAGGCGCGGTTGGTTTACTATCCTAAAGGGATTCTTATTCTGTAGCCGAAAATCAACGTATATATGTGCAAGCCTGTAAATTCAACAGTTTACTTATTAATACTATACTAGTACACAAATTTCAGATTCTGCTTACCGCAACAAGGAACATACAATGACGAAGTGATAAGCCTGTGGTGAGGAGAGATTCAAGCACACTTTTAAAGCCTCAATGTTGTGGGGATTGATGCGGAAGCAGGACACCCAACAGTCAATCATTAACTCAATGTCTGCGTAGTTGTAGCCCTGTCCGCGTGAAAAGGGCTTAACCGGATTAAACAGCAATGCCTTAAGATCGTTGATGAAGTATTGGACCAATTTGAAGACTACGTTGTTGGAATCGTTGATATTGATATATGTGGAAGCTTTGCAGAGTTTCACACAGGCTATGGCCGAAGATTCGGTCACCTGCTTTGACGGTGAATGTGGACCCAAGCCACGCTTGATGCTTTCTATGAATTGTCTGGCCGAGAAATCCTTGTCGCGTGAAGTGGACTGTGTGGACTTCGAGGGCACTTTCTCCTTTTCCTTTTCCTTCTCCGACTGTTGCAGCTCATTAACAGTAGCCTCCAGACTAGATGGATTCAAGATGAGTAACAACATTTGCAGAGGCCAAACCAAAGTTTTGCTTTTCTTGTTCTCGGTCTTGAAGTATTCCACAAAGTCCAGCAATGGCTCCCAACAGCTGAAAGGCAAGTTGTCAGTGGAATAATTTGACTACATAAGGCAACTACTCACGTTGATATGTCGCGGTTTGTGCCACGCTGCAAGTCCTGAAACTCCTGTGGATGGTATTCAATCCAGTTCCAAATGGCTTTTTCAAGCGAATACAGCAAAATGAGCGGAGGTGCACGCTTTGATCGAAATTTGGTAATTGTTTCTGCAAAGCATTACAAATTAATTGTGAATCGTAATAATGATATATATGTACGCACCCTGTAACAGTTTGGTCAGCTTAATCATGTCCATATCAATGTGCTGTATCAATTCAATGTCATTGTAATCGGGATTTTCCTCGGAGCACGAGGTCAGCTCTTGTATGCGCGCCGATATGCGATTAAAGACGGCCGAAAAGTGATTTTGGGATAAGGCAAAGAGCACCTTGGAGGCTAGAGCCTTCAGTTGCGCTGCGTTCGGATTGTTATCGCTCTGTACATCCACAAACTGCGAGATTTCACGTAGCAGCAGTTTCACATTCATAGCTTCCTCAAAGCGCGCTGTATCCTTGGTCTGATTGGTAAGGCAACGCTCTAGGGTGGTCAATATGATGACCAGGGACTCAAAGTAGCAACGTTCCGGCTCATGACGATTTTGGAGCGCCTGAAAATAAATATATTTAGGAGTTCCCAATGATTATTCATTCTACTGTTACTTACAGCCTCATTGACGCGTTGGAGCATCTTGGTCAAGCCGGAGATGACCAACGAAAACCGATAACGGGAGATGTGTATAAGACATGCCACGAGTTGGTCCTGGCTCATGCGGGCCTGTGTGCCATAAGGTCCAATTTTGTTGGGCAGCTAGCAAATAAATAGCGAAATAATCTGTAGATTAATTCCAATAACAAATCATTTGACAGCTGTGTCCCAATCACTTATACTTTTATATTGCATTGCGTATTTATTTTCATTTTTGTTTATTACTTTCATTGAAATCCTCCATTTCTTGTTTAACTTATTGATATTCGAGTGCTTATTCAAGTCTACGCACAGCTCATTCAAGAAAAAAACACAGCTCCGCAAATTCATTCATGAAGCCCCACCGGCCCCTATGCGGCGCAATACCGCCCCCTACTCACCCGTTGACACCAACACCCACACCAAAACAACAACCAGCAGCAGGTACATTTTTTCACTTTGCTTGCTAGCGCTGCGACGCAACATATTGAAAATGCTGTAAAACGATTACCTGATCTTCAAATCTGGCCAAGAGACCAGTCGCCCATTCTCCAGGCTTTTGGGTAGCCATCGCGTGTGTGCTTTTATAATTTTAAACCTTTTTTCACTGCATTTTTTAATTTTAAAATCACGAAACTCTGCAGTGCGGAACTGGTAAAACGATGGCTGAGGTTGCATTGAAAGAGAGTTGAATATGTGGGTGAATGGATAAAAAAGGTTGCATTTTAGGGAGCATCTCTCAGTTAACTCTGAGACAGAGTGCCCTATTGGAATTTAAGTTTGTTTATATGTTTCAAGCCCACGAAGCTTCTAAATAAGTTGAAATTAAGATAAGCTTGTGGTGTGTGTATATTTTGATTATTATATAATAATATTTTGCAAGAAGAGCATTAAAGTTTTTACATTGTGACGTCAACCTCGCAAATGTTTCTAGCTGACGATGATTCTTATCGATATATTTATAATTGTAACTTTTTCAAATTTGCGCCCGAAATTAAAAAAATTGTCTTTTGAATTTCACAAAATATTTATGCTTAATTTGAGAATCGCTGATATTTGCTTTAAAATAAAATAAACTTCATGTCACTACGTCATTAAGTCAAATACTTAAGAAAATAGCATATATGTTTTGCTTTACTGCATTGCGCAACCAGTGCTACCCATCAGAGAGTGCTGCCAGAAGCGTTAACTTATTGCCGCCTAAAACAGTCAATTTGAATTCTGGTCAAATGTATCGAATGCATTGAGCATTGAGATTGATGTTTAATAATACAAAAAAACGGTTTTAAGTTGTAAGTATTGGTAGTTGTAGTTTATTTAATGTTCCTTTGTATGCATAACAAATATTTATGTTTCAATTTATTGAATTTGTCTGGTAGTGTATGTTACTTGTTTGCAGCTGTTGTGTCTATATCTGTTGTGGGTCGTGCAAATACATAATACGTATTTTTCAGTTACATAATACTAATTATGCTTACACTAGACCATGTGTAAATACACATTCAGCATATCGAGCGCATATACGTAGCTATAAGTCGATTTCGTAGTGTTGCGAAGTTGCATTCGAATTTGTTCCTTCAGCTCCATTTTCCCATTTTCTAATATTGTACGGTATAAAGTTTAGTTTAGCTATCTAAAAAAACTCATATACAGTCGCAATATACATATTGAAAATCTGCGTTATTTCTCAAATAACATCTCCTTAGATGACATAAAAAATTATCAACATATATATATATGTATATATCTTTGTTTTTGATCGGGTTTGTTGGCCGTTTGGGAAGTGTTTCATTTGGGTTTTGGGGTTTTCATCGAGTGAACGAAATGTGTGCTAAGTAAATATCAAAGTTCGAAAGTTACAAAAATTATTGAAATTGTTATACAATTATTGTTGTGAGCCTGACAAACGCTTTTGCAAATATTTATGTACATATATATGCGTATATATTGGTAAATTTCTGCAGCTTGTCCATTTTCCGTTTTTGATTAGTTTTTGCATTGATTATATTTAAATGCAATTATTGATATTCGAAATTTTACGTATTGATTTGCACTTGCATTTAAATGGGTGTTATATTCGCCTTGTTAGCTATTTATTTTCTTTTGTGTATAAAGCCTTGGTATATAGAGGTCTAGATATGATTTTGCATTTACTATTTGATTTGTGTTTAAGCCATGTCTAATTTTCCATCCTCTAATCGCATTTAATTAGGTGTATAAATTCTCGAACCTAACGATATATTCTCCTATTTCGAAAACCATAAACTATAGATCCATCTCAGATATTAAATCAAATATGATAGTCGTTGTACATACTCTATATTACTTTTAGTCTACTATATATATACTTGTCTGTGTGTAAATCGTTTGTTTAGCTTTAATTTGAATACTTTGCATATTTTGCGTTGTTTGGTTTTGTCGATTTGCGCTTAAAGAACTAAACTGTTTACTTGAAATTGAATTTCAATGCAGTGCGACAGCCCTGCCATTGAGCAGGCCTGGCAACCCTAAGCAAGAGTCGTTACGTTTACTTATAGATTAGTGCTAGAGATGATTTCCTTCTGTTTTCTTTTGCATTCTCTCAACTATAAATAAAGACTAAATTTAACAATTCCTTTGGGGGCTTCAGAGACTTTTGGGGTATTCCCGATAATAATTCATATATCTAAATATAGTTATTGGTATTCTTTTATATAACTTTACTTTGCTTTAACTTAGATCGTCCACACTTGCACCTTCTCGGCCACGACGCACCAGCTGGCCCGCTCGTAGTAGGAGCTGACTATGTGCAGGCTGGCCACATGATGGTTGATGAGCGCGTCCAGCTCGCCCTCCCGGAACACGTGGTAGTAGCGATGGTGGGTGGTGGCGCCGCCTTGGGTGGGGCTGTCCAGGGAGGTGGTTGAGCTGTTCGAG
>JABVZY010000307.1:7791874-7805590 GCA_020883555.1 Drosophila nannoptera
TTTTTTGATTAATTAACGCGTGACGGCCTTTTAGGCAGAGCCCCTGGAATAGGTCTGGTTCTTGGGAAAGCCGCAAACGCATGAGCTGAGCATTCGGCGAGTGATGCTACTCTGGCTTTTTTCCAGCTGTAATCGCGAATAAACAGCCCGGCTGATAGTCAGTGTCTGAATGTGCGGCTGCCAGCCGCTTTCAGCCTTTTCCGAGCCCACGCACAGCCGGCATTCGACTCGGCTGCGGTTGTGGCATTGCCTGTATTTCTGTCTAATTAAGTCAAGTTCAAAATTCTACTTAAGATGAGAACGCGTCGCTGACAAACGCTGTGCGCCGCATAAATTATGTATGTATGAGAGCAGCCTGTCGCTGTCTGTCTGCGGGTCCGCTTGGTCGTCCAACTGTCGGACTGTTTGCGTGTCCTGTCTGACTATCTCCCCGGCCCGCAGATCGGGCCAGCTTTTGGCCTTCTTAAGCGCTGCTTTGACACGCAGCATTAGTTGCACAAACAGCTAATCAATCTAATGATAGAAGGCGTTTTATGAGGGGGCGGTGAATTTTAATTAAAGTAGTTGATCCCCCAGCGAATTGCAGTTGGGTAACGCCAGTCGCAACCTGTCGGGGTGTGGGAATTATGGCCCCTGCAACTCGTAACACATAAATAATATTAATAACTTCTGCACAGGCATTTCTGGTAGCCTCTTGCCCCCCGGCTAATTACGGCCAGGCTCCGCTAACTCGAGCGGCGATTACCTTTGCTTGGCATAACAAATGCAGCCGTTTATTTGCTGAAGGCAGCATAATTTATTTATAATTGACTTAATAGGCTTCGGGCACTTGGGCGTGGCACAGCCGCCATGGCTGCCTCAGCTGCCTCAGCTGCCACAGCTGCCACAGCATCCGGCTACGTTCATTCATTAATTCAGTCATTCGTTCGCCGATTCATTTTCATGAATTTAATTATTCCACATAATTTATGCCTTTGTTTTCGCCTACCTCTTTCACGTGCGAATCGTGTAAATTTGGGCATTCAATAAAAGGCGCCCCAGCTCGAGTCCCAGGAGCTTACGCTTGCCAACAGTTTCCCGGTTCCCGGTAGCCTCTTTTCGTCCGGCGGGTCGGCCTGGCTGCGTGGGTGGGCAGGGAAGCATTTAAAGTGCTCGAGTGAGGTCCATTTAATGCGCAAATAATTCAGGCATGTCTGTGCATAGCTTAAGGCATTATTGGAGTATCAATTTACACGGGCCTGTCATTCAAATCTCGACACATATCGCCCATACGAACTGTGGGTGCCTCTTGGCCTCGGGCCATGCTCTTACCCCACACACACAGGCGCACACACACGTTGTCTCGGCAGGGAAAAACATTAGCTGTTGACGTTTTGACAGACGCCGATAATCACGACAATGTAGCAGAAAAGGACGCCCAGTCGGGAATGGCTAACCAGGAGATACTATCTACGCCCACCAAGTATCATAAAAAGTGTCATCGTCTTAACTATCCATTTCGAGCGAGTGCATAAAAAGGTGAGCCAGGGTATGGAGAGACTAACCCTGCTCGGACTTAAAGATATTATTAAGAAATCGGATGGACAGCGAGTCGTGCTGGGAGACCTTTAAATAGAAAGAAGCGTGTCTCTGCGATGACACCCACATGTTCGTCTAGGCAACATGTCGTATACGCATTTGTCTTCGCTGCAGCATCGGGCGCTGTCGGCTTAGAGGGCAAATACTTGCAGCCACGCCGCCGAAGTGGCAGCCAGCTCAGACACATGTAAGCCAACTTTTCTTTCGGGCCAAGTCATAAGCATAATGTCTGGCAATTGATAAGAGCTCCAACTTAAAATTTACCGCTGGCTGCAGGCCTCCGCCTAATCTCGAGTGGCAAATGCGTCGATACGATTTGGTTAACACATTTGCGTCTATTTGTCTAACTTTTGGCAAAGCGGCCACCTACGCACACACTCGCTCTGCAGGTGTGTGTGGTTGTGCGTCAGCCGCCAGACGCCAAGCCAGGCCGTCCTCCTGCCGGCGTCTGCTGTGGCTTCATTGTTTCCCAAACTGTTTTACAGGTGCTACAAATTTGAATATAAATGTACGAGCACCTGTCTGTATATGTGGCAGTGTGGGCGCGAGGGCGTGTGGGCGTGTGTGTGTAATAATAAAATAAAATGGCATTCAATGCCGCACGTCGACAGACGCGTCGGCATTTCGGCCGCTAGGGACGTCAACCGGTTGGAAGACGCTGCGAAAGTTGCCATCCTGCAAGTTTTCGATTTCATTTCGCATTTCAATATAGGTGTCAATGGGGCAGGCGCTTGGCCAGCTTGCTTAAAGCGAGCTAGACGCTAGTTCTCCATTGGCCGCTTTAAAACAATAAACCCCTTTCTGCCGGGCCTATGGCGCATGCCTTTCATTTGCCGTTGCCATCGACAGACGGCTGAACGAGCCGACATTTGGCCTCGGCCTAAACGCCGGTCCACTCGTCGAATTCGACAAGGCTTTGTTTCGAATTACGTGAGACTATTTCTGTCTGTTTGCCAGACTTAAAATTAGTGGCTACTTAAGATGCGCGACAATCGCATTAGCAGCCCGTAAGCCAGACTAATTTCGTCTGGCTTTGTCGTCGACGAATTAAGGACCGGAATATTAAACAATAGAGCATCGCATCCAGACCAAGTCTAATAAAAATATAATCACTGAAAGTCGTCTTAATACATAACTCAGGGATCCGTGTTGATGCGAATATTTATCGCCAACTGCTTCAGTGAAAGGAGAATGGCTTTATAATTTAACAACAAGCTTTTATCGAAAGGACGATCAACCCCTTAAGCACCTTCCCCAAATCGCCAATTCGTCATGAGCATTAAAGAGCTTGGCTTGTGGCCTCGAGTGCATTGAAGCGTCTGGAGATTTTTGACTATGAGTCATCCCACGCAGTTGTCGAGCTGATTGAATGCAGGCATCAAAAGTTCTGAAGTCTGACCGAAAAGGAGACGAACTCAACTTAATAATGCCATCTTATGGCCATTTATGGTTGATTTCGATGATGTTTGGGTATCAGCTCGTTCAGATGTGAGCTCCCTTGGGCTCGCAGGCAAACAAGAGTGAATGAGGACTGTTTCAGTTAAAAATGTTCGTTTTTGCGAGAGTACTTGAGGGTCTCTATGGCTTACTCGTCTGCCAATTATCCTTTATGTGCCAGCACACGTCACGCTCCATAAAATTGAAATGAAATACTAAATTCGTGTCGTTATTGTGCTGATTGCCATGAACTGCACTCGCAGTTGCACATATGACGCAATATTCTGGGGGGACGCGGCCCCCCGCTCCAACTAGGACCAGGACTAAGCAAAACATAAGCTGAAAAATATAAGCGTAGCAACAATATAATATACACAGCAAATATAGCCGAGACAACGCGCACGGCTGACCCAATAAAGTTTCTGTTTCTGTTGCAGTTTCTCATCCTGTGTGCTGTGTGCTCTCGGCCAGGCCATGATCGTATTTTTGCAGTGAAATCAATTTTTCATTTCGTGGCAGCATGGCGACGCCTAGCCGTGTCCTGTCCTCTCGCCTGCTCCACAAGTCTGACTGGGCGCAGACAATGGCAATGGCTGGCAAGCTGGTGTAATGGCGCTCGCTATCAAAAGCGCAAACAAAACAAAGCGTAAACGTATGCAGCAAGTGCCATAAAGTCATCTGCCATAGAGCAGCTGCTTTTGCTGCATTTGTATTATATGACGCATACGCAGCGTTGCACTAAAACCGAAAGTGTCCGCTCTTAAGCTGTCAGATTGTCAGTTTGCCAAATTGTCGGATCAAGCTCGCCCCCTCGCAAAATTCTTAAAGCCATTCACAGTTGCCACTCGACTCAGTCAAAACAGCTCCCGAGCTCTGCTGAGGGTCTGATTTTCCGTTAAATCAAACACTGCTTTAAGCCTCTCGAAGGGGACGCAGCGACAGCTCCGACCACAAAGCTGACTGCTATGAAACGCCTTCCCAAGCTGCTTGCTTCGCTCAGAGATATTTCCACACTGCCTGAGGAAAAGGAAAATTGGTATATAACTTTGGATTTTGTTGATCTTCGGCATTTTCTTCACGATGTCGTCTCATCATTCTGCATTCGAGGAATTTCGACAATTGCAATTGGCAATGCGGTGTCATAGCAGTCAGATTTGCGTCAGGTAAACAGACAGGAATCCGCGCACTGCGGATTCAGTTCAACTGCCACTGGCTGTAAAATGCAAAAAAGTGTCTCCGCGCAGTAGCTTGGCTTCTTATTGTCTGAAGCTGTCCGCATTTTGGCTGGCAGCTTAGTCAAAATACGTCAATCAAATTGGGCCAAGGCGCAAGGCAAAGCAAACAAAGCCAAATACTCGATGGCACTTCAGCTTCAACTCGTGTCTAGGCCATTTTATATATATATCTCTATATATATTTCTTTTTTCGATGCAATTTGAATACGCATTAACAGGGGCAACGGCGTCTGCAGTAGACTTCAACTTAAATGCCAAACTGTTTATGCAAAGTCCAAATGGGTTGAGCCGATTATTTTCTGTAGGGATTTTCTCAATTTACATATGCATAAAGCAGATGCTTATGAAGGCGCCACAACGAACCGGTTTATGAACACGAAACCAATTTATTCTGTACGCCTAATCCAAGTCTTAAAAGTCAAGCCGTGGCAAGCGAAATATATTCTTTCACATTATATCAAAACCGAGGCTTTGCAAAATAATGTCTAAAGCGAAGTGAAAGGCACATCCATTAGCATTCCATCGGTTGTTAGTCCCGAAATAGCTGTAATTTCCATTTCATGTTAGTTTTAGAACAATTTCTTAATTTAAACCTAACTGCTTTTAATTTGTATTCAGCTGCAAAGCCAACATGTTGCAGTATATCCGACAAACAGTTTACAGTTCGAGGGGGATAAATAAAGCCGCTTAACTATAAAAAGCGAAAGTTGAACGTGCAACAAATTGTTAGCCGGGCCAGAAAGAACGAGCTGAAACGCGCGCATACGTGGCGTATGCGCAATATATCATGTTTTATGTGCCTTTAAAGAGCCGAACTTCAAAGCGTTTGGCTTTTAAGTGACTTTTTAGTGGAACGTTTTTAGTAATTATTTCATGCAGCAACCATAAAGGCGCCACCTCACTGGGGGCGGGGCTGCTGGGGCGGCGGACGGGGGCTGGCTGACAGAAGCGAAACATAAAGCAGACGCTCCAAAGCATTCGTTGGCCATGCGCCAAATGAGAAACTGTGCGCATGTAAAATGCAATAAAAAGTGATAAATATATAAGCATCGAAAGTGGTGACATGTGCGACGTGGCCACGCCCCCCGAACGCCCCAAAGCAGCAGCCACTCGACTAAATTGAAGGTGTCAAAAAGCAGGCACCCCACTCCACCCCCGCACGCACACACGCACACACGCACACACGCACAGCCGCCCGAGCTGAACGTGCGGCCATATATCATTGCCGAAATAGTTGCGTGCTCGCATTCGCAGGCCGCAGAGCTGGTCAGAGAGTTTTAAATAAAATTTATTTGTGCAACTGGGCGAGCACGTTTCGGCGGCCTCCTACTCCAAACTAATAAGTCGACGCTTAATCGCGATTTAAATTTTTCTGTCGCTGCCAAAGGTCACACAATGCACACAGCCAGCCAGGCAGGCAGGCAGACAGGCAGACATGTGCATGCAGAAGTTTTGAGGCCACAAGCAAAGTTCAAGAGGTCCTGGGCAACGGGGTGCGTGTTGCCAGGACATTGACACTGTTGGCAATAAAAGCTAATTGCTTAACTTATGGTTATCAGCCATGAACAATCCCGCAATCCGCTGTTGCATGCTCTTAAGGGTCAAGCCTTGCATATGCTTAATTCAATTAGAGCCACGATAATCTCTCTTGATACGTGCCTTGCCAACTCGCTGAACTTGGCGAAGAGGAGAGGCCAGAGAAGGGGTTGAATCGGGTGGAATGATGGGAATGTAGAAGGAAGAGAGCCATCGAAGTAGAAAGAGAAATCGAGAGAGATAATCTGGGCGACTTTTGCTCTTCAGCTTTGCTGATTCCTCAAGCTGGCTATGGAGCCCATCTGGATAAGCCTGTCTGTCGCTTCGGGCACATATCACGAATTTAACAATTGTATTAAAGAAAGTAAATTTAATTTAAAGTTGTATTTGCTCAATAATTTTTAATTTCTTTAAGACTTAAAGCAACACGCTAATTTGAATGCCAAAGCCATATTTTACACAATAAAAACTTTGCCTCTCATTCTCGACGGCGTTCCGGCCTCGGCATCAAAAGTTGAACAGAGAATTAGGCAGAGGCAATTTTTGAAAATCCGTACCCTTATCATTCTTAAATGGCAAACTTTGCCACCTACGAAAGTCGCATGCGGCGCCACATTCATAACATGCCTCTGTACACGACCTGAGCTGAAATTAATCCAGCTAAACAGGCTAAATGCACACACACACACACGCACACACACTTGGAGGCGGTGGCGGCAGGTGGCCGGATCAAACCCGCACCAATCCCAGTCCCCTGACAAGCGTCATGTCAGCCGCGGGGCGAGTGGGGCAGGCGGCAGGTGGCAAGTGCCATAATGCCGGCATGTGCTTAAGGCATTTGCTATGCATCTGTGGATTGTGGACTTATCAGCGGGCTTTAAGTATCCCAGCTTAACAGGTCTCACGGCAGAGCAATTGTGAATGCATTGAGAGTGTATTAATGGCCTCATCTTTGTCTATTTCTCGGTTCCCATTGCAGCAGCACTCCGCGCGGCATGGCTCTCATCCCAGTGGCGGCATAAACAAGCAGCGGCATGTTGCATCTGAGGCTCTTCGATAGCTCGTTCTATTACACGCTGGCCTCGGTCTCGTCGGGCATGCTGCCACCGCCTCGGGGCGCCAATGGCAGCCAGCAGCTGACGTTGAATGGCACAGCAGGCGCGGCACCAGCGGCGGAGGCTGCAGCTAATCTGACATATTTTACACCTGCGATCTCACACGTGATGCTGGCGCCGGCGACGCCAACGACCGCCTCGGCGGTCCAGACGACAGCGGCGACAGCAGCAGCAGCCGCCGCGCCAGCCTCAGCTGCAACATCATCGCCAGGCAGCGAATTCCAGGCGGGTGACAACGCAACCTCGCCGTATGCGGGCGACTTGGACAACCTAAATTCCTTCTACTTCTACGAGGTGAGTGCCAGATGTAGTATATATGCATAAGAAATATTTCCAATACATAGTTTGGGCACCCCGGCTTGTCATTGTCTTGCGGGGGGCGGCTCATCTGCGTCCACTAATTTATGCATTGAAATCCAGGACAAGCTGCAGTTGGGCTGCCCAAAATCATTTCACAGAAACTTTTCCTTTGATTCAATTGATTCTGCAAAGCGACATTGCGAGGGCCGCTCGAAACATTCAACTGAAGCTCCACTGTGCCGAAGCAGATGTTTCTCTTGCCACCCTCGCAGGGAGAATGCATGTGAATGACTTTGGCTACAAACTGCCAAGTTTATTTTTCTACTCGCCCGTCGCCAAATCAAACAGAGCTAAACAGAACAGAGGAGAAAAGAACACAAGGATGGGGCGAGACGAGGAGCTGGCTGCTGGGGTCACAGTCGGCAGCTGCTGCCATTGTTTTTGGAGCGAATTTGAATTTTGCGCAAGTTGAAGCTGAACGACACGAGCGGCTCATTCTAACATGGCTAAAAGAGAAAGAGAGAGAGGGGGGGGGGGGGGATGCGGCCCACGACGGAGGCTGCTCCACTTAAAGTTAAGTTAATTTGCATGCCAGGCAGCCCAGCTTATCAATTGGGCAATCAATCAGCGGTCGCAAGTCGCGCCGAGAACTTCGATTAAACTAAACTTCCGTCGGCTGCTCCTTTGCGCCATAAAAGTCGCCAAGTGTGGCACGCATCCGAGGCGTAATGAAATCTTCACACGCGCCAACGCATAAATCAAGCCAACGAGCAGTCATTGTTAAAACGGAAATGGCCTTAAGCCCGGGACTTTCGCCAGCTTTCGTGCGTGTGTGTGCATGTGTGTGCATGTGTGTGTGTGGTGGGCGGGCCTGTCGATGTGTTTGCCATAAATCTGGATCCATTTAAATGAGGACCGCAAAAAAAACGCAGAGCCCGGACCCACAGACAACATATGGCCAGCTGAGAATAAAGTTAAGCCCTTGCTGTCGCCCCTGTCCATCTGTCCGGCCAATAATGACAGTTATAAAAGGAGAACCGCAGCAGGCCCGGCCGAGTATTGATTTGAGTGCTAGTTTTATGAGCATCCTCGACGAGACGGCCGATAGCGAGGGTAAGCACATAATTCATCTTCATCTCAACTCGAGCTCAAGTTTAAATATTTGCGCCCCATTGCATCGGGCTGACACTCAAAAAGCTGTTTTCCCTTCTATTGGTTTAGGCCGAAAGCAAACAATCGCTGGCTGAGCGACAGTTGCTAATAGATGATAGTATCTATTTGTAGAATTTTATAGAAATATTTTCTTTGATTCCTTCCCCGAAACAACAATAGATAAATATCTATTATGCGGCCACCTCTTGGCTGACCCAGCCTGGAAGGAGAATGTAAAATAAATACTCACAGTATTAATAAGGCAGACAAGCAGACACATTCTCGGCTGCCAGATAAGAGGATAAGCACGTGTCCAAAGGGTTTTGTGAACGGCTAGTTTTCACTCGATGTCAGATTTCGGCTCTTGGGCTCATTTGAAATTTAAATAGCTTAAGTGTGGACTCAGCTCGAGTGGCTTACCGCCCCAGTAAAGTGATATGTTATGCAATGGAAACCATAGACGGGCAATATAAATAACAGAAGGCACCAGACACAACAATCACTAAAGCAGAGCAGCTTACATCGAACTAGCATCACGCATACGCCATGTGGGCTCCCGAGGGCGACTGTGCGAGTTGATTGGGCTGGAGATGAGCTAATCAATATTAGCTTACGTAATATCTAATTCAGGCGGTATTGGATCCCTGGCTACTCCGGGATGCAAATAGATCATACGCCAAGCGAGCTGCCATCAAAATTAGATGCGGCAAATGATGCAAAGTAATGAAATGATGATTAAGTTCTGCCACTAGCTGCGCGTAGATTCCATTAGAGGTCGTCGACAACGAGCACGCACTCACACATCGGCAAGGCCATGCCCAGGGGTCTAATCTTGGCACATTGAGCTGATGATGGCTCTGACACAGATATGCCAATTACAACTGCAGCACACTCTGCGCGCGGCGCCCGAAAGGTTAGACAAAGTCAAATGCGGCAGCTCACGCCAAATCTGCGACCAACTGCTGACCATTGCGATGGCCAGTTCGAGCTGGCTCTGTGTGCCGCCTCCTCTGGCTCCTCTTCCCAGCACTTTCTGCTGCACTTTCCACATGCTGGCCAACGCTTTGCCCGGGAGCTGAAAGCGACACGTTGCGCAGTTTCATGTCCGTTGGCTGGCCAAATCGAAGCATATTATGCAGCCTCACACGCAGCTCCTCGATTTGTTTGCGAACTGTGCTTCCCATTCCGAATGCGAGCGTCCTGTTCGTCCTGCTTTCAGCTTCGGTTGCCTTTAAAATTGAGCTCTTGTTCTAGCAGACGAAAGTGCCCGCTGGCCAAGGATTTGGAGCAGCCAGCACACAAACATATGTGAGGGACGCTAATGACCCTGGCTGTCGTCGCAGGTCGTCCTACCTTGGGCTGCCGCGCTTTCTGTGTCGTCCGTCTCAAGGACTCCGGGCACTTGTTTTTCATAATCCACATTTATTTTATTTTTAGCCCAGCCCCGTTCGACGTCATGTCGTGAGGCAGCCGTGCTTGCTGCTGTATTAATATACATACGCACACATATGCTCCCGAGGAGCTCCAACAATGGCGACCTTTGCTCAAAGTGGCCATCAAAAGGCAACATTAATTGAGACGTTGTCGGGCCTCGCGAAACGTATTAAATATACGGGAATTCAATAAATATTTACATGATGATATTCCAATCGCAGTCGATGCCCTCGGCCGCAGATCGAGACGAGTGGGAATTGTGCTTAAGCTCAATTGATTCGGCCGTATATGTGTGGGGGGGGAGGGGCGGGGGCCGATGGAGCCTACGCAAAGGCAACTAATCTGCCATCAAACTGTGGCTTTAGCTTATTTGTCAAGCAAAGTTCGGCAGGCGCAAATGTAAGTGTAAATCGGATGTGAGAATCAAATTGCTGTGTGAATGTGATGTATGCATGAGTATGTATGAGTGTGTGTATGGGTGTGTGCGCTTGCAGCTGATTTATGTGCGTTCATGGTCGACATTTATCACGTGGCTGGGCTGAAGGTTAAACGCTGGCCGCTCACAAAGCGACATCATTAACCGAGGGCTAAGAGTTGCTGGATTCTGGCTGGGCCATTGTCGCCTACTTCGCCTCCTTCGCTGACCCGCCCCCCCTTTCAGTTCCGTTTTCACAATTTAATTTACCACAATGTGGCAAATGTCGGCAATGGGCAACAAAAATTGCGTGTAGAACACTAAGCGGCTTGCGAGCGTACATTTCGCCCAAGGACGAGGCGGGAGCCAGACGGGCGAGCCGAGGCGAGGCGACAGGGCCGGGCCACGCTTGAAGTATTTGCCCGGCAAATAAGCATATATGCGACCAGTGGGCGGAGGCGTGGCATTAATTACAGTTGCAGTGCTTCAACACAGATTAAAGCATGTTTTCGGAGAGGCCAGCCGCAGACTGGCAGACTGGCAGACTGGCAGACTGGGTGAGTCGTCGGGTTAGTTAATTGCATTTGGCCCGGCGCCTTCGGTTGACAAAACGAAATTGACGCGGGGACAACGAGAAGTGAATTGGCCCAGGCCGTGATGCCGTAAGCTGTGACAATGTGACCCTTGAGAGGAACTAGTGAGCGAAAAAATGAGCTAACAACATTATTTGCTCTTAGCCAAGTTAATAAATGGACACAGCATCCATTCCACGGACGTGCAACGCCTCAGGCCGCAGGCCAAGTTCGCCATAAAATACATTTTGACAAGAGTTTTATCTGGCACGTCGCCTGCTTAGTATCTGCGCGTCTGTGTGCGCGCGCGTGTGTGTGCGTGTGTGTGTGGGTAAATAACGATTCATAAGGCTTAGGATTTGTGGCCGTCAGGATGTGGCCGTGTCCAGCTCAGCTCGTCAATTCGGCGGCAGCTGCGCCTGTTCCCGATTATTGCGCCTTGATTGTTGTTGCCGCCGTTCCTGACCCCATGAATTATTATTGTTATTATTTGCTTCCCAAATGTCAATGCACTTCCGCCTGTGTGTGTCTCTGAGATCCTCGGAGTGCGCCTCAGTGTTGCCATTGCTCAATGGGCCGTCAGTGTTTATTGACTTTTCAGCTTCGCTGACTTCTGGCAGCTCATTAACTGTGCATTAACACGGCCAGCACGGCACAGTTCAATGCTCATACGCCACGTTGTCTTTGGTTGGTTCAATGGGCTTGGTCTTCGGAGACCTCTATCATTTGTGCTTGACACTTTTTCTGGCAGCGGGTGAAAGGGCTCATTCCTCCGATTTCGCGGTGTCACTTGGCCGGGAAAATCAATAAACGTCTTGGCCTGCTAATTGCAATAATTTGCGCCCGGCCCATGCCATCCGTCAGACGGCAAAGCCCATCTTCACGTAAGGGATGTATTGTCAAACTTTACGGCAGACAATCAACAACAACAACAGCAGCAGCAGCAGCACGAGAAGAAGCCAAGCCTGGGGGGAAAGTGTTAATTGCTCAAATATATTCTCGGCCTGGATGCTGGATGCTGGATGCTGGATCAGGGGGTGGGCTATTAAAGTTAACTGTTGGTTTATTTGTCGCGCTTGAACTTTGAACCCTATGTTTTTGTTTGGCCAAAGTGCTCAATTAAAAGGGAGCTGCAAACTTTTGCCATATTCCCGGTCAACTTTCTGAGAGTGTAACCAGCAAATAGCAAATATTTTCAGCCAACTCAAATATTGGCAGTGACCCCGACCCGCGGCCAAGGCAGGAAGTTGGGTTTTAATTTAACCTAAACTAGGAGCAGATGCAAAGACACCAATATCGCTTTGAAGCACCAAATATCCCTCTGCACATGCTTTAACGAGGATGTATTATGTTTCTCGAGCCGAGGCAGGGACGTGCCAAGAAGTGTTTCACACACAAAGGCGCAACTTTCCTTGTCGAGCAGAACAGCCAAAAGTTAGTGCCCGCCATTCATATCTACATACATATCCACTTATCCGGGAGGCACGAAACAGGAATTTCTAGTTTACACAAGTTGAAAAACTCGACGTACGACGGAAGCCATCAAAGCAAGCTGGCAACGCCTCGAGTGCCCTCGACGTAGGCTCGAGGCAAGGCGAATGGAAAGCAGTTGGTCAATCAATGCGAGAACTGGAAGGGCAGGCAGGCGGATAATGGCGGCAAGCGGACTTAAAGGCGATCCATAAAAATCACATAAAAAGCAGACAAGTAAACAAATTGAAGTAAATTCCGAAATACCGAAAGACCATTCGATTGTCTAGCAATAAAAGCTGTCGGCCATTGCAGGCGGGAAAAAGTTGTAGCCAAGTTTTCAGTTTGGAGTAAATCATATGGCCCAGTGCAATAAATAATCAGGATTCGAGATTCCGCCCACGCCTCCGTCTACGCAGCTAAGCGCCGGCCACGCCCCAGTCGTGTCTGCACATAATTTGTGGAATAAAATACTCGAACATGGCCAAATTGAAACCAAATTAAATTGCTATAAATCAAGTTGGCGTTAATAGCGTTCCACTGATAGCCATTAAGTAGGCGTCGCCATGGGCTTCCAAGAAGCCACGGAGCAGCAGCGAGTAAACAGAAAGGACGCACACACTCCAGCTGGCATATGTGTGAATATGTCGGGATGTTTGTTAGCCCTGGGACTGGGACTGGGACGGGGACTGGGACTGGGACTGACACTGGGACTGGGATTTTTTTCCCGTTTGTGTTTTCTTTTTAACGCTTAATTGATTTGTATTTTGCATGCTCACATGGGAGCGCCAGCAGACGGCTCGGGCGGATACGAACAAAAGAAACAACGGGTGGGCCAGAGACAGAGGGGGGTGGAGGGGAATCGCATCGAATTCATAATTGTTTCGCCTGCTCCTAGCAGTTATTGTAATCATTTTGGAGCGCTCAATGAAGCACAAGCCATGCCTGAAGGCGTATCTGATGTCCTGTCTGTTGACAAATGTGTTCGCTTCCAATGATTATTGATATTTGTATTTAGTTAAGGCAACGGAACTGGCCAAGGCTCGAGTACACTGGCAAAGCAAAGACGATGCCACAGCAGCAGTTCTCCAGATAGCTTCAATTGGATTCTACGAAGAGCAAATCGCACTGCCGTGACAAGGGCATCCGAGAAGTGTAGCCAAAGGCGCTATCAGTTATTACTCTAACTGCACACATATCCTTTGCGAAGTTCCCGTTATTTGTAAACATTGCGGAAGTTGTCCTAATGAAAGGCACAAGGCTACGCGTGTGCATTGTACGCAACAAAGGCTCGGCCGATAAGAGATTGCTCAGAACAATGGCCCCGCCCACACGCCCCCGCACTTGCCAGATGAACAGGAGACAGTTGAGAGCGAAGAAGTGGAATGAAACACAAAATTAAATTACATTTCATAAGCACAAAATGCCACTCACTGCATGTGGCAGGAAGCAGCAAACAAAGCGTTAAATGT
>JABVZY010000307.1:7821987-7843558 GCA_020883555.1 Drosophila nannoptera
AATTGAAATAAAAGCTGCACACAGCAAAATAAAAAAAAAATGCAAAAATAACCCCACTCCTAATAAAAAACATATGAGAAATTGCTCTGCTCTAGTTACGATGAAGAGTCCCTTCCGTTACGGAAAAAATTAACATGTTGAGATGATTTAACATGTTATTCACTCTCTATTTTCCAGTTAGCACTCTCTCTCTCTCTCTCTCTCTCTCTCTCTCTCTCTTTTCTCAATCGAATATCTGCGTCCGTAAGTATATCCGTTATTTGATCCATTGACGGACTCCCTGTCTGCCTCTCCATCACTCAATCTCTATATCTCTTTCACTCTCTCCTTATTGCTCTCATTTTTAAGCTGTCTGGGTTCAGGGTATAAAAAGAGATCTAGGCGGCCTGGAAGTCGAATTCCGACACATATGTGTGTAATATTTTGCTTTGCCCTCAAAACTGATCTGAGGCGTAGACCTGTTTACTAACTAAATTCGAGTATAGTCGAACACTTGTGTCACGGTCAAAATCAATATATTAAAGTGTTATATTTGTGGAGTCTATCTACCAAATTGTTGTTGGCTCTGATCAACTGTAGGAACAATGTTCTCCAACTATTGCTTCAAGAAGTCGCCCACCGTCCATTTGCCGTTGGCCAGCAAGGGGCCCAAGCGTGGCAGATCTCGTTCCAGGGGAGCTAAGAAGGGCCGCCCCAACGACTCGCTTCCGCTACAGGTACTTTGGGGCGGCAATGAGAGGATGCCGAGTTCAACTCGTCCGAGGGCTCAGTCTGATCGCACTGTGAACTTCCGAAAACGTAAATCTAACCGATGCCAGGGTAAGAAGTCGAGGCTAGCTGGAGGCGTTCAGAAGGATCAAAACGGCTCTGGCCAGACACAGCAGCAGCCGCAGAGTGCACAAGGCACTCATCCGAGGGCTCAGTCTGATCGCACTGTGAACTTCCGAAAAGGTAAATCTAACCCATGGCAGGGTAAGAAATCGAGGCTAGCTGGAGGCGTTCAGAAGGATCAAGGGGACTCTTGCCAGACCCAGCAGCAGCCTCAGGGTGCCCAGGGCGCGAACTTCGGCTCATTCCCCCCGGCAAATCAAGAGACTGGCACGGATTTCTTCAACGTGCTCTACGATAACGTATTGAAGTCATTACAGAATACCATAGAGCACATGGTGTCCAATCAGTTTAGCGGAATCCTGGGCAGAATCGATAAACTAGCCGCAGATTTTCAGCAGCAGCAGATCGATATGAAGCATCTGAATGCCAATCTGATGGACAGTAAGTGCAGCCGCGTGTATATTATTTGAATAGCTCTCACCTGCTCCCTCCTCCCTTACCTCAGAGATTAAACGCCAGAACGAGGCGAACATATATCATTTCAAATTTATCGCCCAAATGCTCGTCGAGACTCACACCCTCCTCTGTGGAATCCTAAACACTCAGCGCCAATTATCCAAGGAGAGCCGGCCAGAGTCACCTAAGGAAGAGCGTGCGAGGGAATGTGAAGGTGTCCAGTATCCAGTGCAGCAAGAGCCCTCGTCCTCACCTGATCAGCCACAGACGGGACCACAATACCAGATTCCTGAGCAACAAGACATTGACACGACAGCCCGCCAGTCTTGCCAGGACTGTGCAGATCCAATCGCTCCCCTTCCGAATTGCCGCTATTCATGGCCCTCCACAGGGCCTGGCCAGGCCCAGCCCAATGCAGCCGCTGAGTTTGCCTGGGCAAACCAGCACTAAAGCATTAATCATGGCCTGGGGACCACCGCTGATAGTGAAGTCAAAGGAACGCAGTTGGTTGGGCCGCAGCTTAAACTGTTTTTGGCTCCTACCAAATTTTGCAATTATTGTAATAATTGTGGTTCACATTTCACACTACAAAAGTACACATCGCCTGTCTGCCCACCCGTATATGTAGCCTTATATAAAGATGTATATATATGATCTAGACTTGGTCCTTTTCTTTAGCTAATCCGAGCCCTCGCCGATGGGCACTGTCTGCTTCAGTTGCACGGACTCGTATTGCTTGTTCTTCAGCAGAGAGCGTTGGACGAACGGCGCCAGTAGCTGGGGGTCCACGGAGCCGATGTCCTGGCGGCCAAACACTAGGGTGGCCACGTTCGCGATAATGATGTTCAAGGAGGCGCCAGTCAGGGTGTAGAGCAGGAAGGACATGTGGTATATGGACGAGCCGCTGCGTGGTTCACTGCGGGGCGAGAGGAAACGGGTGAATCAGCTGCACGAGAGTAATCGAGGGGAACTAACTATTCCGCTGTCGAGTTGAGGTAGCGATCCATGTCGAACTCGTACTCGCACTGCTCCACAGAAACTGGCAGCTTGGCGTGCCGAAAGGAGCCCGTGACGTTCGCGATTTGCGCATTGACCACGATCCAAGCCATGGTGCCGAAGGACAGAATGCTGCTCACAAACATGCTCTGCAAGTACATGGAATATGAGTACCCCCATGTGATAGTCGACTAAGCGGGCGGAGCAACACCTTCTCGCCCACCCAGGGCATTAGCATGCCGACGGTGAAAATGCCCAGCATGGGACCGTAGAGGCTGGACTGCAGCGAGGCCGAGAGCTGCAGCACCATGCCCAGATGCTCCACCACGTAGACCATGAATATGGAGCTAATGCCGAAGACAATCACCACCAGGCGCATGGTCACAGCCACGGTGCGCTCCGTCAAGGCCTTCCTCTTGGACATGCAGGGCTTCACGAAGTCCTCCAGGATAACGGCGGACAAGGAGTTGAGGAGCGTCGAAAGCGAGCTGAGCGCAGCACTGAATACGGCGGAGACAAACAGACCAGGCAGACCCGGCACCTTGCCCAGCACCCGCATCACCAGCAGGGGGACCAGTTGATCGCGACGCCTGGCCAGCTGAGATGAGAAGATGAGTTCAAGATGGGGCTTGGCATGGGCAATGTCAGTGGGATCACTCACTCCCGTGACCATGGGATCACAGTCGTAGTAGGTGGCGTAGCACACCAGGCCCACATAAATGCATCCCAAGTAGAGCAGGACGAGGCCAATGCTGAAGATGACCAAGGTTTGCTTGATGTGCTTCAGGGAGGGCAGGGACATGAAGCGCTGAATCGTGGGCTGGTTGATGGAGGTGCTCTGCAGCTTGAAGAAGGTGCCGCCCACGAAAACCGAAAGCACACTCAGGCGCACTGTGGGATCCAGGCTCCAGCTGTGGAATCAGAACTCCAGTCAGAACTCTGACCCAAGCTTAGCTCCGCTCTGCGGCTACTCACTCCGGCAGGTTGAGCCGGCCGCCCTCCATGTTGCGCTGCCAGACCACGCCGAGGCCGCCGAGGTCCAGGGTGCCCTTAATCATGATGATCACCAGAGAGCCGTACATGATCACGCTCTGCACCACATCCGTCCAGACGACGCCCTTGATGCCGCCGACCGTCGTGTAGAAGGTGCAAATCGTGATCACAATGGGCGTAATGGTGTGCACGCCGATTCCGCTGACCTGGTTGAAGGTGAGAGCGGGCACATACACCGCAATGGGCAGCCAAACGATCTGCGAGAGAACGACTCATCAGTGTACCATAATGGAGGCGGGCCTCGTTCCCTCTTACCGCCTTGAGCACGAAGAGCGAGGCGCCGAACAGTCGAATGCGTCGGCTGAAACGTCTCTCAAAGTACTGAAAGAGTGAATGTGGATCAATTTCTTGCATGGGTTGACTGAGCATCGATTGGGGGACAACACAAGATTACAGCTAATGCAAAACTACAAGGTTCTCGGTTGGCTTAAGGACATTTATTCGACTATGATATTGGCCAGGTTGGCCTGTGCTCCTCTCGCTCCTCCAGCCTCAGTTCCGTCCTTCGATCTGGGAGTAGGACATCTTTCAGTTCCAGCCTCTGGCAACCGCTTACCTGATCCTTGGCCAGCTAGGAATGGGAGTGAAGGATAAGCTTTTGGGTTAACATATGATATGGACACGGGACAAACGGACTCAGCCGGACTCAGCCGTCTTCTTGGAAATAAAATATTGGGCTAGGTGGAAGCAAAACAAAGCACTTTTTATTTGTAGTACTTAAAGGGTTTTCATTTCAGTTCTGCTTCAGTTGCGCTGGCCTTGGCGTCAGTTGGGGCCTTGGGGCCAAACAGCTCCTCCATGTCGACGACCTGATACTGCTTCTTGGGCAGAAAGCGGCGCATGCAGGGCGTAACCAGAGCGGGGTCCATTTCAGACACGTCCTGCCAGCCGAACACGGAGCTGGCCAGCAAGGCGACGACTGTGCAAATGAGGCCGCCCAGCGCGGTGTACCAATAGAAGGACAGGTGGTATATATCCCGCTCCGTGGAGGGACTGAAAGGTGTGGGAGAAAACCGAGTTCCCTCAGAAAGTGTGAGGAGAACAGACTGCTTGTCCTACCTGTAGTCGTAGCATATGGTTGAGTTGTCGTACGTGTAGTCGCAGCCGGACACGGAGACCGGCATTTTCGGATACCGGATCTCCCCGTTCATTTGGCCGAGCTGGGCCTTCACGCAGATCCAGGCCATGACCACAACGGAGACCAAGCTGCCGGTCAACACGCTCTGAAAGATGGCTCGGTTTAGTCTATAAAGTCAAGGGGTCCTAACCGCGGCGGCTAACCTTGGCATTAATCCACGGCAGACACACGCCCATGGCGTAGATCCCCAGCAGAGGGCCCATGGTGACCGCGCCGGTAGTCGTGGCCAGCTGCACCACCATGCCCAGCTTCTCCACTATGCTGACCAGGCCAATATTGCAGACGCCCAGCACCACGACGGTAGAGCGCAGCACGACGGCTACTTGGCGCTCGGTGAGCGGCTTCTTAGCCAGAGGCCGCACCACATCCTGCAGAATCACGCAGGCCATCGAGTTGAGGCCGGTGGAGAGCGAGCTCAGGGCGGCGCTGAAGACACCGGCCACAAAAAGCCCGGGCAGACCCGGATAGGCGCCCAGGGTGCGCATCATCAGCAGGGCCGGCAACTGATCCTTGGCCTTGGCAAGCTAGGCGAAGCGATTGAGAGCTGGCCTCCAGAGCAGAGCTCGCATTGAGACTCACCTTGGTGCTGATGGGATCGCAGTCGTGGTAGACAGCGTAGGCTACCAGGCCCATGTAGCTGCAGCAGCTCAGGAGGAAGAGCAGCAGCACGGTGAAGAGCAGCATGGACTGCTTGGCGTGCTTGTAGCTGGGCAGGGACAGGAAGCGCTGTATTGACACCTGGTTAACGTCGGACGATTGAATCTTGTGCAGGGTGCCGCCCACAATGACAGACAACATGGACAGACGCACGGTCGGATCCCAGGTCCATCTGCAAGCAATTAAGACATGATTAAATTTGCCCACAGAGCCTCGGCAAATACTTGCTCCGGCGCATTCAGACGGCCGCTCTGCTCGTTGCGCTGCCAGACCACGCCCAGGCCGCCCACGTCGTATGTGCCCTTGATGCACACGGCCAGGATGGAGCTGTACATGACAAAGCTCTGGATGACATCTGTCCAAATAACCGCCTTAAGGCCGCCCTAAAGTTGCCACAATTTACATTGTCCACGATTTGCCGGGCGAGTAATTCAATTAAATCTTACCACACACGTGTAGAAAATGCAAATAATGCAGACGACGGGCGTGACAACATGGATGCTCGTGCCAGTCACTGAAAGCGGCGAACCACAGCACAGCATTACTCACTTCGCAGGCGGCAAGCGAATCGAGACTCACCCTGGTTGTAGGTGATGGCAGGTACGTAGAGGACCACGGGCAGCCAGACCATCTGCGCATAGCATTTGAATCGAGTTAGAGGCGGCCGAAGGATGCCAATCCGTTCAAATACTCACCGTGCCCACAATGAAGAGCAAGGCCCCGAAATTGCGGACACTGCTGCCGTAGCGGAGCTTGAAGTACTGCGTGGAGTATATATAAAGAATCGGGTTAGACTTGGGGGCAATCCTGAGTGCTTTCTCATAATTAATTTCGGGAACAAACCAATTATTTACAGGGTATTTAGTAGCGATTCGGTGCGAGGTTAGTGGTAGGCCTGGGCTGGGGAGAAGAAAGTTGTAAACGCGATTAACGGCTTAGTCTGGTGCGCAGTCAAACACGGCGTATACTTAATACAAAACTTTTATTACAAGCATTAAGTTGCATAAGCACATGCCAAGTTCTTTAGGATTTCGGAGCGCCAGGCTTCGAGGCGATGTCGTTGAGCTCCACGCTAGCGTACTCGCCCCGGTAGAAGCGTCGCATGCAGGGCGCCAGCAGCTCCACGTCCACATCCTCCGGCTCGACCCATCCCAACACGAAGCCCGACAGATAGCCGACAGCGACGCCGAACAGCGAGGAGAAGAGCGTGTAGTTCATGAACGATATGTGGTAGACTTGCTGCAAGAAGCTGAGCGAGAGAGTCGCTGTAAGCATTTACGGGTACAGTGAAGCTTCGCAACTTACCCCGGCTCAGAGGCTGCAGGCACTGCGGTGCCATTGGCGGGCGTCTCCAAGGGCTTCTCGTACTGATAGTCGCAGCCCGCCACGCTGACCGGCTTGCCCTCGTGATGCAGCTCACCCGAAATGGTGGCCAGCTGGGCGTTCACGCAGAGCCAGGTCATGAAGAGGAAGGACGCAATGGCGCCAGTCAGAGCACTCTGCGAAGCAAATTCTGTTGAATTGCCTGTGCGATCAGAGAAAATGGGATACTGACTCGTGAGCCCAGGCGCGGCAGGAGCATGCCCATCACGAAGAGCGCCAGGAGAGGGCCCTGCGTCACCGAGCTGAGCATCATGAACAGCTGCATCACGTGCGTGCCCATGCGCTCCACGACGAACACCAGGCCCGTGCTCACGCTGCCAATGACGACGGTGCAGAGGCGCATGGTGACGGCCGTCTGGCGCTCGGTCAGCGGGCTCTGGCACAGCGGCTTGACGTAGTCCTCGAGAGACACGGCGGCCAGCGAATTGAGGGCGGTCGACAGCGAGCTGAGCGAGGCACTGAACACGCCGGCCACGAACATGCCGCTCACGCCGGGATAGGAGCTCAGCGTTTTCATCACGAGCAGCGGCACCAGCTGGTCCTTGGCCTTGGCCAGCTGCAGAGCGGTGAGTGAAGTCAGCCGTTGGAGGGGGATATTGTATGGTTACCTTTGTGGTCAGCGGATCGCAGTCGTGGTAGGTGGCGAAGAGCAGCAGGCCGTTGTAGAGGGTCAGCGAGGTGAGCAGGATGACTCCAATGCCGAACAGCAGCGACGCCTGGCCCATGGCCTTCACGCTGGGCAGCGAGAGGTAGCGCTGCGTGATGATCTGGTTGCAGCCGATGTTGTAGGTTGAGTGCGCCGTGTAGCCGGCGAACAAGGCCAGCGCGGACATGCGCACCTTGGGATCGAGGGTGAGTCTAGTGGGCGGAGGATGAGTGAGTGGCGGTATGCGAGGGGCAAGGGCCATCTATGATACCTACTCAGGCCACTCGAGCCGCCCCGTGTCCAGGTTGCGCTGTATCACCACGCCCAGGCCGCCCACATCGATGGTGCCCTTGACGACCACGAAAACGACGGCGCCGACCATAATCGCGGTTTGAATCACATCCGTCCACACCACCGCCTTGAGGCCGCCCACGGTCGTGTAGAATATGCAAATAACGCAGACCGCGGGCGTAACAATGTGAATATTTACGCCGGTCACTGGAACATTAAAGGGCGGCAAATGAAGCGGCTGGCGCCGAACGTGGCTGGCGGGTACGTACCCTGATTGAAGGCCAGCGCCGGCACATAGATAACAATGGGCAGCCAGATAAACTAGATGATACAGGGGGTAAACGGGGTTATCAATTGCTTCGCCACTCTCTGCATGCTCTGTAGCTGGCAACTCACTGTGGTTATCGTGAAGAGGGCCGAGGCGACGGTGCGGATGGTCTTGCTGAAGCGCAGCTCAAAGTACTGTAAGCATTTTTTTGCGAATTTGCGAATTTGGTTTCTTTACTGTTGTGTCTGGGCTGAGACAATCCCGACGCGCACGAACACAAACACATAAGACGGGTACACGCACGCACACACAAGCACGCGGCCGCACGGAGTGAGGCCGTTCATAAGCAAATATTACGCATACGCCGCGTGGAGCACAGCTTAGCAGCGCCCTCTGCCGTGCAGCAAAGCAATTCGACGCCCGGACTCTGCCTCGAATGTAACAGGAGCTGAGCCCCCTAAGCTGACTTAGAAATACGAACTCGTGCTTACAGATATAATACAAACTATATATCACGAGCAGGGCGCGATTAAGCGTGCAACATGCCAAGTGCATACACATATTGACACGGAATGAGATAACGTTCGGCTTACCTCATAGGTGGAGGTCAGCTGCAGGTTGCAGAAGACGGGCAGAAAGATGTACCAGGATATGACGCCCGATATGGCCAGGGTGACCAGAATGAAGGCGTACTGGGTGCCGTAGACATAAATCTCCGTCGAGGTGCCCAGCAGCGAGATGCCCGAGACGAAGCTGAGATGGAAAGACACGAGTTAGTCTTATATTTACGATGAATCTCTGCGAAGTGCCAGCCACTGCAATGATTCGCCAAAGTTTTGAAATATCGTGTCAGATATGTCCCAGGCTATAATTTCAATCTGATGATTTATGTGTCCATCCCCCCCACCGAAGCATATGCCCCAAGGCCTGGCCAGGCGCAAACTTTTCTGCAGCCGAAATACCATTAAAAGTTGATAACAAGTGCCGCTGAAGTATGCAGATGCAGGCGGACCGCATTGGCCGAGAGTCCACGAGGTACGCGAGGTACACGAAATGAAATACAGGGCCGTAATGGAGGAGCTCATGGGGGAGACGGCAGATAATTGTGATTCAAAGCACGTCGCCAGAATTTGTTGCAGGCCGCTGAATGAAGGGCAACAATAAAAGGCGCCCGAAACAATTGTCGGCGGGGCAAATGGCCAAGAACGGGCGGCATTCGGAACGCAGCCCTTCATGCCGTTTGTCCTTTACCGTTGCTTTGTGCGGCAGTCATTAATGCGATGACAATGCGCGCAGAACAAAGGCAATGCGCCCTCCAGAGGTGCTTGACCAAACGTGTCAAGTAGAATGGCTCAAAGGCGTGGCCACGCCCAAGGTCGCTTGCCAAAACAAAAAGTAATTTGCCAAATTATTTGAGTTGGCGGCTGCCGTAAGTTTAAATAACTTCAATCAGGCTTAGTGTGCCGCCCGGCAACGCCGCCAGAGCTGGGGCCACATTTTATATTTAGCTGCAAAGTTACGCAAGTTCCCGCAGCCGCATCAAAGACCGTTATCCGCACAATCATCGGCGAAATACAGCGCGACAACTTGACCCTGGCACTCCATTAGGCGTTATGTTTATGGATTTAATCGCGAGCGAGATTCCTATTGTTTGCTCAGACAGAGCGTCCGCTGAGCCGCCGCCGCTGGGCAGGCAGTTTAGAGCGAGATTACGTATACGCACGGCTGAACGCGGCCACCTTGAAGCGAATCCAGTGAAATTAGGCGCGAATTTTTGATTGATTCGGCTAACCAGTTCGCTGCACACAGACGACTTTCAATTACATCAAAACGCTCCGCGGAAGGGCGAGCCATACTTCATTGTGTCGTGTCGTGAGGAACGCATTCAGCGTTGTCCTTAAAGCAATTAAAGCCTTAGGCCGGACACAGAAGTTAATGGCCCCAACTCGTGCGGAATTCAATTTAAGCCCGAATCTCAAAACTGCTTGACCCATCGGACAAAACAATCCCATTAGGGGGAGTCAAGGCAATTAAGTGGGCCCGCCATATATCCATCCTGTGTCGCTGCCCCTGGCTGTCCCTAGCCGCATTTACATACTGTTCCTCTTTGCTATAACTCACCTAGCGACCAGAGACAGCGAGACCGGAAACACTTTCATTCGCCGTCCGCCCACCAAGTAGTCGAGGGCCTCTGAGTCGCGGCGCTCCTCGTGGCCGGCGGTGCCGGGGCCGTCCTTCTCATCGGTGGGCACTTGGGCCTTCTCCTTCTTCTTCTTCTTCGTCTCGATGAATCCAAAGTAGAAGCCAATTATGGCGCAGACCACCAGCATGGCTATGAAAACCAAATAATCAACAATGCCAAAATGCTGCAGAGCGCTGCCTAAATCCTTCACGCTGAGCTTCTCCGTCATGCTGGAGGATGTTGGCGTTGACAATATAGTTGCTGTGGCCGTTGCTGTTGCTGTTACTGTTGCTCGTGCTGTGGTCGGGATGGGGGTGGTGGAAGTGGTGCTTGTGGTGTCCTCGGAGGAGGTGGGGGAACCGCCCATCGCGGACTCACTTGTTGTTGCCGCCGAGGTTGTGCTGCTAATTATAGCCTGGACCGTCTGCACAATCGCATTGACCACCGTCGGCGGGGATGTATTAGCCGCCTCCCCCGCATCCATTACTATCTCCGCCTCCGCAATGGTCGTTGACATAATTCGGTGGACCGCAAGTTGCTTTAATGTGTTTATTTTTATTGACTTCCTGCCGCGCACTGCCCGAGCACGCTTTTTGCTTTAATGCCTTCAGCTTTGATTGCCTCTCGATTGGTTTACACACGCGCAGACAGTCTCGGGAGCGCTTCTGCGATAGCTCATTAAGTGTCTGTGGCCTGAGGATGGAATGCTCGCCTTCGAGCCTGCCTATTTCACTTTGCTACTTTTCAATCCCTCCCTGAATCGCGGCAAGGCTTCCAGAGTCGAGCGCAGACACAAGCGTTGAGCACCAGGCACAGAGCAGAACTGAGCGCGAGTCGCACCCAAGCTGGGAACAGCATCCACTGCGTCCAGATTAGATCCAATCATAAGTCATGTAAGTCTTGCGTGAGTGTCAAGTGATCTTTATCCGCAGATTAAACAGCTTGGGAACATGTATATCAAATAGATAAAGGCACACCTCCGCCGGCCAGAGGCGGCTGCTTCCAAGTTATATGAGGCTCGGCTGGAGATAAACGACGCCGTAAACGTAATGCCTAATGCCGTGGGCTGGGTTTTTTTCCTAGCTTCCTATCGCCAGGTAGACGTCAGCCAGGTGTGATGTTTGCCTTGTTGATGGCGGCAATTGCCCTGAAGCGGATGCTTCTGTTAGTTGGTTTTCACTGACTATCGGCAGGCGCTACTGGTTATGTTTACACTGCGCAACAAGGGGCGCACTTCAATTGGGCCCATTTAGATCCAAATGAAAATAGTTTCACTAGTTTGTGGCCCGGTGTAAATGCAGCTCCTCTTAATGCCTTAATTGCTTTGTGGGCCCGGGAAGGTCATGAGCAAGTGCGTCACACACGGCGTATGCGTGATAAGCGCGGCCGGATTCGCGCCCGCTCCAGATATGAGCACAATACTTGTAGTTTAAAAATATGAGCCATCAAGTGGGACCGCATCATAGCCGGACAACTGCATATAGATCCATGTATCATGTCGCTATTGTTGCCTTGTTATCTGTGGCTGGCGCTGCATTCGGCGTGGGCTGCCGTTGCCTTCGGCTAATGCACATTAATGGCCACACAAAAGCGCAAGGCACGCGGGGAGTGCGTCAATTTATTCATAAATAACACAATAGTCTCCTCTTATATATATATTCCCATTTACGATCTTTACGCAATTTGAATGTTCGCTTTAAATGGAAATGAGAGCTAAACCAATTCGCAATAATTTTTGGATTTCGTATATATAATAGCGCATTCAGCACGAGCACGAGCTAATTGCCTGTCCTAAATTCAATTTGCAGACCCATTGGGCGTGCTGCGAGGCGGATGTGTAATATTTGAAAGGGGTCCTCATCATGAATATCAGTTAGTATTTGGGAAACGGCTTTCCTGTTCGACTGCCAATCGCATACTTTATGGGCGACAATAAATTCCAATGTGTGGACGAAGTAAAGCCTCACAGCTCACAGCAAGAGGTCCGAAAGGGGCGGCACAACGGAAGGCAGCTCGCAAATTAAGGCGAAAATAATAAACAAAGAGTTGACCCTTTTCGCGGCTTTTCTGTGTGTGGTGGGGCGTCTTGGTTATGGCTTTATAATTTGTCTGCGGGTCGTGCCTCGCACCTGGCCGGTGTTTACGGCCTGCGCTGGCAGCAATCGACAATCAACGCCTGCTTAACTGCAATACAATGCGTGGGCGTGACTCTTGACCTACGCCCACGCGCATCCCACGCCGACGAGGTGTGCGACAGAGACAGGCATTTCGGGCTTTGTAGACAATATCCGAGTCGCCTGAATTGCTTTCGGGACATCGCCGACGGCAGCATACCCTGTACGGCACATGAGGCTAAGACGGGACGGTCGATTTACAGGTGTGGAGAAGGACTACTCTTTGCAGTGTATTTGCCCGTCCTGCCAGACATTCGTCGCAAACCCTTCAACGAATTCGCTTTCTGTATCGCACACATTCGAGTCAATTTAACGCTTCCGTGTGCTTTCTGCTCGCCACGCCCCGCTGAGTGCACGCTCCTCGTTCCGCCTTCAAGGCGAAATGCGCTCTGGCAGAGTTTTATTTACACTCTGCCAAGAATTGCAACTGAAACGAAATTGTGCAAAGCGCTCTTCAAACTTGTTAAAGACACATTGTTGCAGCTCCCTCTCCCCCTCTCCCACCCACTCCAACGCCCTTCGATTTGTGCAGCTTGATTACAGGCATGAGTATTATCCGTGAATTAATTAAAACGCAGCGCAGCGAATCGGAAAGCTATAGCTTCGGATTCGTTGGCAAAGTTACAGGTGATAGCCTTTAAAGTCGCTCAGCTCGCTGGCAGCTTGAATTATCAATGAAATGTACGCTAACTGCCTATTAGATTCTACACCCAACTTAATTAATCGAATCAAATCCAGGCGAGCCACTCACTTCTGGCCGGCATCAGGCAGGCAGCGTCCTTGAACTCGGCTGCCAGGGCCAAGGCCAGAAATAATTCAGGACTTGATTTGAATTGGTCTGCCGTTATTAACAGACGCACACATTCACACACGCACACACTCATTTCGACTGCATAAGCCTGGAGGCTGGAGGCTGTAGCCAACGCGCCCCGGGAGAATCGTGGCCAAGACTGGCTAAGCAAATGACTTAGCATGTGTGGGGCAGAAAGTTTATTACAAATGCGTCTATTAGAACGGCAAATTGCCAAAGTTGCCGAAGAAGACGCTGTTGGCGTGTCTGCAGCGAAATCAGAAAGAATTAAATATGTTACGACTTTCACTTGCAATCAGCAAAGAGCTGCTCCAACTGCAATGTTATCTTTATGACTGCGAGTTCTTATAATAGCGTTAATAGCGCCGGCCTATCTCGGACCTACGCGAAGCAGAGGCTCGGATAAGGGCCGAGTGGTGGCCATATAACAATTTGTTTTCCCACTCAAACTAATCTGGTATTGGTTATCGCATTCCTTCAAATTCTTGCATTATCTCAATTACGGGATCGTTCAGGTACTTGCGCACCTCCTTGTTGAGGGCAAAGTCAGAGTGATCCCACAGGGGATCCTCCATGCGATGCATTTGCCTGTTGGGCAACCGATCTCCCAGAGCATGAACATCCTCCACGGCGGCCATGTCGTCGTTGTCCGAGTACCACAAGTGCAGCTGGGCGCTGATCCTCTCGACGGGATAGTCTGGAGGCTGCTCCGTCTTATATACTTCCAGGTTCTTCTGCGGACCGTAGTCGTAGAGTCGGAAATGGCCGGATTGCTGTTCCTGCAGATAGTGCAGCATTTGATTGGTGGAGCACCCAGCCGGGTGCGTGGCCAAACCGTCAGGCAATGCAGTCTATTGAATAGGTATTAAATTTGAGCGGAAAGCTTAGACTCGCTTCGCTTACCATATTCACTCGATTGCCGGCGGAAAGCCTGGCCACGACATTCTCACAGACCGGTCGCAGGTGGACATCCGGCTCGCAGAAATTGGATAACAAGCTCAGAAGGAATTCATTGCTGGGCAAAAACTCCTGGTCGGCAAATAGAAGCGAATAGCTAGTCCTGTGGCCCAGGTACGGGGCAATCTTTCGGACCAACTTGTTCTGCATATTGGCCATGATTGCAATCGGAGCGAACATGTGGGCTGTCTTGATCTTCTCGTTGTATTCGGGACGCGTGGACAGCAGGGCGAAAAGAACGGTTGTGCCCTGGGAGTGGCCCACATAGTGAATGGATTTCTGGTCCTGGCCATTGGTCTGCAAGGCGTAATCGATCATGGCGGCAATATCATAGTAGCCGATCTCATGCCAGCTGAAGCGCCAGAAGTAGGGATGCGCTGGGGAACGGGAGGTGTGATTCCTCGAGTAAGTATTGCCGCGCCCATTTCCAAGCCAAACATCAAATCCAGCATCCGCCAGCAGGAAGGGCAGACCATCGTTCGGTCCATTGAGTACCCATGCGTCCGAGCAGCTGGTCAGACCATGCTGAATAAGGACGATGGGTCGGAACTCGTTTTGATTCTGAAGCTTGTGGGAGTACGGTATGCGAAAGACCCCCACCACATATCCGTCCTCGGTGACGATGTGGTGATGCTCAGCCGGATAGCCATGGGCAGCGATGCGGTCACGCTGACGGATTTATTGCATTTAGCTACAGGGAAACATAGAAATTAATTCCTGCACTTACCGTTGAACGCCGATCCTTGAGGCCCAGATGCGCGTCGGGATCGCTGAAGAGCTTGTAGAAGTCGATGTTGGCTGATGGCCCACTTACAGCCGCGGACTGCAGCCCAGCCATTAGGCTAGCCCACAGAAGAACTGAGAAGAGGAGTCGGGTCTGCATGCTCGAACGTTTGAATTGCAACTAAAGCTAATCGAGCGTTCGCCATGATGTTTTTAACGAGGCTTTATCATCTGGTAGACCCAGATTAAGGTAAAGGAGGAACTAAGAGAAGCAAGAATCGAGTAGAAGGGGCTCTCTAAGGATGGATATGCTCAAATATTCTGATCTGAAAACAACTTGACACTCATTCGGAACTCGATCTATCTTGGTTTTAGAAAGCAAAACTATTTTCTGCACCTCAAATTCTCTTATCTAATTGATGTGGCTTTCCCCAATTACTGAGACTTCTATATATTGATAAAATGAAAGAGAGATTATGCGACCGTTGTTTCTTTGAACGGCGAGGGTTAAATGATTGGATCATAACGGCCAATTTGTACTCACAGGAATGGATTGGAATAAGGGAAGACACACAGATCATTTTACGACTCTTCAAATGTCTTCATTATACGTATGACTGGCTCATGCAAGGACTTACGGATCTCTCTGCTCAGCACAAAGTCGTCGTGATCCCATTGAGGGTCATCCATGAGGTGCAGCTCCTTATTTGGCAATCGTTCAGCGAGTGCCAAGACGTCCTCGACTGCAGCCATTTCATCATTGTTTGAGTACCAAAGATGAACCATGGCAGTTATATGTTCGAGAGGGTAGTCTGGTGGCTCTTCCGAGTTGTACAGCTCGAAATTTCGCCGGGGCCCATAATCGTACTGTCGAAACCGCCTGGATTTAAACTCTTGCATGTAATGTATTATTTGCATAAAGGAAACGCCAGCTGGCTGGTTCCCAATTCCACTCATCATGGCTGTCTGCGTAATGGGATCGGCTCAGATTTGTATAATGCCTAAAATGATAGACGCTTACATTATTCCAACTAGTATTATTGTAATATTTTCTTATAAGATAACCACACACGGGCCTTAAGAGTTTCCTGGGCCCACACAGGTCGGCTGAAATTCTTAAAAGGTGGCTATTGTAGGGCAAGAATTCGTAGTCAGTGAACTTTAGCCAGAATGCATCCCAATGGCCCAAATGTGGGGAGAGTCTGTGAACCCATTTGTTTTTCATGTGTGTCATGATCGCAATGGGAGCGAACATATGAGCTGTCTTGATCTTCTCATTGTATTCGGGCCGCATGGACATCAGGGTGAAAAACGCAGTTGTGCCCTGGGAGTGGCCCACAAAGTGAATGGACTTCTGGCCCTGGCCATTGGTCTCCAACGAATAATCGATTGTGGCCGCTATATCGTAATACCCAATCTCGTGCCAACTAAAGTGCCAAAACTCTGACCTGTCAGCAGAGAGCGTGGAGTGCGTTCTTGAATGAAAATTTCCCCGAGAGTTTCCGAGCCACACGTCAAAACCGCAATCGACAAGCATGTAGGGTAGACCTTCGTTTGGACCGACGAATAGCCAGTAATCCGAAGCGCCCATGAGGCCATGTTGAAAGAGCACAATTGGCCTATAGTTGTGCTGGTTCTGCAGCTTGTTGGAGTGAGGCAAACGAAAAACACCCAGAACATAACCATCCTCGGTTTCAATGTAGTGGTGTTCCACCGGGTACCCGTGACCAATTATGTGATCCATCTAATAAGGCATTACTTAGCACTGAGCCATAATTGCTAACTCGGATCTGAAGTATTTACCAGTCGACGCGTTCTGGACGGTAAATGGAGAACCCCATCGAAAAAGTAGCTAACCTCTGGAAAATGAATTGCAGCACCTTCCATGCCAATTACTGAGAAAGTCAATAAAATTACGGCTAAAAGAAGCCTAGATGACATTGCCCAACGCACTAGCTATAGGGCTTTTTAATAAAACATTGGACAGCCAAGATTTTGAGATTGCCTTCGAAAGCTCTATCATAAAGGAATGGTGGACTACCCAAAAAGTCTGTTAGAAGAAAGTAGACAGTGAATATCAAAGATTAAAATGAATTTGAGTGGCAATAAGTGAACTTGTTGCTCTTTTCAATTTCTTGGTAATCTCTTAATACTTATGGACTGCCAAATCTTATCCTTACCCACATGACGACAGCCATGCATTACTCTCTGTGCATTTACAGTAAATTTTGTGTCCTAATTTTCCCAATTGAAGAATACTAATTTCGAATCGATTTACGCCCTCTATTTTTGACAGATAAAAATCAAACACTGCGATAGCAAATTTAAAAGAAAAAATTAAATATTCGCCTTTGACACTGTTCAATAATAATTTTAATTTAAATGTTGGCGGGCAAAATTCTATGAATATCGATGCGCGCACTACCACATTCAAAAATACCAAAAGAGCGCTTAAAAAAAAATACTAACAAAACCACACTGATGCCAACTATCGGCGAATTAAATTGCATTTTGGCGCATTTACTTAAGCAGCGAACGTTTAATTTAAATACAACAATAAATCTAACTAAAACTAATCCTCGCCAGGTGGCAACGGCTGACTTAATATTGGCGCGGGCACAGGTTGTGGTGCGGGCACTGGTTGTGGTTGTGGAGCCACTGGCAGAGAAGTCAAAACTGGTACTGTAGAGATTACTCCGATCTCCGAGGAATCCACTAGCTCCTTCTTGATGTTATCCGGATTGATATACCCGCCACTTTCATCCTGTGCGAAACACCCATTTAAATATATATATATCTGTTTGTGAACCGAATTATATGAATTACCGTAACAAATACATCCACCGACTTTCCGCTAATAATGTCCAATATCTGTTGCGTGATGCCACTCATAGGCTCGTCTTGTATGCTCTCCGCGTACTCAAGCAGTTGCGGTCTGAGATCGGGACACTGCTGCAGCGCATCTGCCAACTGAGGTGGGGGCAGCTGCAGCAGAACGGATAATGACTGCGGCTTGAGTCGTTGCACAGTCTTCAGGAAGCCCTCCCAGATTACTTTTTGGCGCCATACTTGCTTTAATATCAGGCGTTGCAGCATATTCAACACGAAATTAGAGAGCCGCGGGCACAGCGTTAGACTCTGAATGGTGGTGCGCATAATCAGCGTCGGTATAGGCATTATGTCTACCAGCTGCTGCAAAACTGCCATCAGCACATCTTGGGTATAAACCTCACGCTCGGCGAGGCATAGCGACGTCGCTTTCACAATAGACTTCAGGTCGCAGGTATTCGTATCTATTGTGTGTAAAGCAACCAGCAAATCCGTGGGAGAAAGGGCCATCTGCTGATGGGCAAACTCAGCTCCAATGCCGAGCAGGCGATTAAATACCTCCTTTACCACTGCCTGATTGAGTTTAATCAGTTTGGGCAACACTGCTAGTAACTCTGACCGTGACAGTCCACTCAATATGGGTATGAGAACACGTACATCTTTGACTTTGTTGTGGTAAAGATCACGCACCCGCTGTACTAACTCGGGTTTTGGGCTAGGCACACGCTCAGTTAATATATAAATAATGCGGATCACCAAAGTTTCCAAGCCCTTAGGGAAATTATCCAATAACTTCATTAGGACTGGAGACTCAACGCCAAGTTTCTTAATGGGAGCATCTAAGCATCGTAATATGGTCCGTTTAAGCTCTGCCGAAGTTTCAATAAACACCCAACAAATCTTCTCCAGATAAACTGCAAATAATTTGCAATTAGCTCAGACTACCACAATGCGATTGGCTACTCACCTTCAGGATTGTATGGGAGCAGTGTTACCGCCAATAATAGACACACCTTAGCTGTGTCCTCTTTCCAAGCCGCCTCGGGCTTTGGTCTTCCATAATCTGCAGAGAATATTGCACTTGGTGGCGTCTCCGCAACCACAAATTGTAACCACTCCAAAGCAAACTCATCAATTCGTGCCGGTACAATCTTATGCTCATGATAAATAGTGATTAGCTGTGCCAATGCACGTTCTCGCAGATCGGCACGCTCGTGAACTGCATAATTAAGAAGTACGCGCACGAAACGGTTTTTTCGTGGCGGTCGAAGCACCGCCAAGTCTTTAACCAGCTCCAAGCCGTGCGGCATAAACTCTTCGACTAGACACAGATTCACAAGCTGCACAATAGCCTCCTCGGTTAGTATTGGAGCCTCCAGGTACAGACGACGGAGCAGAATGAGTCTATCCTTATATTCACAACGCTCATTGATGCCACTGATAAGCTTATTTAGCAACTCGTTATAGGAGTGATCCGGTCGATTCTCTGTCTTCACATAAGTATGTCGAGTGAAACCTTGAAGCAAAGAGTATTCCTCAAATAGCCAGGAGAAGGCAAGATCTATGCGCTGCTTGATATCGCTCAGTATAAACTCCATTATGTCATATCGTACATTATCCGGAAACGTAGCTGCTATAACAGTAACCAGCTTACGTCGTCTAGCTGCCACGCCACCCATAATGCATTGTCGCTCCGAGTTTAATATACGCATTATTGCATCCAGAAGGAACTTCTCTTTTATGTTACGGGGCAATGGCTTCGTAATCTCCTGTAACTTTAATGTCTTGGCGCGCTCCTTCATGCGTTCAATGACAGTCTGTTCACCCTTAGTTCGCTCCATGGCCTGGCGCAGTTTTTTCGTTGCTTCTTCCTTTCTTTGCATCTCTTGTTCAGTCAGCTTACTCTGCACCTCGTCCACTTCCATAGGCACTTCTGGCGAGTCGCTGTTAATTTGCGATACCAAAGCCTTTGGCTTCATGGGTGGCTCTTTGCTGAACGCAGCTTGCCCGGGACCTAAGCGCAGCTCCGTCAGTTGCTGCCCAAGTAGGTGGGAAATATTGCTGATTTGTTGCGGCAGAGACAGCTGCTTAATAGGTGTGTACTCTGCTAAGAATTTAGTCGGCGCTACATCAGGCAATGTTGGCAGGAACTCAATAACAAGATTAAACACAGTATCAGCGGAACGTAAGTGCTCTGCGAGAAACTTTTCGTTGACGCGCGTACTCTTTTGTCGCTGCTTTTCTAGCTCTTCCTCGTCCAGTTCCATCTCACGTGGCAGAGTCTCCTGCTGGCGTTGTTGTTCGACTATACGCGCTTTCTTGGCCAAACTCTGCGCCGCATTCTCCAGTACTCGCTTCTGACGACGCGCCACTTCCTGTTTATCCATTTTGGGCAGCAGCTTTTGGATTTCATTGGCACTAGCACCCAAATCCATAAGTATACTACGTATGGTGCTAACATACTCGAATGAAGACCGTTGCTTGAGCAGCATTTGAAGCTGCAACCGCAAACTTTTCCGCACTGAACTTACCTGAGAGTCGGTCAGCGTAGGCGGCAAGTTATTGTTAAGCAGGCGAAGGGCTTCAACAACTGGTCCCATGAAAATAGGCCTCATTTTAGCAACAGTGCATAGACTGCTCGTGCAAGCAATTAGATTCACCGATGAGATATGAGTAGTGCCATGGAACTGCAACATTATGTCAAATATATTGGTTCCTTCGTCCTGTAACTTCTGGCGCCTAATCAGCTTGCACTGTTCCGGCACATCGGCCAACGAAAAGTCACCCTCCCGTTTCATACTATCCTCGTCAGCATAGCTTTGTAGTACAATAATACCTTCCAGGAATTTAATGGCATTTGTGCGTATGCCATCGTTTTCATTGTCAATCATATCCAGAATCTGCGCCTTTATCAAACTTAACACGTTCCACGCTTGCTCAGCGCTATCGCTGGCATCAGTCAGGCTACACAAATATTGTAGTCCGTTTTTGTAGATGCTTCCGCAAGCCTGTATAACACGCTTAATTACCTGAGGCGAAGTGTCCCTCAACAGCATCGATATCACATTGATCACATATGGCAGCAGCTCAACTTTAACCTTACTGAACATTTTAAGTATGATTAGTCAGTTGAAGTACTATGAATACTTTATCTATATATGTACCCACCACAGCTGCTCAATAAAGCCAACAACTTGCTTGCGCACGTCTTGATTTTTATCATGGGCCAGTGATAGAACAGGCTCTAAGAACTCTTCAGCAAGCTCGACGCATGAACTAAGTACAACTTCGTGCACTTTAGCCAGCAGTTCACATTTTATTGTAGCACTTGCACTGGCAAATTCATTGCACCATTCTACCACCTGATAGAAAATAAGGACACGGTTTAAAAAACCAGACGCATCAAAATAGCATCACTTACTAACCTTTGCACGCGCAGTGGCAGTCTTTTCATCTGTAAAGAGGTTCGCTGTTTCTGAGACAAATTGGCTGCGGCCAATTATGCTATCCATTTTTGCATATATTACAATTATATATTAATAAATTATGTTATTCACAATTTGTACTATATTACAATTTATAAATGCCGCGAGTGCAACCTAAGAGAGACAACTTTTCGATAACACTGGCGATGGGATTGTATAGGCGATACATTTTCTAGATAATTTATACGTCGATAAACTATAGAGTGCCACTATCAAATTTTTTTAATTCTTCTTTTAACATATTTATATATTCATTATGTATAACCTAAGTAAAGTTTATTAATTTGACCTTTATATTATTGTGCTACCACAAATCGTTTGGGTGGTGTTACTTATTTACTAATTTTGCAATCTTTCCATTACAAACATGTGTATCGACCACCGATACATCGTCTAGTCATTATCGATGGCATCGATGCATCGATTTACTCACATTTTTTGGGTGTTTTAAAAGCGTGAAAAAACGCCTAAATAAGCCAAAACGGCCGCACAACAGGACCAATAAGCGCAGTTATTTAATTCAGTTAGTTGGTGCACTGCAAGACTTTACCAGTCGAGGACACGGAGGGCAATAATTGAAGGTTCAGCAGTACGGTGTGTTATTGAACAACGGCTGAAGAGTCATAGGTAGTGCAAGAGAAGGGTGGTAACGGAGTGTACGTGCTCGTGTGTATGTGTGCGTGATTGTGTG
>JABVZY010000307.1:7870770-7890660 GCA_020883555.1 Drosophila nannoptera
ATGTGTGCCTGTTTACAACAGCAACATCAACATTGTTTGTGTACATATTTTGGATTGCCAAAGGCAATGTAAAGCCTACCCAAACACAAAGACAAAAAAAAAAGGAAAACATCTAACGCAAACTAATAGAAATGCAACATAAACTCTTCTCTGTTTGCAGCTTGTTGAACAAATCACGCCTGAAGTACTGCATTTTCTTTCACGCCCTGCTATTCTTTGTCATGCTGGCCAAACTGACGTCGGATATATTGGATCGCTTGGATATATTTGTGCTAGAAATCGAAGAGTTAGAGGTGCCGCCGCCGCTATGGTGGGAATATGTATGGGCTGCCTCGCTTCTCACCTCGTTTCTAGGCCTCTCAGCGTCGCGAGGAAATAAGGTGCGGGATATGCAAAAGTACATCATTGCAATTTTGGTAATGGCTGTACTACCGTTACTCTATTGTTTCGCTTATTACTTTTCGGACGTGTGGGAGTTTTTAACTATGGACAAATCAATAGACCTGGACGAGACGGACATTTTCCTATGGCGCGTAAGTAGACTAGTGGCGATTCTCCAAGAGTCAACGTAGCTCAATTCTCTTTTTTCTCTTTCAGGGTTTTCCCTATGGGGTGTTCTGGTATGCCTTCTGTTTTATTGGCTTTCAGATACATGGGTTCACACTTTACTTTGCGTACAATCTAATCAAGGCCTGGAAGGCGCGCACAGCAACACGTAAATTTCAGTAAATGATTGAGTTGTAGAGAAAATATTAGTAAAAACTCGCCAAATTAGGGAAATGAGAAAGCAAGAAGCTGTAGGGCTAGTTGTAAATAATTTGAAAAAAGAATAAAAGTATAACTATCTCTCTAGTGCACAAAAACAAAACATAAATATTTATAAAGCAGCTGTTAGATTAACGCACATTTTTAGTACAGTCCGTCATATTTTCATCAAATGATAATTACCAATGTTAATGTTATTGTTAAAGTTAAAACCTTCAAGCGTTACATACACTACGAATGATAAATCTATAAACAATTATATATATACATATATACATACATATATACTATACGCATGGAACCTTTAAAAGTCGTCGAGGCGACACAAAAGCAACTGAAGCCACCAAATTTCCCAAGTCAAAAAGGAAACAAAACAACAACAAGATGAGAACTTAGTATTCTTTTTGTGGTCTACTTACATTTCGATGTGCCTCGTGTTTGTTAGAAACGGTTAATATAATTATAAAAACTTATGTCTATATATATATATATATACCGTACATGAGTATATATGTGACTACAACTTCTTAAACAGATATCGAAATGGTTTTTATTGAAGGGTTTTTGTTGCATTACTATTTTCGCGCCGCAATATAAAGTGCGCACACCATTTTTTAGTATGTGCGTAATTTACTTTTTGAAACTGCCCCAAAAAAATAAATATTGTAATTTATGGTTATAAAAAACAATTTTGGTTTAACTGTTTAAACAAAGTTAAAATGATATTTGTAAAGCAAATAAGGTTAATTGACACGAATTCAAAAACTGGTTAACTATCTCAATTTACAAGTGGTTTTTTAAAAATTGATCAATAAAAATGCATATATATTTGTTCTTCAGAGTGGGTTAAAAAATTATCACAAATGTTCGACTTAAATGGGAAGATGTGTCCAGTTATCCCAAGAAAGCAGTTTGAAATTCCGTCTACCCAAAGTATGCAACAAATATTGAATGTTAAGAGTACAAAGGCGAATTCCTAAGCTCTTATAGTATGCAAAGAGAAACAATACTGTGAAAAATTGCATCATTTTAATACCTACAGCATGCCACCTGTAATAGACATGGACGTATATTAAACAGTCAAGATACACAAACATCGCCAAAGTTTTCACCATTCTCACCAGCTGATTTTAAGCCAGAAGCCACAATGCGGCAGACCAGCTCAACCAACATAACACTGCGCCCAGTTAGTGGCCATTTGTGCAGCGTGTCGTGACGTCGCTACGCTGCAATTTTAAAATTGCGCAATCCAACCAGCTGTCAGTGCTCTTCGCTGGCTTAAGGCATGAGCAAGAGACAGGAAGTACCGTTTACTTCACGTTGACGTTCACATTGAGCACAGAGAGCGGATAACAGAAAGAGAGTATGAGCAAAGAGAGGCTGCAGGCCCTCAGCATCAGCGCAAGCATCAAACGAAACGTTTCTCTCTCTCAGCTCATTCTTATATTGACGGTAGAGCAAACAGACGCAAAATTTTTCAACACTCAACAGATTTTGGCCGAAAGTAAACAAGTTTAGTAAATTTTATAAACTAAAAAGAAAAAAAAAACAAACAGTGGAATATTGAAATATTTTTTCGGCTAACACAAAATTTTAGTAGAAAAATGCGCGGAGAAGAGACTTACAGGCGCACCACACGCGAAAAGATTGTACTGCGTGGAAACACAACCATCCGCACCGTGGACTCCACATCCACCTATTTGCCCATGATGACCGCAGGGTGAGTAACAATGTGGCTGGGAGATTAGGTGCTCAGCAACGATAAAATTTTCCATTGAGCGCCTGCCAGAGGCGTGCCGGTCCACTTCAACGTGCCTTGACTGCAAGAAGAAGTGGAAAAAGGCTGCATTTTTTCATCTGAATGCGTATTGATTTTTATCTCTGCAGCTGACTAGTGTATAAGTAGCTATACTATGTGAGGCTGACCTTCGTTTGTTCGATTCCCAACAGAGGTCTCCGAAAATAGTTGACAAGACACTCCACGCTCGAATATAATTTATATCAATAGGAATATTTATATAAATAACTGTATGCTATGCCAAAACCTAAAACTTCAGACGCATGCAAGCCCGCCATTAAAGCCGGCTCAAATAAAGGGCTAATTATTATGAAAAATAATGTAATATAATCTAATACATGTGCCTACACATCGAGTGTATGTGTTTGTGTGTGTATGAGAGTGTGCTAGCCAGTCGCGGAAATCGATGGCATCTTTTGCTTGAGTTTGAGTTTCACTTCGGTTAGCGTGCATTGACCACTGGCCAGAACTCTCGACTCTCGACTCTCAGGTGGTGGCAATAACTGAGCAACAAAAATACAAAGCCATACTTCCTTTAACCTCATTTCATATTCACACACACACACAGGCACAGCCAGAGGCACACAAAGGCAGCCAGAAACTACCCGCCAAACAAATAATGAGGCAGCTTTTTGTTGTGGACAACATCGCGGCCATCGTCCAGTTCTGCGGTCAGTTGTGCCGCAACCCTTGAACCGACTCGTCGAGCGTCGCGTTCGAATCATATTAACTTTGCCTAATTTGTCAGTCTTAACTATATATGGACTTATATATATAAATTTGTAGTGTGTTCTCCAATAGTTAGTGATTTTCAACCCAGCCATTGTTGTTGTTTACTGTCATCATGTTCAATGCGAATGCACAAAATTGGCTTGGTATGGGTCAGTCGGACCATGAGCCGCCTGCGAATGGCGGCAGTGCTGGTCAAGTGCACAACAGCAACGATAATAACAACAATGTGAATTCCACCACAAATGGACTACAGTCGCAATCGTTTAAGCGTCAACGTTCGCTAGCCTTATCCAACAAAACGCTGTCTCTGCGTCCACAGTCGCCGCCCAATGTCCAAGTAGCGTACGAAGTAGCTGTGCCCATTATGTCTGGCTGTAGACATACTCCATATCATTCGCTCTGGGATCTGCATCAGTGGTAAATATAGATCGCCCTGAGATAAGAGTATGTGCTCGTAATTATTAGGTAACCCCGTAAAAGGTTTAAGCTTTGCGATGAGCGTATGTTAGACCGATTCGTTTCATAATCTCTCTATGGCTCTCTCACTAGTTAGCTTTCCTGCTAATTGTTTAGCACCTTAAACTTAAGACGGACTTTACAAAAGTGTTTCGACCACAAAAGGATATAATGTCTCCTCCTCACCCACTTGAGTATTATTTTTTGCTAGTCATAATTGCCATTGGCTGCTATTTGCATAAATTGACGGCTCTTTGGGTTGACTTGGGGGTTTCCTTGTAACAGAAATTAACATAAACACCTTTTGCAGTGACATTTGCATGTGCAGCGGATTCAGGCGGTCGGAAGAGGGGTCCAGCTGGTGGCCATCATTCACTTAGCTTGACTCGAATTTGTGTCAGTAATTTTCCTAGGCCTTGTGCCACTTTACTTATTAATCAACCGCGGCATTATTTGCTATAGCCACTCAATAGCTACGCATATATATATATATACATATATATAGGCGGCTAAGCTATCCTAATGACTGCACAGGTACTTGGGTTGACCCATTTACCCGATAATCACTCACAAATCTCTTGCTCTGACTGCGGCTTTTGCTCTCAGTGTGGAGCGTGGGTGGTTTAGTTCCCGGCCATATCAGAAACATTAACCCAGTTGTTTACGAGCGCGCAATACGAACACTTCCGGCCAGTCTAAGAAATATGGCGACCGATTGCAGTCAACTTAATTAGTTGGCTGAGCTTAAACGAAAATATCGTAGCATACTTTATGGCGTGCTCCCATTTTCGCCTCTAAATTGAACCAAATTTCAAGTTTCTTCGTAGTACTTGTCGCAACATGTACAGACGGTTAAATGCGATGACGCATGTGAATGTCACAAATAAACACAATTGTCGCCGAAGCGTCAATAACCTTTCTGGCATTCCAGCGCTCAAGTTTAATGAACTCTCAGCCTTTTTTGCATACGAAGGTACGACTGTTTGTTATCCTGCTTGTGTGTGTGCGAAAGGGGAGCGAGGCTTGAGGGCAGGAACTTAGACTTCCTAGAAATGAATGAGTATTAGCATGACCATATACACACATATGTGTCTAGGAGTGTGTGTTAACGACTAGACTAGACAAACTTTGGCCGGACTTGCAGCGGCACACGCAAGGTTCTTGTTGTCGTCTCCTGATAAGCCCAGCAAGTGACCTTTACTTTGGGCTCCGGCCAGGTTGAATGTCCAGGGCCAAATGCCTGTGCTGCCGTTTACTCATGCTCCCCGATCTCTGCTTTAATCGCCGGTTCCTTACAGCTCAACAACCCCACCAGCCAGCTTATCGCATATGGCGCGCATGATGGACTCTCTAATCCTCGATTCACTTTCACCGTATGCATTCACCAAAATTACCACCACGAACCGGCCCTCTCGCAACGTCATTGGCAGCAGCAGCTCGAAGAAGCCGCCAGCAGAGAGTGTCCAGCATGTGCATGTCGTCAACGCGAATCCTAATCGGCCAGTTAACAATCTGGGCGCCAATGCACCCAACGGGCTGGGCATTGGCGGACCCGCTCCTTCGTTACGCAACAAGCAGCAGCGCTTGCCCACACAAGGTTTGTGCCTATAGTCTTCCTTTTGACTGCTCCCCCAGCAATTAATCGCAGTCCATGATACAGAAGTCGCACCGCAGCCGCGCTTCAGCCAGGCGGCCATGCCGTTTCCCTCTCAGCAACAACAACAACAGCAACAGCAGCAGGACAGTCGCTGGGTATCGTCGCTAAGACGCCGCGATCCCGAGCTACAGCCCACGCTGCCCTCTATCAACACCAACTCGAACAGCAACAGTCTCAGCCAGAGCCAGACCCATGGCAGTGCTGGAAATGTGGGCACGGCCGCCAACAACATAAGCGGCAATGGGCTCGGCATGCGCCTGAGCCGCCCGACTAGAGCTTCAGCGCTGACGGCGGCTGCACGTAAGAGTCGATCCGTGGAGCGTCTGCGTGCCCGCAAGCTGAGCACTACTACACAGATGACTCTTAAGCAGAGGGCTTTGAAGAAGAACTCCTTGGATGACAACTCGAACTCGGATGATCAGGATGCGACCACGTCGCTTGAGGACAATTCGCATGCTCAATCTACGCCAAGATGTTCGCCAAAGACAAAGTTCAAGCACTTCGCGCCGCTGGGATACGAAGGACACCTGGTGGATACTCTGGAGAAGGATATACTGCAGCGACATCCATGCATCAAGTGGACTGAAGTAGCGGGTCTCAACGAGGCGAAGACTATACTGCAAGAGGCCGTGGTCCTACCTATCATAATGCCAGAATTCTTCAAAGGCATACGCCGTCCGTGGCGCGGAGTGCTGATGGTTGGCCCACCGGGCACGGGGAAGACCATGTTGGCCAAGGCTGTAGCCACGGAATGTGGCACCACCTTTTTCAATGTGTCTTCTTCCACGCTCACATCCAAGTATCGCGGTGAGAGCGAGAAACTTGTGCGTCTGCTCTTCGAGATGGCACGTTTCTATGCTCCAAGCACAATATTCATTGACGAGATCGATGCACTCTGTGCCTCACGTGGCAGCGATTCGGAGCACGAGGCCAGCCGGCGTTTCAAAGCGGAGCTACTCATCCAAATGGATGGCCTCAACGCTGGAACACAGGATGATAAGGTCATTATGGTTTTGGCGGCGACAAATCATCCCTGGGACATTGATGAGGCCTTCCGTCGTCGCTTCGAGAAACGCATCTATATACCGCTACCCAATGGTGCGTCAGTCCAATCCACTACTTCCGTATACAAAATAGACTTACCGTATTTCTTATTAACGTTTTTGCAGAGGAAACCCGTTCGGCGCTGCTACAGCTGTGCCTTAAGGATGTATCGCTATCCCCTGATCTCAATACAAGCATGATTGGTGATGAGCTGGAAGGCTATTCCGGCTCGGACATTAGCAATGTATGCCGCGATGCATCGATGATGGCTATGCGGCGCCTGATATCTGGCCGCACTCCACAGCAAATCAAGAAAATACGGCGTGAGGATGTTGACCAGCCGATTACACTTCAGGACTTTCAGGACGCATGCCAGCGCACCAGGAAATCGGTATCTGCTGACGATGTGGCACGTTTCGAGAAGTGGATGGAGGACTACGGCTCCTGCTAGTTGTACGATCTCCGTGCTCGAGCAGCACAACTCTAATAAGTCCCTCTACCCATACTGGCGTCCCATACTTATGTACTTCCAGTCACAATATCTTTTAATTACTGTACAAACCATGCGTGTTAATAAGTATCCCAATATACCTTTATATAAAACAATTGTTTTTTATCCCAATAATCAATTGCTCAAAATGCCCACAGCTACTTCAACACACACAGACATAACGACATACTTAGACAGTTTTTTTAAATACCGGTTTTTTTCCGGCCGATCTTTCTGTAGGCTTATAGCAACAAATTGTATTTTGTAATCATCATATTTAGAAAACATAATAAATTAATCAATACCCAATGGCATCAATGATTTTTTGTATAATTTAAGATCAACCTAGGCCCTAAGTTTATCGATTGTTTTCTTGTAATCCTGCTCTATGAGCAAATACTCCTCCTGCAGCTGCTCCATACGCTGCTTCACGTTGGGCATACGTGCACGTAACATTTCCGTGTCCATTTTGTAACGTTCCATTTTTTGTAGATCCTTCAGTTGCTTATAGTAGACGGCATTCAGTCGTTTCTTTACATCTAGACGATAAGCCTTGTACTCCTTCTCGTCGTTAATATTCGTATAGTAAAGACGCAATACTTCATAGACTTTTCGCACCTGGCGCGGATTGAGCTTGAAGGATTCGCGGGCCTCCCGCACCATATCTTTAGTGAATCCCTTCTTGATTGTTTCGCATGAAAAGCATTTCAGATTTATGCACAAGCGTGCATCAACGAAATTGCGCAACCGTTTAAAGTCTTCTGATGGATCCTCAACGGTTATATCTATGACGTTTTTCTGGGTTTGATAGAACTTGTAAATTGTTTCAACCAGCTGTGTGGCCAAACCATGCTTCTGGAATGGCGGCAAAATAAGCATTTGGCTAATACGAGGTCGCTTGTTTTGTGGATAGGCATAATACTCATAGACCGTTGTGTATCCAGCTGTTGCATATTGATACTGTCCATCCTTATTCTTATATTTCTCATAGCTAAGACGAAACGGGTTTAAAATCTATATGAACTCTGTATGCTTATGCCGGACGACTTACCAGATAAAGTAACACCACTGAGCATCGTCGGTGTCTATGTAGCAAGCAGCATCAACGAACCACAGTATAAAGGTTTGCAGGCGCGCAAAGAACTTAAGAAATGAAGATAACTTGTAGTCGCATTGATAGATCTCAAAATGACGCTCACTGCCATCATCTGCAGTATACGTGTATTCACTGAGTTTCTCGCCGAACGGCTGAAATTTGTCCGCTTTATCCAGAGTCTTGAGGAACTCATCTAAATTGATATAGTAACAGCCATCGGGTAGACTTTGGGCAATGGTAGCCACCACATCGTCGGCCATGATTTCTCCACCAGATATTTCATTCACACACTTTTCATACTCAACACCTAGGTAGATGTGCAACGGGCCAGCCGTATACAGAACGCGTACATGCAAGCCCTGATAGCCGAATATGGTTTCCGATTCACCAAAGATTTGGTGCGCCATCGCCGGATGAAATATCAAGGCATTGTCGTTGATATCCGTCTTGTCCCGAACTGTAAGTTGGGACAAGCAAATTTTTATTCAAGAATCCTATAATCACAACAGAAAGTACACTTACTTAGCATGAACTCAACCGCATCGAGAGCGTCAAGCACGAAATCTTGATATTCCTGTATTTGTGCCATTTTGATGCTTATCTTTCGGATAATCCGCAAATTGGCGCGCAAAATGTGATTGTAGTTAAAACGTCGAAATAACAAAGGTTTACGACACTGTTCAGGGAGTCGATTTCGAAAATCGTAACTGAGTCTCGTGTAAAATAAGAATAAACACACTTTCTATAAAATAATTGGCAAACCCACTTTATTTTAGCGAATTCCTTTCGCGGCTTAACAAAGGCTAAATCGAGAATGCTGTACAGTGTAGCTCACATGCAACACCAGGGATGCACAGCTTACCTTACGTTTTTTTGATTTGCCTCGTTTATTTGTTTTACTTTTATTTGAACGTACCACCGGCATTTTGTCATCGGACGTATAATCGCGAATTGAACATTTTTTCATATTCTGCATTAGTTCATTTTTTGAAAATCTAGCTTTGATGTATGTCAATTTAAAATTGAATTGTTTGCCGAACACTGTTCAACACTGAAACACACGCAGCCAACTTAACATCATTTGTAAGCAGATTTCTGCAGAGGTTTAGTCGAAATTCGCCGCATTTATTTGATTTTTCACAAAAGAAAAACTATTTGTAGAACGAGAACCGCAAGTAGCGCGGCAGATAGTTAAGTTCTCTTTATATAAAATCAATACCTACGCTTCGTTTCAGTTGTTCGTAACGTTTCAGTTGTAAGTAGCGGCACTAATAAAAGTTGCCTTGTCATACCAACAACTACAACCATTAGCAACAACTACAACAACATCAACAAAATCTTTTGCCTTCAAACGATTACTTGTAGCTAAGTATGGATACCTATTTGTTCGATGGCGGTCGTATTACAAAAATGGAGGTGGATTATGAACCCGCCTGCAATGAAAAAATACCTTTAGCCAAGGAGTTAGCCCAAAAGAACCCCGATGCATTTCACGAAGCCATCGAAATGATGCTTCAGTTGGAGAAACAAACACGTCTGGGCGCCGACATGGTATCCTGCTCACGAGTTCTTGTGGCCATCTGTCAGATATGCTTACAAGCTGGAAACTGGAATGCATTAAACGAGTACGTTTCCCTACTGGTGCGTCGTCGCTCTCAGCTGAAGCAAGCAGTAGTGAAAATGATACAGGAATGCTGCACATATGTGGATAAGACGCCCGATAAAGAGACAAAGCTGAAGCTGATAGATACCTTACGGTCTGTTACCGAAGGCAAAATTTATGTTGAAATTGAACGTGCTCGCTTAACGAAAATATTGGCGGACATTAAGGAAGCAGATGGCGATATTGCGGGTGCTGCTGCGGTCATGGAAGAGTTGCAGGTCGAGACCTATGGTTCAATGGACAAGCGTGAGAAGGTCGAGCTGATATTAGAACAAATGCGACTATGTCTGCTAAAGGAAGACTATGTGTCCACCCAGATTATATCAAAGAAAATCAGCATCAAATTTTTTGATGATCCAGCACAGCATGATCTCAAGTTGAAATTTTACAATCTTATGATCCAATTAAATCGAGACTCGTCCTTCCTTAGTACCTCACGTCATTATCAGGCTATCGCAGAGCCTCCACGTAAAAAGACCCCACCAGCCGTGGACTCGACCACTGGCGATGAAAAGAAAAAGAGTGAGGATAAAAAACCCAAAGATGGGGACGTTAAAAAGTCGGAAGTCGAATCTACTGTAGAGCCAGAGCTCGAATTGACCGATGCGCAAAAAAAGGAGCTGATAGACAAGCTTGTCTGCGCTGTGCTGTATTGTGTACTGGCACCCTATGATAACGAACAGAGCGACATGATGGCGCATTTATCAAAGAACAAGAAACTTGAAGATGTTCCGGCCTATAAGTAAGTCTTGCATGCCCATTCTCTTGCTTTTTTAACTTCTAATTACTATATTTCAATACAGGGAAATACTGCGTCTATTCATGTCGAAAGAGCTCATTAACTTTGACACATTTAATACAGACTTTGGCTTGATTTTGGCCGAAAACGACATGTTTAAGGCTAACACCAAGCATGGCAAGAAATGTATCACTGAGCTAAAGGACCGCTTGATAGAACACGTAAGTTGATTACGAGTTTACAAATAAACGTATTTAGATATTGATCTGTTTTACATATTGCTTAGAATATACGTATCATCGCAATGTATTACTCTCGATTGCATTTGACACGTATGAGCGAACTACTGAACTTGCCTACAAATCGCTGTGAGGAATATTTGTCAAAGTTAGCCAACAGTGATACAATACGAGTTAAGATAGACCGACCTGCTGGCATTATCTACTTTACAACTAAGAAGAGTGCTTCGGATATATTGAACAACTGGGCCACCGACGTGAATCAGCTGATGTCTCTGGTCAACAAAACATGTCATTTGATCAACAAGGAAGAGTGCGTGTACTCTGTAATGTGCGCTGTCGAGGATTAGAAGCTCTTAGGTTTATCGTCAGCCCATATACATACATTTATTATAATACTAACTAACCAACAAATTGATTGATTTTCAAAAGCTTGTATTCATTGGATGAACTACAATAATTAAAACCATGCTATCCTTTCAGTAACAACGTATTTCAAAATTTTTTTAATCGACCAAACAAACGTTGACGATAACTCAGCGTACAATGCGATGAAAAACAGTCATACAGCCCATGAATTTCGAATAATTATGGACTATCGCAAGGTCTTACCGATGACGATTAGACGATAAGTTAGTATCTGGAACTAGTATTTTTATTTTAGAGCGGCAGATTTAATATTTAAAATGGAAGCTTGACCTGCTACTCCACTGACTTCTAATTACTACTCGTGTGAGCTGATTTTGTGTTAAACGCTTAACCAAATGAACACAGTCTTACCTAAGCAGTATCCATAGGCAAGCAAACTTAGATTTGACTTATTCAAATGTTCGTTTCTTATGTATGAACGCACTAATAAGTTGAAATAGACAAAAACGTATGTAACCAGCGAGTGATTTTAACGCCTGTGAAATTAAATTAGTTCAATTAAGAGCAAATGCACAGATAAAATGTATCTGTAACGGATTGTTGCCTCTTAAACCGTTAACAGCTATCGAAACCGGTCAGCAATCGACTTACACTAATCGGGCAAAAACACGACCACTCAAAAGCTAATTTGTATGGCACTTGCAAATTTAAAAGACCTATTTACGAATGGGAGTCATTTTTAATTTGTTTACTGTGTGTCGCGCAAATGAAAATACAAGTGGCTATAAAACAAAATATAAATATAAATATTTAGCTTTGGACATTTAAGGTTCAAAGGTTGATAATTTCTTTTACTCATTGGCGGCTACATTGACCGACTTGCTACGGGCACACTGTTCACAGCTGTTGTAATTGTTTTGTTTACGTTTTAATGGAACGCAGTTAGCGTTTTATCACATATCAATGCTCATTGTCACAGTATAAATTCTCAATAATTTCTTGCTTCAAGTGCGAAAGTTTTCTGTATTCTGTCTATAATTTTAAAAAATTAAGCACAGCATTCCAATTAAGCGTAAACAGCGTTCATAAATAATAATTTAAAGTAAGTACATTACTGGTTTCTGAACATCAACAAAAAAGATAGACAAATCTATTGTTTATCAGCTGCGTTGTTGACCCGCGTTCGCTTCCTCAAAAACAATCGCTGATAAACTAAATTTACTTAACGTCAAGCAACTAGTAAAAAGTTGCTAAGCGGCGCTGATTAAGTCCGACACTACGGACACATCGACATTACAATGAACGGTCATTAGATAAGATTAAAGACCAATCTGTAGAGTTTGAGCTTTGGCACTGACTCCATTAACCGGTGCTTAACTAACTTTTTGCTATTGTTATTACATGTTCAACAGTCCACAAGACAACATACAATGGACGTTCACAGCAAGCTGATTGATCCACTCTGCATCAGTTGTCAGGAGTTCCAACATCCGTGGACGGATAAGTGCGTCAATGCTACGGCTGGCATTCTGCTGTCAGCTACGCCTTACTGTCTGCGTGTCTACACGATTGTTTACGCATTTTCACTGCTGATGAAGCATCGCGTGCCAACGCTTCAAGATCTTAAGCGCACTCTGCTGGGCATCATACAATCTACGGCATTTTTGGTGACTAACGCCTACACATTTATTCTTTACAATTGCTTGCTTCGTAATCTGCTGGGACGGTATTATTTTGGCACAGTAGCCTTTGTTCCATCGTTCCTCTCGTCGCTGACGGCCATACTGGTGGAGCGTCCGGCTCGTCGTCCACTACTCACACTCTACGTGGCCAATGTCGCAACTGAGGCACTCTGGAAGATGGCCGAGGCTCGTCACTGGGTGCGCCCCATAGCCCACGGACAAACACTCATCTTTGCGGTGAGCATGTCGGCTCTCTTGTTTCTGTTCCGCAGGACCGCCAGTGACGACTCTATATTCAATATATTGCGTATCTTTGTGGGCAAAGAGGAGGCCGGACCTGTTGTAAAGCCCGAACCGTTAATTCCCGGCGAACAGCCGGCACCCTCGCGACGGCGGCCCAGCGTCAGTTTTGCCACCACCTCAGATTGGGTGCGTGTCTACAGCAATCTGATCCGTGCCAAACATGTGACCTGTCGCCATCAGCAGAGCTGTCCCAGCTATGCCATAATAGGTGGCCTCCGTCCGTTTATGGGCGGCATTGCGCTGCAGGTGGCTTTAAAGCTAGTGTTAAACGTCAAAACTATATTCCGTGGCGGCATGCAATGGCGCAAGCAAATCCTGAACAGAAGTACCTTACAGCTTGGCATCTTTATGGGCAGTTTCTCCTTCCTATACAAGGTGAGCCCTCCCACGGTGTGTGTGTCCGTATAATAACAAAGCTCTTTCAGTCCATTTCCTGCCTTCTGAGGCACAGTTTCAATCGGGACGATGCGCTGTTCGCCATTCCAGCTGGCCTGGTTGCCTCATTGGCATTTACGCAGTACCCTGACAATACAGTGGCCTTATACGTCATGTGGAAGGCCATACAAGTGAGTCTTATCGGTTGCCGGAATGCTTATTCATCGACTCACATTGCCTTTTCTTCCTCAGATACTCTGCAGTATGGGCCAGGAGCGAGGTATTCTTCCACGCATACCCAATTTCATGCTCTACGCCTACGCATTCTTCACAGCTGTGCTCTTCCACGCGGGCATCATGGAAGCCCAGACGCTGCGACCTAACTACTACAAATTCTTACAGGCTATCTCGGGAGAGAGGCAAGCTCTACGTCTTGTGATCATAAATCGAATCACTACTAATGTTTACCGTACTCTAATTGCAGGCTTAACAAGTTCAATTTGGGTGCCTTCGATGTTTTCGGTTTGAACACTCAACTGCAAGCGAATGAAATGCTGAAGAGCCTGAAGATCGTTGACAAGCAATCGCTCCCAGCCTTTGCGTTTGCTTCCTGAGCAAGGGGACGTCTGAAGTACAACTGAAGTCTACCCACACACCTTGGAATCGTCTACCACTATAAGTCTCAGCACTTAAAGTGCGCACACATACAACGTTCGATACGTCTGCTGATAATTATGCACATATAAATAGATATATATGCATATATACGTATATATATGTTAGTATCTAGGTATATCCACAATACACGTAGCTTATAACGCGTAGCAGGGCTGGGCGGTCGGTAGTTAAACAAACTAGTTATTACGGGGTATATTAACAATTGATGGACTGTTTATTGTTTTCTTTTCCTACCAGCTTTCAATAAAGACTAAAAACATACGTCCAGCTGCTCTCTTAATGGCACTAAATGGACGTGAATGGTTCTCAATTCACTCGCAGAGTGTTTCAACCGCGACCTGGCCGGCCACACCATACAATCAATAGCTAAGAGTAAGGCAAAGAGCGTGAATAATTGATAATGTTCCTGATTATGTCAGAGCTGATAGGGCGCGGCTCTCGCCCAATAGTCTGTTTAACGCTATCTGATAAGGGGCCCAACAGAGCTCTCCGAATTGAATGGTTTATTATCGGCGGTCGGGCGGGCAGACTAAGTTTTGCCGCGCAGCTGTTCGGTGCTTAAGTAGATATCGGAAGGGGTAATCGCGAAGTGAAAGTGAAAATTGTTAAGCACAGTTATTCATATACTTTGTGTGTTGCAGTGAACATTTCTCTTTGAGCAGAGAAAGTGAATTTTAATCTAATCATAAGGTAAAAATCGCAAGAATTGGGTCAAGTTGAAGGCGAGACACTTCCACGCCCGGGTATACGATGGCCGGGCAGAGTAAATTGGCTGGAGCAGCCGGAGCAGCATGTAGCTGCCAAGATTTTGTGCATCCATGGACGTCGAGCTGCGTCAGCGGGGGAGCAGGCATCATCTTGTCCTGCGCATCCAGGTCCGTGCGCATGTACAGCTTGGTCTACCTGGCAAGTGCTAGCAAGTGAGTCCAGTCCCCCAATCCCATGCACTTATTCGTGTGATTTGCAGCTTGCGCTGGTCACGAAAATGCGGCTTCCTCGGCTGCTGGACATAAAGCACAGCATCATTGGCATCATCACTTCCACTGCCTTTCTCTCCGTCAACGCGAGTCTATTCTCGTTAATGGTGTGCCTGCTGCGCCGCCTACTGGGCGGCTTCTACTTCAGCACGGCGATCTTTACACCTTCGGTGATTGCCAGCTACTTGGCTCTCTCCTTTGAGCGTCCGGAGCGACGGACACCTCTTGCCCTCTACGTAGCCAATGAGGCGACCGAAGCGCTCTGGAATATGCTGGAGGCGCGAGGCTTTGTCCGTTCCGTGTCGAATGGACAGGTCCTGATATTGGGCTGCAGCTTGACACTTTTGCTCTACATGTACCGTCTGGGCGTGCACAAGGGCAAGGTGAAGGACGTTAGTTTCAAGGTTATCTCAATACTCATGGACAAGGGGGAGCAGGGCCCCCTGCAGACGCCCCCAGTGACCACACCGCAGTCATCTAGTGCGCGGCAAATCAATTTCAACAGCATCGCTGGCTACATCCAGCTTTACGACCGCCTACGCAAAGAAAGACATCCCAGTTGCTCACACCGTGGAGGCTGTGGCCCCTACGCCGTGCTCGGAGGGCTCAAGCCATTTGTGGGCGGGGTGGGACTGCAAGTTGGCCTGAAACTGTTGATGAACCTGAGCCGGATAGCCAGACTGAAAATGGACTGGCGCAAACAGATTTTCAACAGGAGCTCGTTGCAGCTAGGCTTGGCGCTGGGCAGCTTCTCCCTGATCTTCAAGGTAGACCCCGTTATCTGGAGTCCTCTTCCCTGGTAGCATAAATGTCTAACGACCTCTGCTCTTCCAGGCTGTCTCCTGCGGGCTGCGTCATGGCCTTGGATATGACAGCGCCTGCTTTGCCATACCTGCCGCCTTGCTGGGCTCCATTGGACTGCTGCAGTACCCCAGCACGACGATCTCCTTGTACGTGATGTGGAAGACACTGCAAGTGCTCTACAATTGGGGCAGCTCGGAGAAGGTCTTGCCCAAAATGCCGCACTTCAATCAGCTGCTCTACGCCGTCTGCACGGCGCTACTCTTCCACTGTGCCATCCTGGAGGCCAGCTCCATACGCAGCAGCTACTACAAGTTTCTGATGAATGTATCGGGCGAAAGGTGCGTCAGCTCATATACTCTGTAAGCCCAGGCTCAATTCACCCATCCATTTCGTTTCGCAGAGTGGCTCGCTTCAATGTGCGCGCCTTCGAGCCATTCGGACTGAGGAGCCACGATCAGGTGCAGGAGGTGATAAAGCGTCTGAAAATCGACATGTCGAATCCGTTGCCCCATCTGCCGCTGACGGTTTAAATTCGCCAAATATTGGCCTAAGTGATTGATCAACTGGCTGATTAGCAATCTGCCCCAATCTTGGTTATAAATATAATTATTAGAACGTAGCGGTATAATCTGAGAGAATAAAGTTTCGAGTGGCGTGAAAAGTTTGGAAATTAAATATTTCTACACGCCCAAAGTAGCCACAAAGAGTGGGATCAAAGCGGGTGAGGGCGAGGGGGCAGGGACAGCACAGCGTGCGCACATCCAGCACATCCATCACATGGCCAAGGACGGGCCTCAGACCAAAATGCAAATGGTAATGCGAGACAAAGGCAAATGGGAGCTACAGCTAGAGTGTCAGCCCAGAGACGTGGCGGCCGAGTCGGCGCGCTACTCAATTATTTACATTTATATGTCATAGAAATTTATTGCCAGCCATAACTCACTCGGCTAGCCGAAAGTGCAGCGCTTAAAATTTACTAAAAACAAAGAGGGAATTGCGAATGTAAATGCGAGTGAAAACGAAATGAAAATGCGAAACGCGAATGCGAATGCGAATGCGAATGGAAATGTAAATAAAATACAATAAAATGTCCTTGGCCCATGATTATCTTGGCCTGGCTCTGGCAAATGAATTATAGGCCGGGTCAAACTTAATGCGCCTCTTTGTTATGCCGCGCCACACTCGACAAGCTTCCAGTCCTCAAAGGGGCCAACTAAGAAGCCTGCCGCTTCCTGTCCGAATTCGATTTGCAGTTGCGAAAAGCATTGCATACTTTGCGGGGCTTGCAAGTGCAACCCCTCCTCGCGCCCTTATGAGATCATATTTACATCTACGCATGCCAGGGCTCAGTCGACAGCTTGGAAAATACAAATAGGGCAAGTGACAAATCGCATTAATCACAGCCAAGACTCTATTCCAGCGTCCACCCTGTGTGTGTGAGTGTGTGTAATCATCAGCCTCGCAGCGTCAAGTGTAGTTGCGCCTTGTTGTGCGCGCTGCTGAGGCAGAGTAAAAAAGAAACGCATATAAATTGAATATTATAAATTGTCTCATTCCAAGTTGTGCTCTGCGCTGCCCTGTCCCGGCCGCTTGCCGCTTGCCGCTCCTTGTTGCAAAGTCGTAACTTCATTTATGTCAATCACAATGCCCTGCCTCGCTAGTTCTGCAATTGGTAAACAACAGAATTATGCAAATAAACTGGCTCGCCCTAGTTCGCCGCGGAGCGAACAGAACGCGCACAGGCGGAGTAAACAACTATCAATATTAATAAGCAATTAAAACGGAATTCATTTTAAATATCGAATTATGGCTGAACTAAGGCAATGGCGAATCGTAATCCGCCTTTCTCTCTATTCGATTTCTTCACTTGCTTAAAGCATACAGCTCGAAAGAGGGCAATGCTCAAGATGTGCATTTAATGACATTCTGAAATGGACTGCCATGCAAATGAAGCCTCTGCTGTCAAATAGAAAACAAAAACTAAAGCTCAAAGCATTGCTAAAGACCAACAACCACAGGCCATGCATGCAACTCCTCTTTGCTGTTGCAGTAAATTGCATTTGATATTTTTACGAAGACAGCCCAAACGACAAGCTATGTCAACGCAAGATAAGCGCCGCCAGTGAGACGGGGAACGAGGCAAAGGCAGCCGAGATGATGGCTGCCCCGGCTACTGCCCCACTGCCGCTGCCTGTCAGGATATGGCATTGATAGTGGTCCTTGTAGTAGCACTGCACAAGCTGATGCATATTTTCTTCACTTCTCGTTGCTCACCTTTGTGCTGAGTATTTTTTAATTAAAATTTCTTGCACACTTTTGGGGCATTGAGAAACGCAAAACTGAAATTTAATTGAATGGAGATGCAGCACTAAGCATACAGGATGAAGCCTGTCCAAAAAGCTCTGCAACTGATCGCAAACTCTAACACCAACCAGAATTATATATCAAGTCTGTACCCGCCTCCCTCATAGAAAAATTCATTTTTTGGATGATATCGCAATTGAAATTTCTGAAATTGGTACGACTAAAGCGATAAGACCCACAAATTTGGTGGAATTTGGCAATTGCTTGATAAGGGACAGCAAGTAGTTAAGCATATAAATAGGGAAATGCCGAGCACTGAAACAGGTGCTATAAATGCGATTTGATACCCAACCGGCAGCAGGCAGGCAGCTTCAGTCGAAATAAATTTCAACCAGCCGATAATCTCATAAATTAGCCAATCGCTGATAGGGATATTGCTGTAAACATGCGCTTTGTAAGCATTATTCAAATATTCCCATTTGCCAACATGTTTCCCGCTTATCGCTGCTCGTACGAGCCGCACGATATTGGAATCGGGCCGTAGCAACAACGCAAGCTGGCAGCATGTATACAAACGGGCTAGCAACAATGTTGCGCAACATTTGCGAAATTCACTCAAAGCGAGCTCGAACACGCTCAAACCTGGCACTGTTTCCCGATTCCGAAACGTTTACAGGACACGGGCTCGGCCAGCAAGGGTTCGGCCAGCTGCCGATGCCTGCAGCTCGTGACAGGACTTTCCTGCACTCGGTGGATGCATTACGCGCCGCATCCTGTGGATAGAACACGACTCTAAGTGGGTTACTGGTACAAGTTCAGTTGCTTTGGCGCAGCGCCTGTGTTCCATTTGCCACACACGCGCACACACACAGCCATACACGGTGTGGAACGCGTTTAGGCGGCGAGACTCTGGAACTGAAACGGGATAAAACGCCGTTGTCCTTCAGCCAACAGCGCCAGTGGCCCCTGAAAAGCCGCTGGGAAAACAACGGCTCGACAGCAATAGAAAACTAAACACTGTTAGCAATTGTCGTACTCGCCCTGAACAAGTCTCCCAGGCATAGGTCTTCGCATAGGCAGAAACCTATAGCTGAATATACATGCATATATAGCCACGCTAACTGGCTCGATCCGTCTGGTCGGCCGCCACTTTGCCAGCCTGGCCGTCAGGCATCTGCTGCCATCTGCTTGATTTACTCGCACTCGCGCTGCCTTTGTCTTCGCCTTTTACCTTCAGCTTTTGTAATACTTTTGTTTGTGCTAGTGCAACATCCTGGCGCTGCAAGTTATCGCATCCTGCCAGTTATTGCCATTGGTATTGGTGGCGGCGTCTGTTAAACGCTCCATGTCTCGGCCTGCCGTGTGTTGCCCCCCTCTCCGAGCCCCTTACGTGCTGCAGCCTCGGGCTGCTGCTTGCACATTTCTTTGTTATGCTTGCCGCTCGACAATTGCGCCGCTGATTGCCCTCATTTCAGACTTGAAATAATATTAAAAACTTTTACTCAACTCGATGCTGATGTCTGTCTGCCTATCTGGCTGTCCTCCTGTCCCGCCGTCTCTCCGTCTGCCGTTCTGCCGCACCGGATTTCATGTTCGCTCTCGCTTGCCTTTGTCTACCAGCACAAGTCCTTTGCCCAGCCTGCTTCTGCAATCCGTTTGCTTTGTACTCGCTGCGTTCCACTGCCCCGCTGCGTCGCTCTCTCGCCTTGCGCCTAAATG
>JABVZY010000307.1:7912736-7926284 GCA_020883555.1 Drosophila nannoptera
CTAATCTAATTAGAAATACGCGCGTCACGAACTTGACTTCAACGATTCCCCAGCCATTGCGCGGCACGGCTTATGGCCAAATAGTTTCGACTAATTTCATTTGTATTTGCACTTTTCATTTGCAAAAGTTGTAAAAACTTTTGCCCAACCTCAATCCGAAACCCCAATCGGAACATCATGCGGCCGTCCGCTGGGAAGCAAGCCGCAAGCGCATTTGCATTCGCTGGCAAACCGCTATTAATCAAAGTAATTGCAAGCGGCAAACGGTGCTTGTAGTTGGTCAGGTGTGCATTTAAGTTGGCCTTTAGTCTTAAGCCCCACTACTCAAGGGAAACCCCTCTAGCAATCCATGTGCGGTACTAATGAATAGTTAGACAAAAGGATTCCTACTTTGTCAAGCAGACTGTGAAGCAGTCGGTCAAGCAGTTGGCCAAGCAGTGCCGAAAATATTTCTTCAGGCAAAGACACTTTAAGAGGAGCAACGGCAGGAGAACAGAAATCAACATTTAACTCAACGTCACAGGGAAGCAACTGAGCTATGAATGGAATCAAACTTGTGGAATAAATTAATTCCAACACACAAAAACTTTAAATATGTATGGCCAAAGTTTCCCGTGGCCCAAAAAATGTAAGCAGTAGCGATTCGGCGAGCTTTATAAAATTGGCTGCTGCAATTCGGGGATATATTGACTTATAAAAACGTCAATGTTCAGGCGACCCGCATTGGCAGGACACATTGTGCGCCAAGCAGAAGATTACGATTGCGATTGCAACCAACTTTTTGTGCGCAACACATCCTATTGGCCCTTGAGAAATTGTATTTCATTTCGTCAAATGAAGAAAAATCGCACATTTTTATAAGGTCAACGCGAAGGGAACGTCTATGGATGGCTGGCTGCCTAGCGAGCCAATAGACGCTTGGCGCCGGTCTAGCTGCACATCATTTTCTCACATACTTATTAAGCTTGCCATCTGTGTGTGTGTGTGTGTGTGTGTGTGTGGCTTGATGCGCTTATATGCGCTTTGACATTTTTGGAGCACTTTTCATATGCCTTAAACTTGCGTCAGCTTGACCCACAGCGAGAGCAACTTCGCCCTCTGCCACCCCAATCGCCTGGACTGCATTTGTCAATTCTCACTTACTTCATTTGAGTAAACACATTTGCTGCATTTCATATTTCCAGTCACGTTTTTAGCATAAATAACAAACACACACGCACACACGCTATACTGCATATTTATTTCAGTCAGATTAGAAAGTAAAACAGGATCTAAACAAATTTAAAATAAAAATCTGTACTAACATGGTCAACTTAATTCAATTTGTCTAAATGTTGTTGTTTTCTCCTGTTTAGTATCCGATAATTTTATTTTATTTGTGCATAGCAAAGGCCACAGTCTTTGGCCGTATCATAAGTCCTAAACCATTTGGGGCCTTTGGCAAGAAATTTATAATAACCGCGGAATGAACAAAATTACGCGAACGCCGCCGCAGGAATTTAAATTGAATGAAAATTCAGCTAAAAGTTCGATACTGTCGAAAGCCAAAACAGAAGTTAGGCAACACGATAGAAATTTAACAAAGCTGTAATACTGAAAATAGGTTGGAATCACAAAAAAACCAGATGTATTCACGAGCCATCTCATGAGGCTATGCCCCGATTATCTGAGTGTGTGAGACCCAGAGCGAGAGAACAGTGTAGACACCCTTTCAATGCCCTTGCAGCAACAACAAATACTACGAGAATAACAATACGAGCTTCATATTGCTGCAGTTTCATATTGCTGAAAAGTAACAGTAAAATGGTGCTCACAGGCTTCTCACACACACGCACTCGTACACGAACCACAACTCGACTATGCACACACATACGCACACACGTCAAGCATAAATAAGCGCAAGCATCAATTGTTGTTGTTCAATTCTCGACTATTTTGCATCGTACAGGACGCCACATTTATTTTGCAATTTATCCAAAGGATTCTCAGCCCATTCGTACCGTTGTCCTGCTACCGCAGACAGACTCCGAGCCGTCCAATAAAATATTTACAAATACTTTATGCTACTCGAAATTTGAGTGTATACAATCATAAACAATCAAATCAATAATAAAATTCCTTATGAATGCGTGCGTGAAAGAGAAGGACATGACCGACATCCCTTACTATAGAAGAAGAGGTACATGGAGAGGTACGATTACATGAGGGAAACTCACATATTATAAGAATGCTCTACATTCACAATCCAATCACTCCACACTGGCACTAAGCAAATTCAACTCATCTAGTCTTCTTTTTGAATTCTCATAGCTCTATTAGAAGTCATCGAAATTTTAACTTATTTCATTTGATATAACCAATTCGTACAAAATCGTATTATTTTTTATAATTCCTAAAGGAAACTAAATTAAAAATTAAATTTTTTATAAGGCATGGACAAAAAGGCTGTCAAGCGTCTCCCGTCTCCCGGGGCACAAACAAAAGACGATACATATCGCCGCCTGATTTCTGAACTGTCGACAGCGCCCACTTTCATCCGTAATGTGGTTCGCGAATTGAGCCAACTGATGCAGCCTAATAATACAAGGGAAATGAATAATGATGGCGGGTACGTGAAGAAAGAAGATATGGAGGATGTAGTTTCCAAACTCATCTTGTGCAACAGCGTTGGACAAAATTTGTCGATCGTGCAAGAGAAAAACACCCGATTATACTTAATGATTCTTAATTTATCTAACGAGTTAATGATGCTCAATAAGCGAGTGGATGAACTGGCAAGTAGTTTACAAGAGATAAGACAGAGCGACAAACACAGACAAGAAGATGACAAGAGTGGAACTAAGCCGCACAAGTTCTCCAAGTCCTCACAAAGACGTATGTCTGCTGAAGTTTACGAAGATTGGAAACTACCCGAGTCGTATATCCTGCCCAAAATCAACACGTTACATAATGAAAACGAGAATGGATCTAACTGTAGCCCGCACAGTGAAGTCATCAGGGCTTCCAATAAACCTAGAGCTTCGCACATGGTTCATAAAGCGTCAACATTTATGGAGTTGCCAACTGTCAAGAAGCAAGCAGCACCACCGGCAACCTCCTGCCGCACAGCCGCGGCTCACGAGGCCAAACTCGACCATAAGAGACGAGAAGAGCAGCGCCGTCGATTGGAGGCAATTATGCGAATGTATCGGAATTCCCGACATATCGGGCTAATGCGTAATTTTGATAAGTTCAAGTTCTCATGGAAATAACTAAATGTCATATTCATTGAAATAAATTAATGTACCGTTTATTGTTTAAGTTTGACAATCATATAACACCATGAGGGAAAATGGGTGGTGAAATCTATTTTTGAAAATGGAGCAACTGGAAATGACAACAGGCACTCTTATGTACACGACTCTAATCTGAGATGTCGCTTTTCATCCAGTAGTTGCTCCAAGGCTAGCATCATTGCGTCCAGAAAATCGGAAAGGCTTATTGCCTGGTTAACTTCAAAGACATCCCGGCTTGTATGATGAGCGTGTGCCAAAAGCGGCAGTTTGCGTAAGGCACGTCCGCTTAATCCAATACTACGCTCGGCCAGATTAACAAGCAGATCCTCCGAGTCCTCTTGACTAGTTTTCAATTCCTCTTTTCTCACAATTCCAATGGCCATTAGTTCGATCAGCATCGACTTGTAAATAGAGATAATCGCCGGCAGTGGCGGCAATCCAATAAACTGACGAATATCTGCACGATCCAAAAATGCCAAATCAATAGACTGAGCCAAATTAGAAGTGGCTATTATGAGCACATTAGGAAATGACTTGATATCATCCAGATGGGTTAGAACCGCATTAACCACTCGAGTGGCATCGCGAGGTTCATTAGTCTTCAAAGCACTACGTTCATATACCAAAGATTCCACCTCGTCAATAAGCACACACACCAAATTATTTTTATCCGCAACCAGCTCTGATATTTTATCAAAGATAAGAGCAACCCGTTTAGCACTCTCCGAAAACCATTTGGAGAACAGACTGTGGCTATTAATTTCCACAAGATGCGTATATGCAAAGCTGTTCTGTGTCCTAATGGCTAACTTCTGAGCGAGAGCCTTGCTTAAGCTCGTTTTTCCAGTGCCAGGCGGACCATGTAACATAAGCAATCTATTACAGGCAATAACATTTGGATCCACGGAACGTCGCGAGAAACTCAAAGCAGACAGCGCGAACTTAAGTAGCTGCAAGCGTAGAATATTTATATACATACACATACCTATATGTAAACGTAATATTTTATACCTTCTCTTTAACCCCTTCCTCGTAGACCAAACTATCCCATAGACCAACGAACTCACTTGCTGGCAACATAACATGATTGGCATATATGACGTTTTCATCACCCGCGCCATTAAAGAGTGCGCCCTTACCTAGCACCTCAGAACGCTGCGTCATGTAGAAATGGTAATACAATTTTAAGCTATTATCATTCAAATTTACGAAACCATTAGCGCCATTATCTTTCTCCAGCAATACGCTCTCAACACCTGGCAGATGGATGTCTGGAACAAACGAGACATTCCAACGAAACGTTTTTCCGGATTTTAAGTAAGCATCTAATTCCGATTCGATTTCAACACGAAGTGTTTGTATTCTTCTATGTGCAAAAAGCTTTAAGTGAAAGTTTTCAAGGTATTGAACTAAAACTTACTTCTCGCTGCGCTGCAAACGTACTTCTACATGCACCGCGTTGCTATTGCTCAAAAAATGCAACATGATGTATAAAGGCGCCCAATGAAAAATAATTTTAAAGACAGAAAATGCTAATGTGACCAAATACTCTTTCTAACAAATTATTCGAAAAGCAAGTTTTATCGATAGTAGGTTATTTAATTCTGGTATTTTAGCTATCTTTAGTATTTAATTGTTGATTCCAAAAAATATTTATTATACTTTCGCCAGCCAAATCGTCTCTTTGGGTCTTTTTTGCTCCAAGACGGCGCAAGATTCGGCATGAGTCCCGCCTTTTGTGCCATAGTTACTAACGTACCCATTTTTTTTTGTTGTCGATGACACAGTCCAGTAATTCGCCTGGGCAGCATACATCCATCTGAACGGACGTATTGAGATAAAATAAGTACATCCGTATGCTTTATATCCAGACCCAGAGTGCACTCTGGACAAAATGTACTAGAGCATGCAGCTTTTAACATTTTTTCCGAACGTGGTGATACGGTATTGACACCCTCGTAGACCAACGTACTGTTCTCCACCTTTTCATGAACTTAAAAACAAAAGGCACTCAGCGAGGTTATGAAACACTGATCGAAATTTACATACTTTCTTTTAGTAACGTTGTTGTGGTTGTTGATATAGTCCTTTTATACAAAATTGTGCCCCAAATCTTGCCGGTGGCTGCTTTTAAAAGTGTTGCCATCTTTTTGTTAATGAATAAATTTTAAGGAAATGTATGATATTTGTGGTAAGTATATTGCCTATAACTTTTTAACGATACGTATCGATATTTTCGTGGATACTGCAGCTACGAAAATAGAAAAACATCGATACCCTGCGGTTTTCAAGCATCAAGCAATTGAATCGAATACCTAGCTTAAAAATGTGTAAGTTCTCATCTAAAAAAATGACACAAATGTTATGGATTAACGTAATCATCTTGCAGCGGCTTCCATTGCTACCAAGAGTCCTTTAATTTCGGCCATTATATCGGGCATATTGAGCTTGGTGTTATTTGCAACGTTACGTTTTTATGCTCAGTGGTTCAATAATTCCCAAATGAACATTTTGTTTGGAGGCTACTTATTCTCCTGGTTGTTTATATTTAGTCTGACCTGTATCTCGAATGCCGAAATGTTAATTTTTGGTCCTGATTTTCAAGCAAAGCTTGTACCGGAAATCGTGATGTGCTTAACACTAACAGCCGGGTCCGCCGGGGTCGTTCATCGAGTTTGTGCAACTACCAGGTAACTCAATGTCTACATCCACACTGAAATTTAAATTAATGGTTTTGTTTTCTTTTTTAGTATGGTTTTCTCTATGGTGGGATTATATTTTATTAATCGAATCTCTTCCAAATATTATAATAACGCCGTCACTCCCATTGATTTCCCTCAGCGTAAGACCGGCAAAAAATATAAATAGGTTCTTGTGCTAAATATAATACATTCTATAAAAAAATACAAATATTTGTTATCCCTTTTACTTTTAGGATATATACAAACTCTGTCATAAAACGTCAGTACGTATACTTGTGCTATTATTGATAGTATATAACTAATTCTTATCATCTGGCAGTTAATTTCCAAGCTCTGAGGTTATTTCACTTGTGGTTTCAGGTAAAACCATTAATATGTTATAATCAATAAATTGCACTAACTGAAAAGTAAATTATTTTATTAAAGTAAAGCATTGATTCATAAAACGTACCATCAATTTAAACTTAGATTTCTCTGCCTTTTGCTTCTCTTCTAATAAATTTCTCAGTCTTTTAAACCATTGACTTATTTCGTTCTTGATCTCTGTCTGGGGCAACTCAAAGCCTCGATAGCCGGCTTGTTTTAGTGCCGCATTTTTGCGGTTAAGTCCAGCCGTTGCCAAAATAAGATTGAAGGTCTTTACTAACGTGTAAATTTTTGCCACAGTCCAATTGTCTACGACAGTCTCGATATTAAGAGTTTTAATCATTTGCCATATTTCTGCAATCTTAAAAAAGGATAAAAAATAAATAACATTTTGTGTCCAGTAAACTTACATTTCTGTATATATGCATGACAATCGGGCTTGTATTTGTCAGCTCTGCTACAAAAGCACGCAGAAGTCCTAGAGAAATCATTTTTCCTGTTTCACTTCCAATGATTACATGAGGCATTGGCCAGAGCAGATTAATCATGTAGTCATACTCAGTGCTGTCATCGTTAAGACTGGCAGCATATTTGGCCTTATGAATTAATTCCCGAGTGACATAGTCAATCATCGTTGGCTTTAACATATCTGAATAGTTTAGGCAATGGTTAAGAAGTTCTAGTCGCTTATTTTGGATTTCTGGATGAGTCTGTAAGACCAGCATTATTACGGCAATATATATAGAAGCTAATTCCTCCAGGTTCAATTCCAATTTAAGAGCCTTTGAAAGATCTTCACATAACTGAATTGACTATAAAGAGTTTAGATTCATTTATATTGGGTACGAATTCTTTTATTCTTTACCTTTTGATCATCAGTTTCGCCCTCTAAAATATTCGAAAACGTATAAAAATGTTCAAGAGATCTTAATTTCATCATTACTTTGCCTAATTGATCATATTTAAAATTAATAAAATTCGAATTCATATTTTTCTTTTCTAGATGTACCAGGAGATATATCAGCAATGTTTGTCTGGTTGTAAGTTCCGTATAATATCGAATAATTTTTTACTATCGATTATTCGATAAGTGTAAAGCATTGTTAATTTGCCCTGTACAGCAGCGCTGCATTAGTAATTTTCGCCAGCTCGTAAAAGGAAGGTCTTCAATTTCCCTAGCAAAACAGCTTTTTTTGTTTTAATCGTAAGTACTCTATTGCATAAAATACATAAAATAAGACGATGTGAAAAGCTAACAATATTAGTAATTGGCGCATAACGATTAACTTGGTTTTGTTATTATATTTTATACTTTAGCTCTTAGTCATTGTCTTATCAGCAACATGCATATACATGTACAGACTAACATAAATTTTATATACATATCAGACATTTTTTTTTTTTAAGAAAGCCTATGTAATGATCGATATATGTAAAAATAAATTAAAAATAGTTAGTCCATGGTGATTCATTATCAATATAATTAAGTGGTTGTTCATACTTGTTGAACCGACCGTAGCCTCAAAATTTTGTTAAAAGATATGGAATAAGAATAATTTGAAGTACGTGTTTGAGTACGTGTAATTTTCATTGCCAGTTTTGAAAGAGACGGTACATTATTGCATTTACAAAAACACACACAAGCAGAACCTCGAAATTATTGCTCACACAGGCAGCACACAGTGGTAAATATGTGTATGTGCAGTTTCAATGGCAATGTATTGCCACAAAATGGCGTCGACCACATGTCGTTGTCGTGTCGCTATCGTCGGTATTCAACGAACTGTGTCATTTGCTTTCTGAATTTCGTTTAACAAAGTGGTGCGCGCAGACGAAGAGTCGCTCGTTCATCAAAAGCACTTCAGTAGAAAAGAAAACACATGTATGTATATAGTAGCCTATTGTGTTATTTATTAAAATAGAAAATTTTTGACAGATACTGAATTAAAACGACACAAAATTGTTAGTTATTATTTAAACAGAAAGTATAATCGGAGGAAAGTTCTGCGGTTTTCTATCTCTTCCTCTCTCAACTGTTGAGTGTCTGTGTGTGCGTGCGTGTCAATTTTAGAGTTCATTTATAAGAAAGTAGATAGCAACTTTGGAGTTTGGTGAAGCGCTTACACAAAAACCAAATATCGCTTTCTCTACTAGGTAGAGATTAATTTTTTTGAACTTTGGTACAAGTCGGTTACATATATACTTATACACAACTAACCTCCTTACTCGGACTCTAGCGAACACATACAGATTAAAGAAAGAAGGAGTGTGCTCGCGGAAGCAAGATCATAATATTACCGTTGAGTGAAAGTGTAAGTTTTTTTTGATTGCAATTTAAACAATAGCCGAAACACCGCTATCTAGCAAATCCGTTGTGTGTGCCTGTATGTTTTACAAATATATAAGTTGACCTCTTTTGCGAACGTATCGCCAGTAAGTCAACGAGCTTGGATACATATACATATTTTTTTTAATTTCACTTCCTTTTGTTTCTTTTCTCGCTACTTCCATAAGCAAGTTCTCGCAATTTGCCTTTCATTCGCTCTTCTGCTTTATCAAACTATAAAGATGAATTGTGCGTGCGTGTGTGCTGGCACATATACGATCAACCAAGCTGACAAGCAATATTTTTTTAGGTTAGATAGCGTTGACACGCGATTTGGTTCAACGTGTAATCGTTTTCATATCAAAAGAACTTAGTAACCTTAGATATTACGTCAAAAATATATATTTTCTTTACGTACAATTCATAAAGAAGATATAAACTAAAAAATATTGTTTGTTCTCTATTCCATAAATATTTAGCAATTTATTGTATGAGTCAAAAAACTGAAAGACCAGTGCTATCAGGTCAACGCATCAAGACCAGAAAAAGAGGTAAGCATTGAGAGCGCAAGATAATGGTTTTTAAATTAATATGCTACCATTTTTGATCAGATGAAAGAGAAAAATATGACCCAACGGGATTCCGTGATGCGGTCATTGCTGGTCTCGAAAAAACTGAAGGCGACCTGGATCAAATCTCTAAATATCTAGACAGCGCTGGCAACAAGCTCGATTATCGTCGTTACGGTGAAGTGCTGTTTGACATATTGATTGCAGGTGGTCTATTGGTGCCTGGCGGTTCTATATCTCAGGATGGCGAAAAGCCGCGCACAAGCTACTGCATATTTGATGCACCCGAGGACATGGAATCAATGCGCAGCCATGAACAGGTTAGTGAAAACAAGTCATCTTATTTTTTGGGGGAGAGCCACATATAAATTGGGACCGGTTATTAACCAATGCAGATAATCGGTGTCAATATATTTGTAATTAAGCTCATCGTTTTACTTGTTTTTACCTTAAGAGGCAAATGCAATCTAAAGATACTAAAGCTGCTTTAGAAGCCTTGCTGAGAAGTCCAATGATGCATATTATTAGAACCGGGTATAGTTATATGTAATATAAACGGTGTCAAAATTATGCTAAAGGAAACGCCACATTTTACTTGTCTTTATTTTTCGAAAACGTCGATTTTTAAAGATTTCTTATGTTGCAACAATGGTACTTAAAAAAAGAAGTATTTTGTTTATCTTCCTTAAGGGACAAATGCAATTTAAGGATTTCTAATGCTGCTTTTAAAAATCTTTTGAGTTAACTGTTTTACTATAATGTATAACTGTCCAGTGATGCATATTATTAGAACCGGGTATAGTTTAATGTAATATAAACGGTGTCAAAATTATGCTAAAGGAAACGCCACATTTTACTTGTCTTTATTTTTCGAAAAGCTCGATTTTTAAAGATTTCTGATGTTGCAACAATGGTTCTTTAATAAGAGAAATTATTCAAATATTCCAGCGTAAACATGCTATGAGACTAACAAAGAAAAAAAATTCTGTTTCAGGTGTTTGTTAAACTCATTCGACGGTACAAGTACCTTGAGAAAATGTTCGAGGAGGAGATGGGTAAAGTTTTGTTATTCATAAAAGGCTTTACGCCAAGTGAACGTATTAAGCTTGCGCGCATGACTGCGCTTTGGTTAGGTAAGCACATGTCATTAATTACGTAGTTATATTGTATCTAGTCAACTGTTAATATTAAATGGTTTTTAAACAACAAATTCCTTAAAATATCATTCCACAGTTGGCTAACAGTATATTTACGCTTGGTATTACTGACTCTTGCGTGAAAGATTTTAAACCAAACGCAAAAGCCACGAGCCCAAGGACATTTATAAAGCTTTCTAAAGCTAATCTTTCCTAGTATTTTGCAATTAGCTTTTTACTGAAAATATATGTTTATTCTAATTTACAGTCAATGGCTCTGTACCGCCAAATTTATTGCTGGTACTAAACAATGAGCATCTGATTAAAGATGGCATTGCACTTGAATTTTTATTGGAGCTGTTTAGGACGTTCAAACAAGAGAAGGGCATTGCATATCTTATTCAGGCGCTGAGAAAGGGTGGACTGGAAAGCAAGTAAGTTATAATAATTCATTGTAACGTAATTTTGTGGAATGTTTTCAGGAAGATCTACATGTAGATATATCATGTTAATCTTTAATTAACATTCCAAGATAAATTATTATCGTGTACTGAAATGTAATTCGCAAGTAAACTTTGACTTTATTTGGGTGCTCATTTTATTTCATACATTGCTAACTAAATTTAGTAAAGTTCATTCCATAGGTATGGCGTGTAAAACTTAACAAATAATAAATATTGTATTGCAGACTAATGGACTTTTTCCCACTAAACAAACGTACTGAAGAATATTTTAAACAAGTCTTTCTTGAGAAAGACCTAAATGAGATCATTAAATTGCATAAGGCGCAGGCAAGCCAAGAAGCCAAACGTGAATTACAGCAGACTCTCATTGATGATATTAACGACGAGAAGGCGCATAACGAGATAATTGCTGACATAAAAGAATTTGCACTTCCTGACCATGAGATAGTTGTTATTGTAAGTTTAATATGCAGTTAATTTGAACATTTTTCTTTATATATGTTGTGCTTTCAAATCTAATAGATTTGGTCTACCATCATGTCATTGGGAGAATGGAATAAAAAGGAAGAGCTTGTGACTGATCAAGCGGTGCGTCATCTAAAGACGTATTGCACCCTGTTGCATGCTTTTGCTGGAACCGATCGTGCAGAAATGGCATTATTATTAAAAGTGCAGGAGTTCTGCTATGAAAATATGAATTTCATGAAAGCGTTCCAAAAGATAATACTGTTGTTTTACAAGACCGAGGTGTTGTCTGAGGAAACAATCTTGCGCTGGTATAAGGAAGGACATTCCACCAAGGGCAAGATGCATTTCCTTGAACAAATGCGGAAGTTTGCTGAATGGCTGCAGTCTGCCGAGGAAGGTTAGTATTTACATATTTAGCAAAGTATTGAATAGGTTGGCAATTTTTGAGAATGGTTTTGCCTTTTGATGTGGCTCTTTCATTGTACGAAATTGCGAAAGCATTTTGGTTTTTTGCTTGCCTCGTTATTTACGATTTCATAAGTAATGCAGGCCAATGAAAACCTGGACACCTTTTTAAAAAAATTTTCTGCATATTTCCTTACCAGCTTTTTAATTTGATTAGCTCTCAAAAGGCTCATAAATAATATGCCAGAGCAAAAGAATGATTGGGTGTCCATATAACTAAACATAGTTATATTTGGCCAATAGTTATTCGGATAAATATTAAATATAAATATATATTTTACGGAACTGGGCATAATCCTTAATTGTATACGGTGGTATTGCCAATGCGAAACACCTACCATTATTATTAGGTATGCCAGAGCAAATGAATGATTGGGTGTCCATTTAACTTGACATAGTTACATTTGGCCAATAATCTTTCGGACAATCAATTGTAAATTGAGCATCATTTCTTAAAGAATAATCGAATTGTTTTTTGTACATACTTGTAGAATCTGAGTCGGAGGATGAGCAGAAGTTGGCCGATTAATATATATATTGAATGTGCAGCCCCATTATCTCGGATGGAAAATAAAACAAGGAGCCGCCAGCAGCATTATGTACATCCTACATAAATACAAACATGTGTATATACGTATATATACATTTCCCATTAAAAACAACAACAGCCAACCAAACCACACTCTCCCCTTTAGTAATATTTCCTACATGTTGGACTCCACGACGAAAAGAGAGAGGAGAGAGCCAAGTCACGAAATTCAAAATTACTACATGCCGATTAATAGTTCCAAAACAATTTTCCAATTGAAAATGTACCCTTATTTGATAGCATTTGATTGAATTCCGCAAAAAAAAAATAGATGGGTAAAAATAACTGGACAATTTAACTAGACCATACGTATGCATAAGCATGTATTACAGATCATGTTATATTTTAGTTGCATCTGTAAACAAAAAAATGCTATTTATCTTTTTAATGTCAGCAGAATAAAAGATTTTAATGTGTTAGGAACAAATAGTAAATGCGGTATCACGGCTAGACATCGAGATATATCTTATGTATATTTAATGATTAAGGATCAATAGCTTAATCGGCGAACGGACCATCTTCAAAAGAGATGCAACCCCTATCCACATGTCTGGCGCTATTAAATGCATCTCAAGGAAATTTAGGGGAAATGAATTGAAAATAAAATTGCATGGAAAACAATATACATTAATATATACAAATAAAGTAAACCATTGTAAAACAAAAAGAATTCAGTGTATTATTTTAACTACGCTTTGTCCAATGTCAATCTACTTACCTTGTGAATACTATCGACCCATTTCGTTTCGTTTTCGTAACATCGTCCTGTGTAGATTATGATTATGATTTCGCTTGCCATATTCTGCGGACAGAATAATTTTAATATATCGAACTTTGTCCATGCTCTTTGGTAATTGGGTATGGTATTAGGAAGTGTACAATTGTTTTTCTTTTGTTTTGGAATACTGTTTTTATTCAACATAAATTTTATTTAAGTTTAAAAGTAATTTTGTTGCTTTTGTATTTTATTTTACTCGATGTTACAATAATGCATATGCTATTGATTCTGCTGTATGCTACACTTGTAGTTATATTACTTTTACTTTGTTTTTACCTCTGTGAACACGCAAACATTCCAAATACAATTATGTGTTTGTATAGAGCCAGATATGAACGAGCGTTTTATTAAGCAAAAGTGCATCAACAGCGACAACAGCCCCATAAATTGATCTTAATAATTTCCATTTT
>JABVZY010000307.1:7926347-7949806 GCA_020883555.1 Drosophila nannoptera
ATATGAATAGGAATTTGAAACAGGTAAAAGATAGGGGGAATTTAACAAATTTAGCGAATTGACCAAAAGGCGGCAGCTTGACAATACTTCATATAATGACGCGTGCTTTATCTGTGTATTCGATTTGCCAACAGACATTGATGTGGACATAAAATGGGCTTAACTATGTACCAGTTACAGGGCCGCCAGCGCACATTGTTCTTGAGCCAGCGAAATGGACGCAAGACATTTCGGTGGCAGAAGGACAATAATGCTGACTGCGTGCGCTCACAGCCTGGAAGTGGTACATTGATTGATAGATATATCTAGCTGTCGCTGCATTGCACATTACAATTGAATAACAAGTCTAAAGCAAAAGGATAACAATAATAAACAATTGGTAATAGTATCAAATAAAAATATACAACACAAATTTACAGACAATGGCAAAAACGAAAAAGGGATATTGTAAAACGTTGTAGACGAATTCGCATCATCAGAACTAAACCGGATCGCAAAACGTTGGAGGAATGTTATTATGATTAGCTTATATCTCGTTAACGCCGGTTAGCTTTAAAAAAATCAAACTTTAACAAACTCTTTTACGGATTTGAATGCACTTAGTACTTCTTTATCTGTTGCAATATACTCTAAAATATACATATATATTGTAATAGTTGGCAAATGTGTAAGTGCACTATAATTGCAACTCATATATTTGACCAAAAGTTTTTGTTTTATCTTTCTGTTTTTCCTTTATCATTTTCAATATAAAAAGACAACGGCAATAATAATTATAATAATTAATAGACACAATTTAGTTAAATGAGTTCAAGAGAATGAGTTTTCCTTCCTTAGCAGTTGATATTTTTTGTTTTAGTTGTTGTTGTTGGTATTTTATGCTTGAACTTTGATGTTGGTATTGTTTTTTGTTACTTTTTTCACTTAAGAAAAATTTTAATCTGTGAACTTGCGATTAACATTGCGACCGAACAGAGCGTTACGGATTTCTGGCACAAGCTGCTGTGAAATCAGCTCTAATCTGGACTCCAGAGTATTTGGCACCTGAATAAGGAAAACAATCGTTATTGCTTGGTTATTGTTAAGGACCATATCCCTACGCACCTTGATGCGCCCGTTCAAAGCCAAGAGCTCAACACCACCACAGGTATCAGCCGAAAGAAAGTCTTTCTCATCGATAAAAAGTTCAACATCCTGTTTCATTGCGGCTTTGTACTGCTCAGATGCCTGTAACAGCACCTCTCTAACTAGGGGAACATCGACTTGACGGCAGCGTATTGTTACTTTAGGTTCCATCACCTGATACAGGCCTTGAACAATAAGTTTGCTCAGAACCGTCTTGTACTCAGCCTCGTTCTTAGTGACTTCACCAAGACGTTTGCGAGCGTCGTCCAGCACACTGCTCACATGATCCTCACGGACTTTCAGCACCTGTAACCAACAAGATCATATGATGATGTTTTCGAATTTTATTAAAAACGATAATTTCATTTTCCGTATAGACCTTCAAGCGAGCCTGATTGAGCATATTTGATGATTGGATTTTCTTTTGCAGTTCAACCTGCTTCTCCTTTTTTTCATAGTACTCCATAATCTTGAGACGCTGTTGTTGGACAAGGCGGCCCTTCTCGATATTGAACTCTTCTTCGGCTTTCGCATCGATTTCCTCGGCTTTTTCATTGGCTTCTTGCTCAATGAATGCCATCATATGTTTGATCTTTAAGAAAATAATGTTAAAGCATTAAAGCAAACCAAAATACACATCTTGTATTTATTATACTGTTAGTTAAACAAACTTAATCACATGATTTGTTACTTGTATACCACGTTTACTTCATAACTAGAAGTCTTGCTTCACAGGTACTTATCAAGCAGCCACCCGACAAACTCTGTTTTCTTGATAGTATGTAATATTGTATTTGAATTTATATTTTTACAGTACAAATTATATGTAATATATTCAATGACACTGATAAGGTTCGGCAAGTGCATTTGCAACAGTCGTATGACTGCGTTGGCAATAGTGTATGGGGATGTGCTAGTCGTCTCACTTTAACACATTACTCAAATGTAGTGCGTGTCACATGACCAATAGGTATTTTGGATTTTTCTTACATTTTTAACAAATTGTGTTGTACTTTCAATAAGATTTAAATTAATGTACTGAGGGGTATCACGATGCAATGCATTATATAAGCACTTAGTAGTAAACAGCAACAAATATCGAGAAATTTAAATTGGTGAATGGGTGAAAAACTCGCACGCATATTCACATGACTACGACGAGAATCCCATGACTTCGCCATCTTTCTCTTTGCACTATTCTATGGCATTGAATTTTCTATCTTCAGTTAAAAACACAATAATTTATTTCATCTAGATTCCCTGAATACTTTCGCTATTAAATTTTACATTTTACTCTTCTTATTTACCTGTTTCTGTACATCAGCATCACTCAAAGCCATCTTGACTGATTTTTCTCACTTGTCACAAAATCGAAATAGATATTCAATACTTTCGAAGGAATTCACGTACTACCGTGCCTGTAATAACATTAATTGTACAATCAATTTCTTATTATAGCACGCAGCGAAAAGTAAAATATATCATTTATTTAACACGAGACTAAAACGAAACCGAAAATATACTTGCAGTGTGTGTGCCTTCTGCCCGTCGTCTGAACTTTTCACTCACTAATCGATCATATGATTCTTACTTCGTGCTGCTGTGTTGCAAAGTATCCAAATTAGAAGCGATTGTTAAGCGATAGTATTGATGATATTTGTACCAGCTGTATTCTTATAAATCGATAAGACTATTATTTTTATTATCGCATGCATGTCTATGTTCCTTTATTCGATACTTGCGATATAGGACTAACTTTTTTAGGTACACACGCTACAGTGTGAAAATTTGTTTGCGAACAAAAAAGTTTTTAATAGTTATTCTAAATAATGGAGACGTTACTGGAGCAGCAGCGTCGGTACCATGAAGAACGTGAGCGTCTTGTAAAACTAATGGTCGACGAACATGCAACGAAGAAGGCTGGCGAAAAGGAGCGCATTCACAGTGAACACCGACTGAAGTATTTAATGGAATTGCACCACCATGCTACAACCCAGCTGCGAGATCTGTACGAGGATAAGGACAACGAACGAAAGGCTGAGATTGCAGCACTTTCGGGACCGAATGAATTTAATGAGTTCTATGCTCGTCTGAAGCAAATTAAACAGTTCTACAAATCCCACCCTGCAGAAGTTAGTGTTCCACTATCGGTGGAATTTGACGAAATGATAAAAGTATACAACAATCCCGATGATATGAGCGTTCTTGTCGAATTCACTGATGAAGAAGGAGGCGGACGGTACTTGGATTTAAACGAGTGTTACGAGCTATATCTGAATTTACGTGGCGTTGAAAAGTTAGACTACATCACGTACCTCATGACCTTTGATCACGTCTTTGACATCCCACGTGAACGAAAAAATCGAGAGTACCGCAAGTATATTGAGACGCTTAATAACTATCTACACAGCTTTATACAACGTATTCAACCGCTGTTAGATCTTGAGGGCGAGATGGTGAAGGTTGAGTTAGATTTCCAGCGCCAATGGTTGCAAGGAACATTCCCTGGGTGGTCGTTGAAGGAAACGGAATCCGCACTGGCAAATACAGGAGCTCATTTAGACTTATCCGCTTTCTCTAGCTGGGAAGAGCTAGCCTCATTGGGCTTGGATCGCTTAAAGTCCGGGTTAGTAGCATTAGGGCTTAAATGCGGTGGCACTTTGGAGGAGAGGGCCCAACGCCTGTTTACCACAAAGGGAAAAAGTACTTTAGATCCGGCTCTAATGGCTAAGAAACCAACGGCAAAAAGTGCAAATGCGCAAACACGAGAAAATGAAAGAAACAAAGAAATAGCCCAATTGGAGGCACTACTCTATAAATATGCCGAGCTTCTCTCTGAGCAGCGTGCCGCGACTAAGGAGAACGTCCAGCGCAAGCAAGCTCGTACTGGCGGCGAACGTGACAACAGTGATGTTGAAGCTAGTGAATCTGATAATGATGATGATCCGGATGCAGATGATGTGCCATTCAATCCGAAAAATTTGCCTTTGGGCTGGGACGGAAAGCCCATTCCATACTGGCTATACAAGCTACACGGATTGAATATAAGCTATAATTGTGAAATTTGTGGGAACTTCACTTACAAGGGCCCAAAGGCGTTCCAGCGTCACTTTGCAGAATGGCGGCATGCGCACGGAATGCGCTGCCTCGGAATACCGAACACTGCGCATTTTGCCAATGTTACGCAAATAGAAGACGCTATTACGCTGTGGGAGAAGCTCAAGTCACAAAAACAGAGCGAGCGTTGGATAGCTGATCAGGAAGAGGAATTCGAGGATTCGCTAGGCAATGTGGTTAATCGCAAAACATTCGAGGACTTGAAACGACAAGGGTTGCTCTAATAAATTATTTTATTAATATAATTTAATAATTAACTATGTATATGGGCGTTTATTTCTAATCCAATCTTGTCCACTCGTGCTACGGGAAGAAGCGAAAATTTACGAGGCTGCGATTCGCTAACGCGTGTCTGCAGCCAGGGAAACTCCTGATATTCTGGAATGTTACTAAAGTGTGTGAAAGCCGTTTGTGTCGTATGAATGTGCACCGTAAACTTGACATTTTGACCAAGTTTTGGCAAATGCTTAACGCGTTCCGCAAATTTGTAAAGAATAGCGCTAAGTTGGTGTTCACATTCGATTAAATATTGGTCCGTTTCATATTTCATCTGCAGTTCTTGCATTTGTAAATAGTAGCTTTCCATATATTCAGATTCAGTATGTATAATTAATTCAATCATCAATTGTTGATTTGTGTTTTTCAGTAAATGATGCACCGTTTTCATTACATTGGTGAGATAAGAATTTAAAGCGGGAAATGCGGCTATGAAAACAGGCGTATTGTACACGCGACGCTTTTTAAAGATTTGTGGGGGATATATGCCGCGAACATATAAAATATGGTTTATTATTACTTCAATTGCTTCCAAACGTATTGTAATAACGTCCTCCACCTCCATTTCTGTCACAAGCATTTAATTCCTTTTTATATATAAAAAAATAAGTAAGTACTAAAAAATACCAACTTCAATTTTATTTTTTAGTCACACTTTTTCATTTGCTCGAAGAGACACATTCGTTTCGATGCCACTTTTAAACTGGTTGAAACAGACACTTTTTCATCTTAATTCTTTCTTAGTGTTATTTAAAGTACACTTTGGCTTAGTTTATTAAATATTTTTAAAAATTATGTAGGCAATAATTTAAGCAACCAAAGCGGACGCTGTGCTGGATTCATATTTCCAGTTTGGAGGCAATACACTCTTTGTCTTGTAGTACCGAGCTAGACGGTGAATTCTAGATTCGACCAGAATCAAACGAAACTTGCCATCTTTATCCTTTCGATTACGCTCCAAGTGTTTACGGATGGCAACAGCCTTCTTTATCATGTGGTATAGATCTTCAGGAATGTCAGGTTTCAAGCCAACGGATTTCATGATGCGAAGGATTTTATTTCCATTTACAAATCTCACTTGGGCCACACCATGGGAATCTCGCAATAAAATACCTAAAGTGATTGATGGGAGAATTCAATAATCTAAACCTCAAATAGCAAGCAATGAACAAATACCGATTTTCGATGGTGTTAGGCCCTTCTTTCCAAGTTTCTTTATCTGTTCCTTGACATCCTCAGCATTCAATTTCAGCCATGAGGGAACTGTACGTCTGTAAGGCAATGCTGATTGGGAAATACCCTTGCTGAAAATAAAATATATCATTAAAGGCACTACAACACAACTTAAGCAGGAAGTATTTTTGTTGTCAACATATGTTTACAAATGGCAATATCTCTCAATCCGTATGCATTTTACGCACAGTAACAAGTCAAGGAAAACCCTTCTTTCCTAGTACGTTGAATATAAAAATCATGCATTATTACCCTGGAGCGTGCATACGACCCATGTTGAATGTTGAAATTTTGGTACCAGAAAGAAATTGGAGACTAAGTAAGACCCAAGTTGAAAAAAATGTCTACATAAATTCTACGAAAGTTGAAATTATTCTACATATATCGATACAAATTAATAATATCGGTAACAAAGCAAAAGTTCACGGAAATTTTGAATCGCTTACGTGTAAAATAATCTCTTTTCTAAAATAGGAGTATTAAAATTAAATAAAATTAATAGAGCTAAGAAACTGAATTTCAGATTTTTTAAAATCAATACTCAAGAGTTTTTACTTGGTTCCTCGACCATTAGTAAATTATCTACACATATCGCGTATTGAAACTCGGGTTTATTCAACGTTGCTTTGAATACCATCATCGCATCAACTATCGTGTACTGTACTAGTTCATTTCATGATGGTTCGCCTTAGCGTTCATACTGCTTCAGCCCTGTGAGAAAATAAAATAAGAGAGCAAAACAAAATAAGTACATAGATGCATACAGAGCTAATTGGAAGGAAAACAGGGTACGCGCCATTTCGTAGTCCAAAATAATAAATAAAATCTTCGTTTCACACGCTCTATTATTGATTTCCACGTTTTTCTGCAGCCAAATAAACTGTGTTCCAGCATTTTTGTTGCCAAGACGCTTGACTCGCCCAATGCTAATGTGTAATATATATGTATGTGTTTGTGATCCGCGAGGCATGTACACTGTTCCGGAAAACATACACAAACTTTGATTGTTTGCATTTGGATGCTCATAACACCGTTATAAGCCTGTAAGATGGATATAGATGGAGAAGATGGTAAGCACTGACTAATACCAGCGTCGCGTTACGAATTTAAACATAATTTGGTGTAGGCCCCATTTATAAACTTAATCATATACTACTGCAAATGTGAATGTATATGTAAATCTGCGTCCATACACGTGTTGTTGTCCGTTCGTTATCGATAAGTATGTTGATCGTTTCGGGCCCGCCGAGTTAATCAGTTGCCTTTTTGCTCTTGTCATGAAGAACCCTCACCGCCGGCGGCGAAGTAAAGAACGGGTCACATTTCACGGTGATTAAGTCAAACCTATTTTAGTTTAAGCACAGAAGCATAACAAAACATATTCAAATTTCAATAATAAGAAAACACAATTTGTTTGAACACAGAATGGCCGAGCGGTTGTCAGAGGGTCGGTTCCAGTGATGTAATAAAAAATCTTCTGGAGATCGCCAACAGCAGACCGGGCACCAATGTAGCCAAAGCTATAGTTGCTTACTATGAGTCGCCAGGCCTCTCAACGCTTCTGCTGGTTCTGGAGGAGGTGTCTAAGAATACAGATTTCTCAACTGACTTACGCTTGTCGCTTTCATATGTAAGTGGAGGACAGAACATGTGGTACTATTTGATTGACTAAACTGCCAACTATTACATGCCTTAGTATATGGATGAATTCTTGCGTCATGCAGCTGGTTCGATTGTGCCACGGCGCTCGATCATCGGCGCCGCAGGCAGTGTGCTTCAATACTGCAGCAAAATTTACGGCGATAGAGTTGAGCTGTTGTTTCAGGTGGTGCAGCATCAGATTGAGGCGCTGCTTATGGCAAATCCTAAAAACGAAGAGACAAGCAATAAGTAAGTATATATAATTAAAATCTAAAAAAATCGACGCCATGCAGTCTACAAAGTCTTCTTATCAAGTGATACTAGTAGCGAATTCTGTCATTCACTTTATATTCCGCATTCACATATATGTTTTGAAGCCATATGCTTCAGATAACATATAAAGGCTTTTAGAATGAAAGTCTTCGATTGGTTCTGATTTAAATTCAATCGGTACATTCATTTACAAAATAAAAAAGAATTACACATTTTCACATTTGATAATTAATTGCAATCAAATTATTATCGTTTTTTAGTAACCAAGATGCTAGTAAGCCGGAGGAACCACGAAAGCGGAAAACTAAGAAACTAACCCAAAAGGGGTTCGATCCCTTTTCGTATATGATGGAACCGAAAAAGTTCAAAATCATGTCTGATGATAAACGCTACAGTCGATCTGGATTTGAAGTGAATAAAAATAGAAATCGGACCATTGAGCACATGTACCAGGAGCATACGCCAGCCCACCTCTGGAAATATGCTTCTATTGTGGATCCAACTAATCCCTACGAGCAGGACGAGAAAAAAAACTATAAAGTCTTTACCTATCATCCCGAACCAAGATACAATACGCTGCTTCCCGATATTCAGTTTGACCGCCTAAATCTAATCAAAGAGTATGTTCATAGAAACCATGTAGAAATGTCAAGTACTTTAAAGAGAAATATGAGCAACAAGGAGTGTCTGGACGAGTATATCGCGCTAGAGAATCAAATGTTAGCTTCTCGTTATGGCGACAAAGGATTGCTAAAACGCACGCTGGCACTAGATGCGAAAGATCAAACTAGGCGGTTGAGTATGAAAATGGAAAATCTGCAAAAACATTTATTAGAATGCTTCGGAAAGAGCCCTAAGCGTATAAGGCTAACCACAAACGACGAAGATCGCGACGCGAGCTATGACGATGACCAAAGAAATGATGTTACCCCGTCAGTGTCTATGGATTCCGCGTTGGGGGATTCATTTCGATCAAATATTCCGATCGACGTCTCAGGCGTACAGTTCGATAATAGCGATTTGTCAATGAATGATGCCAGCTGCTTGGACAGTACCCGTTTGGATCAGCAGCAGCTTCAGCAGTCTGAAAATCACGAGTCGCGATTGGAGCTATCTGGCAAGGCTGATCAGAGCCATGAGCAATCGTTACAAATTGACTCAGGCATTGGGATGGATGATGTGTGTGATACGCTTCCAGCAGGTAAACTAAAATGCACTCGAATAATTTTATTGCTTTGAACCTTGCGTTGGCCAAACAGGCTAAGTTTTTTGTTAATCCTCTTTTGTAGAACTCTTTCACTCACGTTTTTTATTTTATTTTTTGTTTTCGTATGCATCAAAATAATGTGCAGCACAATCTTTTGATGACGAGGGTGTTGTTCTTACAGATCTTATAGACGAGCAGCGACTACTGTCGCTATCACCTAAGGTAATGGTACAAGATATACTTCCCGGTGTGCCAGACAAAGCTAACCTAAGCGTGCGGATTGACGCTGAAATGATGGCTCTCATCGGTATCACTGAGACACACGAGGAGTCTGTCGTGGTGCAACGTGATGTTCATCACACAATTCAGCACAATCTTCTGCAGCTGCCAGAAAAGAAACTACGAAAAACTTGCCTCTTTAAGCTAACTAAAGATTTTGACTTGTTTATGAAAGCGGTATGCATATTCGATGCTATATCCTAAATCCACAACCTTATTTTCAACTTCTTATAATGCATTTGATTTAGCGAAAGCCGACTAAGCGCCAGGCTGAACCGAAAGCGAGAGTCTCTCTTAAAGCAGTGTCGGTTGGCTCCCCCACGCATTCCTCATCATCACTAGAGGGTATTGCAGCAATTCCATTGGATCAAATGGAATTCGATTCTGAGCAAAGTATATTGATATTAATACATACTCTTAAGCTCCTCTCATTAAATACCTTTTTCAGATTTTCGAGGCTTTAGACGTCCTACTTACGATTCGGGCATCGAACAGGAAGAGCTTCGATTGGCTATCTCACCAGCAGATGATGGGATCATCGCTGAAGTAGACATTAAAGCAGAACCCGATATGAACGGTGCGGAAGATGCGCTACATTCAGATGAAATTCAGCAAGCTAGATCTTCTCAACAGACGGAAGACCACATATCAATGCCTGAAATATCAACGACAGACATAACTGCATCAGATGTAAACGAACACAATGATATTCTAAACTCCACGGATAGCATAGAAGATAATATATCGGCTTTGGAAGCACCAGCTGAAAACACGTCTCATTGCGAGAATGAAGAGAGTGAATCGTGTGTAACATCCGTAGTGTCTCCCATTGACGATACGGAGGTGGAGGAAGACTGGGATGCACAATCTGAAAGTCTCGAAGAAAATTGCATTAGCATTGATGCCGAAACTGATGATAAGGTGAGAAACCTAGAAATTAAGCAGGTCATATACTCATTGCGTTGAATTGTTTTTCAGATTATTGACTGGCATCGGAGACTGGCGCCCACATTAGAAGCAGCGCATGCACGCCAAAATTTTAGTATACAGGATCTAAACGAAGAAATCATAGCCAAATGTCAAGCCAAAGGAGGTAGGGCGACATTGGCCGATGTTGTGCAGGATAAAGATCCAACCAAGCTCTGTTGTTATATGCTGTCGTCATTGCTTCTGGTAAGATGACATTTCGCCTTACTAAGTACTTGTTAAAATATTGAAGTTTAATTCACAGACGAACCAGCGAAATGTTGATCTTCAAATCGATAGACGAGAAAATAATCAGCCGATTGACATGTTTCAATTTAAAATGAAGCTAATAAGTACAGAAAGGAAACACTTGAATCCAGAAGACGACATTGGAAACATAAACAATGTGAATCAAAGTAAAAAGTCGGCATTGGCAGCCACTACGCAAGCACCAAAAACCATAAAATCAATTCACACACTCAATGTGAAAGCAGTGCAACTTATAAAACCTGTGCCCAAGGCAAGCGAACGTCCCGAAGATGCAGATTCTGGCATTTCATCTCTGCCGTCGTCATAAGTGTTTACGTGATTGTACGATATTTAAAGAAAGCCTCAGCAAATTTTGATTTGCTGCTGCTGCGTTTGTGTGTGTCCGTCAGTATATTTCTGTGTCTGTGTGCGTGTTAAAGGGACGTGATCCTTCTATGTTTAGTCTATATATGTACAGTTTTAATTAAAAAGTATATATGTATATAGGTAATTAATTTTATATAGTACGTAATGTATATAGGGTATATGTGTATATAAGTCGATTCTCGCCCAGTAGATATAGTATAGGGATGTATACGTTGTAATTTATGTTTTTAGACGAATTGAGAATTTACCGTACGAATTATTCTTTGCAGCCGACAATAGTGCAACGGTGGCTATCCCTTTCGCAGGCACGCAACAATATTAACAGGCTCTATTGGCCGCGCAATTGTCAATATTTGTAGGCTATCATTTTTTAATTTTGTCTTGACAAAAGTACAAAGCTCAGTTTTAAATATTATTTTCAAGCTTAAGCTAATTACAACATTTTCACATATTTAAACAGCTGCCAGTCCGCAGTACGCAACGTTCTGCAGTGTATCAAAATTGAAACAGTATTATTTAAGCTCGGTTTCCATAAGTTTGAATTTTTTTCCATCTTTACTTTCTTATGCAACATTTGGTTTGCTTATTTTTTTTTTATATTATTATTATTTTTTACTTTTCACATTTACCCATATATTTTTCTCGTTTTTTTTTTTGATGTTATTTCCATTACATAATTTTTTCATTTAATTTTTTTTTCTTTATGCGCCTTCAATTAAAAAAAAACTAAAATATTCATGAAATTCAAACGCGAAGAGACACATATTTTGGAAATCATATTGAGCTGATAGTACTACAAAATCAAGTACCTGATCTCTTATTGTAAAAACTATTTTTTTTTTTATTTTAAAAGGGTTTACTGAAATTTGTATACAGTGAGGCAAACATGAATCTATTTACATCTATATATTTTTAAGAACCAGAAAACGTGAATGTGCAAATCGTAGTAACTTTTTTTTATAGCGATTTAAGAAATGCAATAAAGAAATTAAAAAAATTATCAGAACAATTCTGTTGGATGCACTTTACTCTTTTACAAGTCCATTGATTCATTTAAGGTTATTAGGATACTGTGATATATGCATTTCTGGGTAAAAAAATCGGAAAAAATATAACTACTCGGAATCACTGCTGCCCTCTGATTTTGTCTTGTCCTCATCCTTTTGTTCTTCAGTCTTGTAGTGCCGATATTCTTTTTTAAGTTCCCACATATTTTTATGCGGATTTTTCATGTTGTAATCGCACACCTCTTTCAATATCTCTTTTAAGTAGCTGATGGGTTGATTTGTTATTTTTACCAGATCCTTAATATTATAGTATTGATGCTTTTCAAATGCATTAAAAAGCATATCCATCACAGCATTCTTGTCATCGCGAGCCTTCTTGCCTTCTGCTTTCTTACGCTCGCGATACTCAATCTGAAAAACAGTTTTATTTAGTGGATAAAAGAAGCAACGCCTGCAAGGTGACTCACATTGTGTACATGGTTATTAACAGGTTTGTAGTTCTGTACAATCTTGTCGATGGGTTGTACTTTACGCTGCGGTTCTGACGCCTTCCGTATGGATTCGAGCTTGAGCTTCATGTAGCAATTATCAGCAATGGGTCGGCATTCCAGCTTTTGGACAATACGACCCTCCATGTATAGCTTTTCACTATCTGGCGTTACCGATGTTCCGCTTGGACCGTTTTCTTTACCATTGTTAGCGGATGCTTCAGTTGGTGCCATGTGTGAGAAAACGCCGAGCGTTTGCTTTGTCACTTGTGATACGTCAAGCACATGCTCTGTTGGTATTTGCTCGTCCGGGTCTAACGCAAGTACAGCAGGCGAGAGAGAAAGTGACACTTGAGCCTTCTGGCCTGGCGTCTTACTGATGCGGAGTTTTCCAACGTCCATATTAGATGGCGCCTTTTCCCATTTCTGTGCTATGTATTTAGGTACTTTGACAAGCCAAACGCCACGGCCGGCATTCGACAGATCCAAATCTTTATCAATGATTTGCACTTTGTCCTTGTCATCCTTAGACATGTTTGGCTTAAAAAATCTGATAATGCAATGGCACGTATAAAATGCAAGTTGCTTCTATGTTTATAGGGATGCTACCGTGACACGAATGTAAGATAATTACTTGATAGGTTGTTCGGAGTACGTACCATTCTTAGCATTTCCGCAGGAGTAACGTCAGAGTGAATAGAAAAATATACCCTGGAGTGCACAATTTACTAGACAATAAATAATATTATATCAAGAGGTCATCTAATGATCTTTGCATATAGGCTAGTACGTCCTTTCTTTTTGATTTTTTCATTTCATTTTATAAAAAATTGCTTTAAACAATCGTGCTGCCAACTTGAGTGAACACTATGTTATCAGCTGAGCTAACATTCACACGCTATCTTTTGGTACGGGTAATTGTAGTGCGAAAGAAAGTACTTTAAAGAAGCTTGTAATCGACATGGCACCGCCAGCGGCCCGGGCGCGCTACAATGCCAACAAGGCTGACAACCAGATAATGACCAAGAAACCACCTAAGCGTCTAAACAGCAAAAAAGATGCCACCGGCGACGCAGCAGCCGGCAACAAAAAGGAGAAGAAGAAGAGGTAATCTGGCGAGACAACACAGGAAAAGTAACTATAATAAATTAAGAAATGTTTGTTTTGCAGCAAGCAATCGTCATCCTCTTTCAATTCAGGAGACAATACAACTTCTAGCCACAATCCCATTATGCCAAGTGTTCATACAGCCTTCAAAACATTTGTGAGTGCGCGCCTTTGTAGTGCCATATGGGCTTACATTTCTGATTGTGATGAAACGTTCAACTATTGGGAACCGCTACACTATATTATCAATGGACACGGCTTACAAACATGGGAGTACAGCCCACAGTTCGGTCTTCGTTCCTACACATATCTGCTGCTTCAAGGTGTACCCGGTTGGATATATCAAAAGGTGTTCAATCCCAGTCCCGTTCTGATATTTTACATGGTGCGCTGCATGCTGGGCTTTGGTTGCGCGCTCATGGAGCGCTTTATGTACAAGTGCGTGAGAACTAATACGTTTGTGCCAGTGCAAATTAATGACGATTCTTGTGTTTCAGATCTATTTGCCAAGAGTTCGGCATACACGTTGGTCGCTTGTGGCTAATATTCCAGTTGTTTAGCGTGGGAATGTTTGTATCCAGTACAGCGCTGTTACCCTCCTCGTTTTCTATGTACTTCGGCTGTTCTGCGTTAGCAGCCTGGTGGCAGCAACGTTACAGTTTGGCTATCTTCTTTACAGCCATATCATCACTTTTAGGCTGGCCATTTGCGGCGCTGGTTGGTGTCCCTCTGGTATTGGAGTTGCTATTACGTCAACGTGATTGGCGTACTTTTGTACAGTGGACCTTGATCTCTGGTGCAACAATCGCACTTCCCATGATAGCTATTGATTCGAAATACTTTGGTAAATTGACTTTCGCGCCCCTGAACATCGTTTTATATAATGTGTTCACGAGTCATGGGCCTAACATCTTTGGTACCGAACCTCTCAGCTATTACATTGTGAACGGGTTTCTAAATTTCAATATTATATGGGTAAGTTTCGAAGTCGTTGTAGCATAAAGTAAATAACTACTGAATATTCTATATTTAGCTGCTTGCGCTCCAATTACCCATTATGCTTCTTATGGACTATCTAATTGTGCCTGCCAAATTTAAGTCGACTTTAAACTTTCCACGTTATATATCACTGGCGCCTTTATATCTCTGGCTGGCAGTGTTTTTGGCGCAACCACATAAGGAGGAGCGATTCCTTTTTCCAGTCTATCCATTGATCTCACTCTGTGGTGCTATCACCGTGGATATTTATCAGCGGATCTTCTTTCGCATCAAAACGCTTGTGTTTAAAATCAAGCCGGGTGTTCACTATTTGGATCACAGCATGTTTATTGCAATACTGGTAATGGTCACCAGCACCTTGTTGGGCCTGTCGCGAGTATTCTCATTATATCGCAATTATCATGCACCTATGGATCTAATGCTGGAGCTCAATCAATTTAAGACATCACCTCAATACCGTTCTGATGAGATTTACAATTTATGCGTCGGCAAGGACTGGTATCGTTATCCTGGCAGCTTCTTTTTTCCGGCTCGAAATTTCCGTCTACGTTTCCTGAAGTCTGAGTTTCGCGGCATGCTACCCGCTTACTACACGGAGGGATTGAATGCCACCCAGGTGGTGCATCCTTATTTTAATGATCAGAATTTAGAAAATGAACACATGTACTTCGACTACGACCAATGCCACTTTCTATTAGATTTTGATGAAGGTAAATACACAGACCTCGAGCCGAGTTATTCGAGGCGAACCAAAGATTGGTCTATACTGAAGAGCCTGCCATTCCTTATACCGGAAAAATCACACAAGGTGCTGCGTGCCTTCTATGTGCCATTCCTCACTGACAATCATATCAAATATGGGGATTTCAATTTGCTTAAACGGAAAAAGACTCGGACTGGCAGCTAGGAGCAATGCCAGCCTAAGCCCAACTAAAATTTCCCTTTCAGCAGATCTAAATGATGCCAATTTGATTTATGTGCAAGTTTTTTCATTTATATATCTTGAATGATTTGAGCTTTTGAGTTTTCCTTTCTTTCTGACTTATGTCTGTATGTTTAAGCTAAATTCGATTATATAGAGATTACTGCTTTTTTAATTTCTCTAGTTCAAGCCAAAGCTGTAAACAATGTGCTGAGTCGTACTATATTTTACAATCAAACGTATTAAAAGCAATCATTCTGAAGTTGTGCGCACCTCTAACTTTTAGACGATCTTATGCCTACACAACATTCAAAATGACTACCGATTGGTTGAAAGGAGTTTATTCCTATTCCTATTCCTTCTTTAAATAGAGGAAAGTAAAATTGTACAATGGAGGTCGCATGCTTAGACTACGGGTGCTTAATGTTTACAATGCTATATTTGGTCTACTAAATTTACAGTGGGCCTAGGATCTAAACGCGACTCCGACATGGTTCTAGTAAATTAATATTGATTTATTTACAAAAGTTCGCCAACAGCTCCGCGAGATCATCCTAAAAGTAGACTGTCAGGTTGTTCTCAGATGATCCCATTGCATCTGTGGCGTTAAGCAGATTCGAACCGCTAGACCCATTGGCTGCCGTCGTGATCGTAGTGATGCCTCCCGCTGAAGCAGCCACAGTTTTGCGGTTATTGTTCTCTGGTATCGTCTGCTGCTGTTGGCCATGCTGTGACAGGGAGTCGTGCTCAATTTCATCTTCCTCATAGAGCTGGCCATTGGCCGATGCTCGTGAGACGATGCCTGGTAAGAAGACTATTTATAGTGAATGCACCGGATGGCCGGGGACTAGGGGTGGTTCACTAGACTCAACTTACTGCGCACAGTTGCCGCATAGCTTTCTCGTTGCCGTTCTCGCTCCCTCTCCAACAGATTGCTGGCACTGCTGAGCACCATACTGCTGCTGGCTCCGTTGCCGACATGGTGGAGTGAATTGTTAATCGGATTTGCCATGGTTATGTTGCCGCTGGGATGTTTCATATGGAGGACAGAAACGCCGCCACTGGTTACGCTAGCGCCATTGCTGTTACCCGCCAGCTTTTCGTGCGTTACCAGATTGGCCGAGGAGACGCTACTGTGAGCTTGACTATGCACACGATTTCGACCGATGCTCAGGCCGCCTGGGCTGCTCTTCCGTTGTTTCTTGGAGCGCACAATATAGCAGCTAAGCGCCATAATGATCAGTAGAAAGAGACCCACAATCATTCCAAACATACCCAGCATGCCGTTGTTCCAGGTGGACTGGGCGAGCGTCAGACCTTCCATGGTAACGCTTACGGGCACAGACGTGCTTCTCGGCGGCACACCTGAGTCTGTGGCAATGGCAATCAGATGCACCGTCGACTCGTTGAGACTTTGCAGCTGCTCTGGCCTCATATAGATATTGCCAGTGGCATCGATCTCGAAAAGACCCGCATGCTGCCCACGTAATGATAGCTCCAGCTTATCATTTCGATCGCCATCCGCCGCCTCCACTTTGCCGATGAGTACGCCCTCAAAAGAGTCCGTCCGTGGCTGTAGCGACTGCTGAAAATGGAAGGGAATCAAAATACCCTGCAATCGAGTTCGTATGGGATCTATATAAACTTACGCTCTTGGGTACCACAAATTCATAGTGAGTTTCCCGGAAGCGAGGCTCCCAGTCATTCACATCGATTACTTCCAGTGTAACCTCCGCAGAGGTGCTATTAGTCAGGCCATCGCTAGCGATGACCTGGAACTCATGTTTGGTCATCCGTTCATAGTCCAGCGGCTTGGCCAGCACTAATTCCCCCAGCGATCCAACGCTGAAGAATTGTGAATTGATGGGATCTGTGATGGTGTACTTTAAGTGCTTGCCCGGCTTATTTGTCGGCAACGCAAGAATGCGATTGCCCACAGCCGTGTCCTCGCGTATGCGCATCACAAAGTGTTTCTGGACAAAGGCTAGAGAGCTGAGATCGCTGTGAGTGCCGGGCCTGGTTAATTGGACCGTGGTCAAAGCGTAACGATCCGGGTTGTCGATTTGCGTGGCCTTCACGACTAGCGTGGCACCATGCGTGAGGTCCGAGTAGCCAATGGGTGTCAGTAGGGTAATGATGCCGTTGTGCGGATGAACGCGGAAATATTTCGCATCCTGCGACTGCACTATATTATACTGAATGGGCGCACAAATGCCTTCGTCTTGGTCAACCGCTTTCAGAGGCTCCGGCCTCATTCGCAGCTCGCCAGCGCGACCGTCCGCTGGCAGGTCGGCGCTGTAGGATTCGCGCAAGAACTTGGGATTCTGATCATCCGCATCGGTTATGACTACTCGTAGCAGCGTGTCTGAATGCCGTGGCGGTGTTCCTTGGTCCTGCGCACGCAACTTGACCGTAAAGTTCTGTAGCTGCTCATAGTCCAGCGCCTTTTTGAGTACCAACGTGCCCTCGAGCGGATTAAGGAACTGTACCAGCTCGGAGTAAGGACCGGGTAACACCTGGTACTCCACCGTTGAAAACGGGCCGGGCTGATCGGCGTCCTCGGCACGGGCTCCTTGGAGAATGCGTGTGCCTGGCACCGTCACTTCGGACAGGGTCAGCGTATACGGTGTGCCTATCCATTGAGGTGCATTATCGTTGACATCCGTGACTCGAACATTGACGGGAATGACGAAGCTCTGCAACAACAACGGAACAAAGGCACCAAATTGATTGAATGTTGGGGCCCAACTAAAGATAAACACCTTTGGAGCAAACAGTAGCCAACCGCTGGTCAATGACCCCAAAGCGAGTTCAAAGCGCCAACAGCTTAAAGGACTACGAATTCTGTTGCTCCCCTCATAAAACACTGCATATATTTGCATGTTTAGTGTTCGTGGAGCAACCCCCATAGAACTCCGGAAGTACTAATGGCTAATTTATGGCCACAGCCTAGGCTAGGCTCCTGTTCTCAGATGCCGAAGCATTCTAACCGCAGGCCCGCTGCTTAGTCTGCGCCAGCACGAAGTGCAAGTAAAAGTTAAGTTCGTATTTGGCTTGTGTTGTGTTCAATTCCAAAATTGAAATAGGCGTTGGCCGTTGTCTAAAAAGTTTTCAATTGTTTATAGAGTACAAGAAATCGCCGCAACTCCTGTAGACTCCCCATCACCAGCTGCCGTTGCAATACACGCGCAAAGGGAGTGCGAACAATCCGAATCGTGTTTACCGATTTCGTTCAACAACCTGGCTTGTACTTCAGCTTTAGATTACGCCCCTTGTGCAGTGCACGCACATCCATTCACCACACCCAAGGGGAATCAAGTGTAGCCGGCTTCAATATAGGTTAATTGGATGGCTATTAGCTATTGGCCGAGTGCACCGCAGAACGAAAGTTTTGCAGGCGTTGAATGCGGCTAAGAAGTTGATTCCTCGAAAAGTTAGGGAATGTCACAACAAGACCTGGACTTGGGGTTAATTAAAATGGTCACTAGGCTTGATTGATTGACCCCCAATCGAGCTAATAATCAGGAAAGCCTATTCAAGAGCATTTAAGGTCAGCTGCAATTAACTTCTGTGATTACTCCGATAAATTGCATCCAATAGTATATATGCTGAAGGAGAGGTTGAAGGATTACCGGATCCGTTGAGCGCCTGCGTATGCAAATGACATTCACATAGATCGACGAGGGGCCCCTGACGCCTTCTTTATCCAGTTCCACTGACAAAGCCAGATCCTTCGTGCCCTCGACTATCTCCACTGGAGCGTTCTTCTCTCTTAGCGATAGATTGATGTCCCCTGTGTCTGCATTGGGATCGCCGTTTATCCGCAGCTTGCCAATAATAGATCCAACCGCCAGGTCCTCGGTCGCCAAGAAGCTCTCTGCCGAGCCGCCGCCTTCCAGATAACATCGTGAGTCCAGTATCGCCCCATTTGCGACTGCAACTGCAAAGAGAAATAGAACCAAAGTGAAAATGTGCAACTTTCCTGCTACTCTCTCCCTTTCAGCTATAATCTATTTTCTCTATGCAAGCAATTAGCGAGCTTCAAAATATATCGTAGACCACGTCCAGTCTGTTACACTGCCCATTCGCGGACATATTTGCTCGTACTTTCGATGCGCTCTAGTAAGCTCCCCTTTATCTCTCTCTCTCTCCCTCTCTGTCTTTGATGAGCGGAGGAGACGGCTGTACAGCAAGTCTTTCTGATTTTTGGTTTCTTTCAGCCGTGGTCAGCTGTTCATGTTTACTATATATGCGACTAGCAATGTGCTGCTGGCCACGCTCTGGCTTTGTTCATTCCGCAACAGAATGAGTCTCTGCGATGGGCATATACTGTTTCTGCTTCCGGATGAGCCCGGGAGTAAATTCTCTTGTACATTGAAGGCATTGGCTTAATTTTATAGTACACATCGCATTAGGCTCCTAAGGTAGGTCATGAAGTGGCATATTTAGCAGTGCATAATTACTGAACGTAATTATGTAAAAATAACTGTTAAGTCTAGTAGTGCATTAGATCGCTCCCAATGCATGTGGGAATATTATTTCTCTCTAAATCTGTAGAAGAGTGTTATTCATTTTGTTGAATGCCTAAAGACTATTATTTATCTAATTGTTAAGAACTGGCCCCTGCATTGAGTGTATTTTTCACACTGTTACATGGAAATGCTAAATTATGACACCTCTTCATTCATGTGAATGAAAAATAATTAAGGTAAAAACAACAGAGCCCTGCAATCCGTCCCAAAATTTGTTCCGGTTATGTGCTGGGCCGCTTCCTTACAAACGAGTTCTTTTCGAACAACAACGGCGTTCTGGTACGTGGTTTCAAGAGCAAAATGCTGGGGATCAGCAAATGACCCCGGCGGGAATTTCTCTTCATAACAAATCTGTGGACACATCTGTATTTCGTACTGAAAAATGTGGTGAAATCTTCTGGCTTGTTTCTCGGCGCAGCTTCAAGATCTTTATTGTAGGTTAATTGTCTTGGCATTGGGTAATATGATCATATCGTACGTCGACTTTCTTTGACAGTTAAAAGATGTTTTGACGATCCAATTTAATACGTGTGGAAATTATATTTGTTGTGGAATTATTTTGATCTTCTGATAGATCACGTAGGCGAAAAGCACTTTCTTTAACTAAATTTAATAGATCTTCTACATCTGTGTCGTCAAATCGTGGAACAAATATATTTTCAGATATGGTTTCTGAATTTATGAATGTGATATACAACAAATATCTCGCAATAATTACAAAATATTATAAATTATAAAAACAGAAAAACTAATTGGACAAGGCACACGACAAGAAAAGCCACACAGATTCGTAACATAAAGTTCAAGTATCTGAAGCGTAAATCCGCGAAAGTTGTTGGATGGTTTAAAGTAGACTCGAAAGAAAAACTTTTGAGCATTTTTCAAAGCCTGAAAAGCCGTTACGTAAACCTTTGTTTTGTTTGGGTTTTTTCAACGAGATGGAGTAAAATAAATAACCAAACGAAAGTGAATGAAAAACAAATAAAATTATGACAAATTTCAGACGAGATTTAAGTACAAGTAAAATGATTCATATAAGATATATATTTAAGGCTCAGATCGGTAAATTCCAGTTAAAATGATTTCGTGATTGTGGAGTATGGAAAAAAATATGAGTTTTGGAATACCGTTTTGGAATACCCCTCATCTTCGTATCTAAACAAAGTTCAAAAAACAAATTTGTTCAACGTTGCTGTTTGCAATCGCCTTTATTTTGGTTTTCTTTGATACCATTTTCGTTCAGCTTGATGATTTTCACGAAAAATGGAAGATGTTTCGCTCGATGATTATTTGAAACTGACTTTGAGACTTGAATACGCTGTGCGGTTGCTGTGGCTCAGATTGCCACAACCCGCCTCTTGCCTGTCTCTGATTGCTTCCAAGCTCTCTATAAGTTCTGTGCGGGTAAACAATATAAACATCGTAAGTTTTCGCAATCAATTTGTGGCACAGGTCAAGCCAACGGAACCGGTAAAGAACTGTGACACTGTCATTAAAATTACTGTTAAAATTCGTAGATTGCACAAGATATGCCACTTACGCACACATCTTCGCAATCAGTGATGTGTGACAGTGTAATGAACCGAAATTAATGCACTAAATGGAACTGAGAATTGGAGCAGTTCGTAAATACCTATAAGAACTGGCTCGTGCCCGAATTCGAGTTCGACTTCGAGTTCCGCTTCTGGCGTTGCTCCACAAAAGGAAAACGCCATTTGCATAGACGCAGTAGGCAGACCCCCACTGGAGAGTTTTGGGTACGTTCCGCTTATCCGTAAGTCACGTAAATAGTTGTGTTCGCCATAAATCGTTGGACCAGAACGACGTTGACGTGTTTTAAAGTCTTTACTCTTTTCTCTTCTTGTGCAGCGACGTCATTTAATTTTGGAATTTCACTCTTTTTCAGTTTTTCACTTGAATCTTACATGCGGCTAATTACTTTGTTTGCCTTAATAATCTTCAAGGAATCAAGTGTAACGCACAATTCAAAATTCAAAAGAGAGTGAAGTCAACTTTTGAACCTACCTCCCATTACTTATGTCATGAACTTACCACAAGAAATTCCACAAATTGCATAGTATAGCCAATAAAGTTGTATCCACATTTTGCGCGCGCCTCTTGTTTCGTAAGTCTTAACACGAAATCGATCTATATTTCTGAAAAACTTATGACCGCATAGCCGAACCGTACCGAAACACTACGATCATACAGGTCTCTCTTTGAATTTGCAGAGTTTGGTATTGAGCATAATTTAGGCAATTATAAGATGGCTAAGGACGAAACACACGTTTGGATTATACTTCATATTGTGTTTTCCTAATGCATATTTTTCCATATACTTAGATTGTACTTATTTACTTGCATCCGACTTATGTTACACTTTTTCGCACGAAGTCTCATCCAGTTCCTTCCATATCAGAGATGGACTATAAACGTTGCGCGGAATTTATGCACTGGTTTTATGTTTTCCCGTTCCGCACATGTGAAGACTAGCTACATACAAGAAAATATATGAATTGGGTCTGTAATGTGATATGACCTATAAAAGGTGTGGGCGGGCCACGCTAAATGTTTATCAGAGACATGGTAATTGAGATATCGTTTGTCGTGGGAGAGAGCGGTAAGGAACGGAAGAGAGAAAGAGAGAGAGAGAGGGTCGCGAAAACTGAGAAAGAGCAGAGGCGTGAGAGAAAGAGAAACGTCTAGATTATTACAAGATTATTATTAGCCAGACAAAACATTTTAGCACAGAAACCAAAGCAACTGGAACATTAGCCCGACCTGCCGCTTCTTTTGCCTTCTAGCCACAAATGTCGCACACATGTCAGCCGTCTTACGGTTGCAGTTGTCAGTGTCGTTCTTGTTTTTGTATCTGTTATTGTTTGTACTTTTCTCTCTCGGTTTCTCTCGGTCGGTTGCCCCAACATTGGCTAGGTGACTTGCACAGCAAATGGCGGCATTTTGGCTGACACTCGCCAATTGTCTAAAATCTTACGTTCCGTCCTTGACGGCGGGTTAGGCGCTTCGTTGCATATTTTGTTGGAGTATTTACGGAAAGCTACCTACAGGAGACTCGACCAGCGCTTCCTTGTGCCAACAACCTGTCGTATTTTAACCAGATTTACGGCATGCCAAGGTAAACTACAACAACAAACATTGGCTTGAATTACGACGTTGGCTATCGGCCGTCTGATGCCTGCAGGCTGGCGAAAATGAAAACGTTTTTGACCGGAAGTCGCGGAAGAGCAATGAAAAAGTCATTCACCTGTGTGAAACCTAATTTGCATTTGCCAATTTGATTCGAAGGATGCAATCTCTGCGGGGAACTTTGAGATCGCTTTGGGTGTCCCAAAAAATTATTTTGATTGGGAGAACGGAACAATGTAACAGAACTTCAGAAATAGAATTCTAAGTACTTAGAAAATCGATTACCTCAAGGAAAAAATTATTGTTTATTTTTAATTGAAACTTTCAGAAATTTAAATTTGTCAGTCAGCAATTAAACATCCCTTTTATTTAAAATATTATCTTTTATTTCAGTTACAGTTTCCACTACGCGTTTTGCTACTTGGCTTACACATGCGTTCAAGTCGCGCTACAAACACAAACTGATTTTCCATAATGTTGCCAAAGCAGGGAATGCCCCCTAAC